>OV884012.1:35541519-36036051 GCA_930367205.1 Acanthosoma haemorrhoidale
GGAGGGCAGTACGTTGATGCAAGTGTAAGAGGAAAAGTGAAGGTGGTGATTGACACTGCAGTGGATTGAAGGAAATCATGTGATACCAAAGGAACTATGTGGTGGGATATGGAGTTATGGACAATGACAGCGGTACCTGCATGAGCTGTTCCATCTGGGTGATCAGTACGATAAGTCTGGTACTGTCGAACGGTAAATGGTCGTTTGCTCGTAAGTCTTGTTTCAGTAATAAGAGCTACGTCGATCTTCTTGTCATGGAGTAGTGCTGTCAGTTCGTTAGTGTGGGTGCGAACACCATTCGCATTCCAAAGGAGAATGGATAAGGAGTCAGAAGGATCCACTTATGGATTTTGTTTAACGGGGATAAGGTAGGAGACAAGATTTGTAAGAAGGGAAATGAGAGGGGTAATTAGGGTTCTGAATTCTGTAAGGAATGATGTTAATAGGCTAGTGAGATCTGAAGAGCTTGGTGGTGAAGGAATATGCGAGATGTGTGGTTGAGGATGGGATTGGGTTTGCTGGTTGGCGGGATGAGCGGAATGCTGGGGAAGAGATACTTGCGGACGAGAAGTGGGCAGTGCCTGTGACTGCTCTCTGTTCCGAACGGCATCAGCAAAAGAGACAGAAGGCCTCAAATTTCTGGTGGGGGCGCTTCTTGAGGTACCTCTTACTGGCTTCTCTTCTTCCGGCCGGCGACGTTGCTCGCTCCTGGACTTGAGGATTCTATAGGCCTCACAGCCCTTGTAGTTGGCCGGATGGTCTTGCTGGCAGAGCACGCATACAGCAGGCGATTTTAGGGGCTTTTTGCACAATTCGCTTTTGTGCTGCCCACTACACTTTACACACCTAGGAGGGTGGTGGCAATACGATTTTGTGTGCCCATATGCTTGGCAATTATGGCATTGGACGATGTCTCTATTGGGGTAAGGTTTTTCGACCTGTATTCTTGTGTAATACAGGGTTGTTAATTCATAAATTTTCTCCACGCCAGGTGTCCGCTCGAGATCTACAAAAAATAACGGTAATGCCGTTTTGGTGGATTCGTTTTGTTGTCTGTCCTCACGTAAAACGTTGGTTATTTGCCGAACTTTGAACCCCAGAGCTGATAGTTCGTCTTCAATTTCATCAGCTGGTGTGGTCGGGTGCAGATTTCTTATCACTACTCGAAGCGATCGTTCTTGTTTCAACTGGTATGTATGGAAGTCTGCATTGGTTTCTTCCAAATACTTAATGATCGCTCGATAAGTATCCGGAGTGTCTGGGGAAATTTTTGTATCCCGAGAGCGATTGAGGCACGTATATTTTCCGGTACCTACAACTTTGCTCATTTGTGAGCACAATAGTTTGAAATTGCTAATATTCCTTACGAATATAGCAGGCGGCTTGGGCTGTGTTGGTGTTTGAATAACTTCCATGTCGTCAGGTTGACTATTTCTCAGTACCTCGAAGCTATTCGGTGTGAAGAATGGAGATTCTGCTACAGTTTCTTCTTTTGAAGTGCTGGCAAGTGGTGGTAGATCTTCCATAGAGCTGGCAGCAGATGAGTTTGTAGGGATGTTCCTATTTGAGCGTCTGGGTTTTCGCTTTACTGGCGACGTTGGTGGAGTTGGGCCTAAGGACCTCGATCTTTTCTTTTTATTTTGTGATATTATCTGCTGATAAAATCTCATTTTGTCATTAGCAAAGATTTTTGTTAGTTAAAAAAAAAGAAAATAATAAATAAAATACGTAGTGCCGGTGGGATTCCAGTGGCGAGTCACCGGTCTTGGCTCTGAGCCACCTATCAGGTCTGGCTCTGAGCCACCTATCAGGTCTGGCTCAGAACGGCTATGTATCGTGAACGACGACTGATGCCTCAGTCAAGATGGCCGACTACTCTCTCCGATGTCACTATTATTTACACTTTACACCAATGTACTAGCGATCTACTCACTTATTGAGGGCTCCCTCGTGGCCACCTCACTTGCCAGTTGACACAATCCCAAAGACGAAAAAGGGTCTATAACGGTAGTTATCGGTATTGATTTGGAGAGCGATAGTTGTACGTGGTTGTTAATAGTAGCGCATGCGCAGAAACTTCGTTATAATTAAACGATCCATTTATTTAAAAATTTTTATTAGATAAAGTCTAAATCGTGTTTCCTTCCGGAACACCAAGTTTTTTTGTTGGGGATATTGGTACATGTACCAATATTCCTGGGGATATTGGTACACGTACCAATATTCCTGTTTTTTTGAGTGCTCCGGCCGGGCTAATAACTCTTGAAATAATAAAAATAATAACTCTCTCTCTCTCTCTCTCTCTCTCTTTCTCTCTCTCTCTCTCTCTATCAAACCTTGCGAAGGCTCCCCCCCCCCCGAACTTGGTATTCTTGCACACAATAATTAAATTAATATGTGAGAAATACCCTGAATGTTACAAACATTAGCTGATAAATCTTAACTTCTCGTTATAATTAAACGATCCATTTATTTAAAAAATTTTATTAGAAAAAGTCTAAATCGTGTTTCCTTCCGGAACACCAAGTTTTTTTGTTGGGGATATTGGTACATGTACCAATATTCCTGGGGATATTGGTACACGTACCAATATTCCTGTTTTTTTGAGTGCTCCGGCCAGGCTAATAACTCTTGAAATAATAAAAATAATAACTCTCTCTCTCTCTCTCTCTCTCTCTCGGTCATGTGCAAAACCACTGCGCACCTTCCAACATCGAAACCGTCTAACCACATCTTAATATCTTTGGGTATAGATATGTGATAATTATAACCCCATAATAATGCCTAACGAATCATTATCACGTAGTAAATATTTAAGTGAAGCTTTTAATGCATCGCGAAATTAAGTTTATCTTTCGAAAACGATTTTAATGACAGTTTAAATGAACTTTTGTATTTACAGTTTAGAAGGAATAAAAAATCGTGTACCGTTAATAAGGACATCGAGTTGTTCAATTTGAAACACTACTAATAATTATTTACGAATAACAAAAAAATGTTCTTTTCTTCCCATTATCTAATGAAACCACCACGTATAACTCCACGCCTCTTGCCTGAATAGGGGTCGAATACCAAAATCACAGACAAAAACAAAGACAGACACTCGGATGAAATTATAAGCGTTTCCTGGTTTGAAAAAAAGAAAAAGGGTATTTGATAGTAAAATAAATAGAGCTAATAGCAGAATATATTCCCTGAACACTGAAACTTGCTTGGATACTTTTAGATCTTGTGTCTCTTTATCTGGAATTAATAACTATCAGGATTGTTCTTTGATATTCCACTCATTGAGTTCCTTAAGATATCTCAACATTTCAATTCCAGGCATTTTTTTTTAATTTGGAAGTGTTTGTGATTCCGTTTTGCTTAGCTAATCTAGATGCATAAGTTGCATTTGTTTTGGAGCGTAGTTTCAGAAAACTCAATCGAACGTCCAATCTGTACAGAGATCTCCCAATAAATAACATAATGACAGTACAAGATACGTACAGAAACAAATCGAAAATCTCTCAGTAATTTGGGAAAGGACTGTAGTTCAACATACGTCAGCAAACTCCAAAATCGATTGCACAATGGAACCCTGGGCCTATGGAATAACATACGTGAAGTAATTGTAGTAGTTTTACTAAGAACGGTAATTACTGACCGAAAAACGCCCATATATTAATGTATATTATGCATTAATGAGAATATTTATAAAAATGTTATCTCTATAGATTAGGAACACAAAATGTTGTTAGCAATCATTTGAATTTTTCTTGTGACAAGCACTCGATAGTTGTTAGCAATTATCTCCTTTTTTATGGCTCACTTCCTTCGGCGAAGGCCACCTATATAGGCAGGCAAGTCAGAAACATGGCTGTATGCGGGCGTACAACGACTGTTTACCTTCTCTTCTTTCTTCACGGTGCTTTCTCAACCTTCAACCGTTATTGTGAGTGCCTGACAATAACGAGGTGGTGCACATAAAGTAGTACACGATCGTCCAGTCGAATGATCCATGTGACCCATTGTGATTAAATACCTGTAACACGTTTTGGAGATAGCTGCACGTAGATCGAGTCGGCATTTTTATTCTCATCGGTCGGCCGAAGTGTGTACCATAGTTGAATATTAATTGCTATAAGATCACTGAATGAATCGTATTATATGAACTGTTACTATACGGCTGCAGATAGTGAGTGCAAGACGGAGCCTTTGAAGCGATAGAGAACAGCACTGTCGCTTGTACATTGCTAGCCGATGACGCAACCGATGACTGCAACCTTCATTGTGGCCTTCCGCATATACTTAAGGTGTGTTGAGAATTCATATTTGCGAAGCCGGTCTGCATATTGTGTTTGAGTCAAGGCTTGTAAAGTAAAAAATCACCCAATAGCTATTATCGCTTACTTTTATCTATTGATTTTCATTTACGAAAAGATAATCACGATTTAAAAACTCATCGTAGCACATCTACCATCTTCCATTATGTGGATTTTAATTAGCATAATTTAGACCCATAAACATCCGAGAATGAAGCACCGACCTGAAATGATATATTACAAAACGAAAATTTCGAAATGAATATCCTTGTGATACTCCACAATGACAATATCATTAGCTTATCGAATTTTAATAGTTATTTTTTTATATGCCTTGTTGTGTCAACTTCTTCACCACTAACAAGAAAAAGTTACCCTCTACACGGACCGGAAAACACCCGCCTACCTTTCCAAATTTTATCAATAAATCTTCGGTGTCAGTATATAAAGTGGGGACTTGTTCACGATCCCGACACCAAAAGAGCTCACTAGGGGCGCGGGCGTTATAGCCCCTGATTATCCAAATCCTGTATTCCTGCACGCAGGAATAACCTGCCTATATAAGGCAGAAATTCTGAGCTTTTTCCGACGAGCATTCCTTTGTTAAGTATTAATAATATTTGGCAATCAAAACTATATAGATTATAGGAAACTATAGAACATATAAATACGCTGTATAATGTAAATAGATTCATTGTTTTGAATCTATATTTAAATTGTCTAATTCTATGGAATTAATTTTGTTACAAGCGGAAATGAAATAAAAATTCAGATAGTCGGAATCCTACCGTTGAAGTGAACACTGCTCTCGCTCTGCACTGGCGCTTGTTACTCTGCTCGAATCATGACTTTTCTAATTTAGTTACCTCTACACTTCTAAATTATTAAACTTGCTATCTTTAGTCTGGCGTTGTCAGACCTCACACCTTCTTAGTGGGATTCTCTGGTTTCGCCTAAACAAGCACATACTTGGAATGGACCCTTTCCATGCAGACGACGATCTCTGGGGCCCTACAAAATGTACCTAGTCGCGTCTCCCCCAGCGCCTTTCCGGGTTCACTACCTTTTGGGACCCGAAAGGTTTTCGCCTACCCTCAGATACCGAGTGTGTTCCAAGACCACTTAAACTACCTATAATACCTAGCCTGCACCTCTTCTCCTGAATATAGTTCACTGTCGGGGCACACCTAACATCTTATGGAGTCAGATCAATAAACAAATACGAATTAAGCTGCCCACCGACTATCCCACCAGCAAAGGTCAATGACCGGAGGTTTATTTATTTCTTGCTGACCACCGCCGGGCAGTGGCTGGGTCGAACAGATCTCTTCCGGCGGGTGCCCCCGATATAAATATTTTGTTCATTTATTTTCTTTATTATTTGTTCGAAGCCATCGCCTGAAAGTATATTTTTACTATATCCTTTCTTATATCGTTCTGTATCTCATCCTTTTTTCCTCAAACCATACAGAAACCACTTTTTTTTGACATTCTGCTGCCTTTCTCATTAGTACGGTTGCACTACATCCGTCATTTTGTGCATATATTTATAGCTGCTTTGCTGGGAACGCGATGGTTCCCGTTTTTGGAGATTGTTTTCTTTTGGCGAGAAGCATTATTTTTTTTGTATTCAAAGAAATATGGTTACTTAAAACCGCCTTTATTCTTATAGGTAGCCCCAAAACAAAAACAAAAAAACAGTTTAGAAAGGTTTTAGATGCTTTAGATGATTTTTGATACGGTCGTCCTAAATAAAAACGTACAACAAAAGCACCCAGGATCTCTAAACGCAGCTTGCCAAATCAGAGATAGCTCGGACATAGGAGAGCGTTGTGAACTAAATCTTTTTATAAGGCATCGATTAAGGCTTGCCAAAGATATATTATTTCTGGTTTAAGCTTTTGATTATTTCAACTTCGGGCATTTATTCTTCAGAGATAATAAGCAGATGAATAAACTATTTCTTTCCAAGGTGAGACTCGTACCCAGACGCTCAAACATACGTCACAGCATACCAAGCTACCCCGAATTTCCAACAATTTTGTTCTCCTGAAGCAAATCCTATTTCAGCAGTTAATAGATGGGGGAGGTCAATTGTATGGCCTTGCTTGGAGTAATTTGCTGTCTGCCTAGATGGTCTTGATCACCTTAGCAGTAATATCCGCTAAACGATCGGCCCATCGTTATTATCATCAATCATCCATCATTTAAGATCCAATAACACTTGACGACTTCCCTTTCTCACCATTAGTTTATGACACCGATTTAAATAGAGATATAAAATCACTTTAATTGCAACAATTCTCCAGTAGTCTCGACATTTTTTTTTTTAAATATTTGCAATATTTGTCTTTACTGTACTCGAATATGTATTAAATTAAATTTTTTTTAAACATATAAGGAAAAAACATTATTGAGAGATACTCGTGGTACTTCTAAAACTTTCTTAAAAGTTATTAAATGTTAATGAAAAAAAATTCTTTATTATATTAACCAAACCTCAATATTATTTAGATATTTCGAATATTAGTATGTACTAACCAAAATCTACCCACCGTAGCCCGGTGTGTTGCTGAATAAACCTTCAATAAAACAAAATTTCGATAAGGACCGTTATAAATTTCTTTCTTTGTTTTTTTTAATATCAGCTTTATTATGATAAAATTACAATCTGCCTTATTAGGCAATAAGGGCTTGTGATAAATGTATTGTAAAATTCCGAAATTAAAAATCAGCCTGATGGCGAATCACAAAATCCAGAGACTAATACTATTTTTTGTTGATTTTTTTTTTCAACGTAAACTCTAGTATCTTGTCTACTAATATTTTTCAGAACTAGAAATCTAGAGTCGTAACATTTTACAGGAGGTACGAAACTTAATTGGTGGTTAGACAGGAAAGATAGCGGAGACCCTATAAATAACCCCTCTTAGTTTCTTGAAAAAAATTCTCCAATAATGACTGGAACTAAATTAAAGGTGGTGTTCTAATAGAGACTGTGTAAAGTTTGTTTAGGATTAAGCACGTTATAATTTAATAAACGAAATCATTAAAGAGGTGAGCAATATCACTCTTGAACAGGTTTTCTTTGTTTGACCTATTTACATAAAATTTTGAAAGTAAAAAACGGGTAGCATAAACAAATTTAAATTTCAAGCGAACGCTTACTTATATTATAAATTGTCAATTATTGGATACCATCAAACCCATTAAATAGGCGCTGATTAATGTTTACTGTTTTTTATTTTAAGTTCCTTCAATACGCCTTTAGGAATTGTGTTTTGTGCAATGTGTTTTCCTATCTGTCGCTAATAGTGTCTTTGGAAAAAAAGTGAATCCTCCTAGGGAGGGTGAAATATAAAGAGAAAAATGGACACCCCAGGAGAGAAGAAAACAAACTCCTCGTTTTGGTCAAGGTCCATCATATTTGTTTCTATTAATTTGACAAATTAAGTTTAACATACTCTACGATTGTCCTGGTAATCTTCTATCTCTATTTTTTGTAAAATTTAAGTTTTTGCATATATGTTTTTCAGTACAAAAAAATAGTTTATCTACGAATCTAGTTTTATTGTCAAAACACTTTGTGGGTAACGCACTAAACAATTAAAAGTAAACTGGCCAATGTGTAGTGAATTGTGCTGTAAGTATGATACTGAAGGCCTGAGATCGTGAACTGCAGCAACGTAGCCCATTCCTATGAGAGCCCCTGGATTTGAAAAGGTGCCTTACCCTCAGGTAACCCATACCTGAACTAGACAGGTACGGATATCGGTCAGGTCCCCACAAGAACCCAGACAAAAACAGCTCCAATGGGAACAACGAACCCATGAAGGTGTTTTCAAGGTTCACACCTTCCATTTAAAATTGGAACACTTCCTTTCATCGTTTTTTTTCTTTTTATTTTCAGACGCGACCGTTACACTCCATCTCTGCGACCAAGAAGACGCGGTCGTAAATGTAATGAAAAGCCTTGTAGTCTTATTTAAGTTTACGCCCTCGTTCCGGTCCTCTGGGGGGAAATGTCTGCCACATTTCTTCACAATATTTCAGTACCATGACATGTCTACATAAAAAATAAATTTTATTTGAAATCTTGCTTTTGAGTGCTTCGACCAATTAATGATCAGAACCGCTAGCAATTCTATCTCTAGTACCCAATTACATTTTATATCTTTCCGTTCTCTGTACATTCTCTTGGCTCTATTGTTCATATTCTGTCTGTATTGGTTGTGTATATTAATTTAAATGCTGGCATATCAACCTCATTATGTAAGTGATAGTTGTTAAGAATTTGCTAGAAACTAGTAGTGTCTAGAAATATAAAGATTTTTTCCCCCAGGAAAATGATCTTAAATGAACATTGAACATGTAGAGTATGTGCCTGCAAGTTAATGTAGACCTATCCTTCGAAAATACCATATATTTTTTTCGATTCATAGTAACAGTGCTCGGTGGACAACTTTTTTCCAATCCTTGAGCATTCTATTCGATTCTATTCTTAGCTGATAAAAATATACCTTGTGTATTAACACCATTCGAAGCCGGAAATTGAATGATGTTTGTTGTTTGCACCTTAAAGGTTTATTTTATCTTATACCTCATTCTGTTCAAAAATGGTAGATGTATTGCTGAAAAATATCAATCTATAGAAACCTGGAGGAACACAAACGTAAAATAATATTTTAACATAAACTTCCTAGTATCCAGAGTCAGGTAAAAACAGAATTTATCTGTGTATGGCTAACAGCTCTGCAAGAAATCACTCCCGACTCAACACTGCAGATCTGTAATCGGATTCTACACTAAGACCTACACATCTGGATCAAATGCTGGATACGATGAAAATTGTCATAGGTGGTTAATTTTACATATAACTCAGCGGTCACTCCTACTCACTAGCAGTTTTACCTGGTAGCACTCTACGAAGTTGAAAAAGCAGCTGGAATAATTATTTATAGGATAAATTATCAAGTAACGTTTTAGCGAAGTAACTTTAGTTTATTAAAGGGGAGGTGTTATTGATATTTTTCGACCTTTATGAGTTCTTGTTATCCCCTTACAGCGATAAAATTTTAAAATTGTCAATTTATAAATACATATTTAGGTTAGGAATTTTGTTGATAATAACGTTTAAGCTCATTTTTCGTCCTTTCAAATAAGAATATTACATATCTATATATGAGAGTCTGCTGTGATATATATTTTCATGAACAAATAATGGAATGTACATCACCAATCAGTATATTCCATGTTAACCAGCTCCATGTTTCTAGTTTTATATCAGTGTCATCCTGCCTACCTACATAGGTTCCCATTTGTTCCTTTCATTTCCCCGATGTCAATCTTTGAATCAATCTGTCGCTAATAGTGTCTTTGGAAAAAAAGTGAATCCTCCTTGGGAGGGTGAAATATAAAGAGAAAAATGGACACCCCAGGAGAGAAGAAAACAAACTCCTCGTTTTGGTCAAGGTCCATTATATTTGTTCCCATCATGCCCGTATTCTTCGATCTGCTTCAGTTCCATTTTCAGTCTGTTTTTGCTAAGGATTCCTATAGATTTTTTCTGAATAATAATATACATACATCCCTTCCAGAATGCAACACTAATACCAGGACTGAGACCACCACAAAAGGTAGAGTTGTATCAGTCACACGGCGTGACGTGTAAGCCCTGCTCCAGATAGTTGTTCTGTTCCAGGAATCCATTATCCAGCTCACTCATCGCAGGTACCTGGAGCAGGGCTTGATTCATGGAGCTTCGGTATTTCCAGCCCGGAGGCTGCCGCTATCTGCTCCATAAGGTCTGTGTCAAGGCCGCGTCTCGCTGCTCTGTCTGATGTTAATATATTTCTAGATTAAAAATAATAAAATTACTGTACAAATTGTACTGAGTATTTGATATATATATATAATATTCACTTATTTATATGTTGGAAAACAGAAGAAATAAACCTACAACTAAAAGACTAATTTATCAAGGATCGGTAATTGTTCCTTAAGAATAAGGTCTTCATGTATCTTCTAGTTGAAACATTAATCACAACACGTTTTACTAGACTTTTGTTTACAAAGTGGATGTCAGTGGTATATTATACACCATGTAACCACTACAGTATATAGTCGGGAGGTGTTTAGCCTTGACTATTATATTATTCTTAGGAATTTATTCTGTATTATCCGCATTTTAATGAAGTTGTTTTCTCGAAGTTTGTGTAGTACCAGTTCAATCCAGGGTGAAATTGAAATTCACTGCATTTACCCAGATTGTTTTTTTATTAATTTGATTGATTCACGAAAAATTGACCAACCGATGGCGATTCTTCAAATTGTAAGCAGTACGAGAACATTGGATGTCAAATCGCAAAATAAACCATTTCGTAATGAAGGTGCCGATCCTTGAATTCATCATTGTAAAACATGTCTTAAGTTGACTAGATCGGTAAATCAGATTGTTTTTTTTAAAAAACTTCTTTGAAATTGTAAGCGAAATCTAGAACACAAGCATCCCTGAGACGGAATGAGGACGACCTGCCTAAAATAGGGAGAACGTGTGTTGAAATAAGATAGTACTTGGCCTCTTGGCTTTTTACATTATGCGATTTCGAACAAAAATTAATTTTGTTTAATTTCTAAAAATATTAATGATATCTGTATTCATATTTGTAATCGTAGATTGTAGAAAAAACAGCCATGTCAAGGTTTTCTTGCAAGCCGGCAGTATTAGGTAAACCGCCTTGTACCAATGTGCCACTACCTACTTAGTATGTCGTTAGCATTGCAGACATCACATGAGCAGAAACCCCTGATGGGTAATTTTACTTCCTCCTAACAGGACCAATGCTTACAACATTTTAAATAAACGACGTCCAGTACAGTTCTAGTTTTTCTTCTAATTTTTATTCTTTCTCCTAAGTTGTATTCTTCTGTTGCGGTCTTATTTGAAGTTCACCGACAAAGTTCACACACTGGATGTAATCGATTTGTTCAAAATGGAACAAGTTTATTCGATTTAACAGATATAATTTGTTAGACAAAAAAATTCGAATGTTACTCTACTTATATGTCCCAAAACGAACATTACTGGTATCATTACACTAATAAATATTTACAGGTACTTCAAACATAAAACGTCCCCACTCTTGTTTGGTTAGAATGTCTTCTTACCGACGAGCTATGCGGTTACTTAACCCAGCAATGTTCAACGTTTTAATATTAATAGGTGTTTTAATTTAATACGGATGAACATTAATTAATTTAACAAAGAATGGATGTCTTTCCTCACTGATATTTTATCATTAATCCCGTAACGCGGCTGACGTAGGAGCGTGGGGGACTTCCCAAGACTCCGCTTCCTCCTTCGAACGCGAGGGAGGTGACAACCATGTGGCGGGGGCCACCCTTGGGGGGCCTCTGGGCTGTTTGTATATATAGTATGAATGAAAATTGCAAAATGGTATGAATGAGATCATTCATCACAATTACTTATAGCCCAATCAGGCAGATCGTAATTTTATCATTATAAAGTTGTTATATATATATATATATATATATATATATATATATATATATATATATATATATATATATATATATATATTTTATCAAATAACAGAGGCCTTTCGTACCTTTTAATGCTAAGATATAGAACATAAGCAAGATAAACACATAATAACATAAAATGTTACAGGCAGAAGTTGTAGACAGCCCTACATATTTGTCGTTACATACCAACTTGCAATTAGCTATGGTAAACTCGCTCCTTTAGTTACACATACCTCATCTGTAACCCAGGGAGTACCTCCACCTCTATTACGTGCGTCAAACCGCAATATTTCTCTACGTATGAGGGTCTAAATGCTAAAAAAATATTTTCCATCATCATGTGGTGGTCAACCAGGCATTAGAACCCTTATTATTTATTTCTTAATTTTATTAACCAAGTACCTCCCTCCAAACATTAGGTAACACTCCTTACCTAGTATAGTATTACCTTAATGTAATTATCAGTGATACTTCAATGAGATGTTCACTTTTATTCACCCAGATCACTTCGATATATAACAATGAAATATATTATGAGGCACTGATGGAAGACTACCGTTATGTCTTAGACAAATTTCAATAAGATATTAATTGGAGTAGGAACTCAGTTTCTCTTACCCCTGTCACCTAACCCCGTCAAGTGCTTACCCGATGGGAAAAGTAATCCTTAGTGGACGAGCATTGAATGCGTTATACTCATAAGTAAGTGATATAATTATCATCGACATAATTACAAAAGATAAAAATCCATTTGATCGTCTTTTACTTTTACATTTGATTACAATCTATAAAGAATACCACACCAGCTCATATTAAATATTAAAACGTGACATTTCACATTGTTATAAAGCTGTTCTTAGTAAAATTATTGATCATATAAAAACCTTATTTATTTTATCTTTTTGCATAAGTAAACAAAATTAGCTTAAATAAAACGATATGTAATTACTTGACCAATAACTCATACGGAACGTGGTGTCTGAAGTGGTTTAAAGTATAGGAGGCATTGTAAACTGGAGGAAGAACTATACCAAACAGGGGTTACTTAATGCTGCAAATTGTGCTTTCTACTTCCTGTCAGGTCGTGGAAGCTACTTTCTTCTGTCACGGTGAACCTCGATTAGGAGCAGGGGTGAAAAATTAATCGATTTTCACTTCATTTCTTGCCTTGTTATGGGAATTCCGCGAAATGCTACTTTTTCTCAAAGTAGGTTGCTTGCTTTTTATTTTTTCAATACATCAACTATCGTTACACTTACTCAGAATGTGAAAGAACACTGTAGATAAGTATATCGGATGAGAGCCGCGCGAGAATTTTGCGTGAGCTGAAAATGCTAAAATTTTGATTAGATTATTGAAAAAAAAAAAAATTATATTTTGTCCGTATACTACCCGTTCATCATGAGCGATGGAGTATAGACGGTTGTGTTGCTGAATACACGTTAGAAATTTCACAGAGTAATCCTATGGTAGAACACGCAGACGGATAATTGACACCTACCAATTTGAAGGCGAATCATCTACCTTTTGGCTGGAAACATATCAATAAAAATCGATTCCTTCATTAATTGTGTAAGCTATTTCACGTTTGCAGTTATGTATTGACGATACAATTAAATGCAAATGTATGTTTTCATTTTGGAATTTTACACTCTATTTAATGGTGGGGAAGATCGTACAATACAAGTCCGCTTGGATCTTATTTATTATTCGATAAAGCCTGTCAAAGGTAGGCCATTATTTGTACGGAGTTTTCTTTTTTCCGCTCACTTTGTCTTGTTAGCCGTGGAGAGATCTTATCACCTGGCGTTGATTCATCTCGACGATGAAGAGAAGACCGAACCACAACAACATATAATTATTAAATACATTAAATATAATCGGCCTAAAAAAGATGTCAGATCTAAAACACTCCTCCGTCAGTAAGTCGTTTTTATAACCACACATTATGGGCGTGTTTAGGTTTGTTTTTTTTGGCTTTTTTCTACCAAGACTTCTCAAGCCTGATGCCTAACTGTGATGTCGTTTTTTTTTTTTGCAACTCACCCAAATTACAAAATTATCTTTAGTACAAAATATTAAGTAAAGTAAATTTCTCAGCAGCATAGATATATATTACGATTTAATAATAAAGAACATGGAAAAACGAATTAAAACGGAAAAATGGGGATCGTATTTCGAACTCACTAGCTAAGAAAATATCTAGGATATTATTTCTAGAACACATAAAAGTACAAAACTATATCACTATAACCTGTATCATCATGCTTAGCTAAATTAAAAATGGTCTCCTAAAAAGAAATTCGATAGAAAGATATTCCACCAACAGTTTTTAGAGCTAACAACTTGTTCGCCCGATCTTAATAGTTTGTTAGTAGAAAATAAACCAAGACGTTTGGTTGTTAGGAATATTTGATCCACGGGTCACTTTTTTTATATATAATTATGTAGTATTCAAAAACAGTTAAATTAATACAATAAATAAATATGATTTTATTTGTTATTTTTTTTTATGTTTCGCCTTTATGTACTGCCATCTCAGTTCGGAGAGAGATACATTTTGCCAGGGGTCACCCACTCCTATTTAAGAAAGTTCGATCTAGCGATGTGAACCCAGACTATTTATATCGTGAAGCATATTATAGTTATCTAAATGTAGTAACTGTACATACTACTTAAAAGGACATCCCATCTCTCAATAGAAAATAAATTACTAATCTACGGGGGGCGACACAAAAGTCGGATATCAAGCGTATTGAATCCTTCCAATCAAAATTCCTGAGAACAATAGTAAATGCCCCTTATTACATCATCAAAAAAAACCTTCATAACGATCTTAATATACCTTACATTCTTGAACTCATCCCTTCCAAGTTCATGAAATTCCATAGTAACCTATCCAACCATCCTAATCCCGCTGCACAGTCATTGCACTTCCCTACTCGTCCCTATAATCCTCCTCGGAAAATAAAACGGCAGTGGCCTCGTGCCCTGCTATAAACACGTGACAGTGGCCAGTTTCTCCAATTATATCCTGAGCCTCTGTGGCTCTTGCGCTCTTCATCTGCCTCCACTGGCTCGTATCTTCTCATACACGTTATTGGTGACGCGGTGGACGGAGGAGCGTTGGGGACTTCCCAAAACTCCACTTCCTTTTTCGCATGGGAGGGAGGTGACAACCATGTGGATTTGGGAGGTCTCTGTTTGAAAATATTTTATGAATGAACGAGTTAATGAGAGTTGTAAATATGGTATGAATGAGAACCTTTATCACAATTACTTATTGCCCAATAAAGCAGATTGTAATTTTACCACAATAAAGATTCTCCCTAAAATAATAAAATAAATAAATGTAGTATTTAAAAAGTAAAATGCAGAGCATGGATGGCTATTAGTGTATTGCATTTTTACTATTTAATTTATATTTGATTGAACGATATCAGGCTCAACCAAGTGCTGGTTAGGCCCAATCAAATTGGGGTTCCACGCCTCTATAGGATTCAATTATTATCGTGCCTCAAGTCTTCTAATTCTGTATTTATCCAAGCGAAAGAAAAATTCTTGGGTTTTGAACCAAGAACCGTAAAAAGTCTTGGGTTTTGAACCAAGAACCGTCATTTCATGAAGCGGTTATACTAACTAACAAAATATTGGTTAATAAAAAAAGCATTTAAGAAAAACATGGTGAAGACGTTGATTCTTTGATAGACTAGCAATTTTCTTCTTAAATCTTTTCAATTTGTGCCTTATTTCTCTAAGGTCTGACACATAAACTGAAGAGGTATGAGTAAAGATTCCTACTTCTTCTGAGCCCACAATAACAGCAATTACCAAATTTCTGTACCAATTAATCAAATTGGATGATTGGTCGTTCGGGTGTTTAAAATTGCGCCCACAACTACAGCCTAATTGGTGGAGTTTGTGGTGCTTATTGGATAATTTACGATAATAACAGTTGTTGTTATTATTATTTTAACGTCTATAAATGAGTGATAATTATTCACATATTATTCTTTCCGACTCAGCGCTGGAGATGGAAGGTACCTGTGCTTGCTTGGTTCCTCGTCTAGGCACCCTTCACCGATGCCTTTCATTTATTACGGCGCTTTATCGTCGCCCTAGTTGTTGGTCGAAGGAAATTATGTAGTCGTTAAAGATAGCGATAAAATACAAAAAAAAATTACAGGGCAGTACACAACTTCATTGGTCCTTACAGCGGTTGAGTCCGTTGGTTCGTTTATGATGTAGTTGGATTTCGAAAGTGCTATTGAATGGACGAAACATAAATTTTAACGCTGAACTTTCAAAATGGTATTTTAAGTGCTGAGGACGACCTCAGGAAGTAATTTATGAAGAACTGAGATATATAAGGCCAAATATATGTAAATTAAACTGTAATGGACTATCGGATAGTTTAATCACGATAAAAGACTAGATAATCCCTTGCGAGAAACCTTTATTCGTTACGTACAGGGCAGGAAAAGTGTACTTAAGATAAATGTCTAAAGCGTAAAAAGAGCCTAAAGTAACAAAGTACGTAAAAGAGATGTACACAAGGGGTACAATCTCGGGATTTTATGAGTTTTTCGTAAGGTACTAAACATTATTCCTGTCAAATTTAAAGATTGACAATCTGACAATAATTAGAAATTAAAGTCTTCGCTCTACGTTCATACTATATAGTCCCTTTTTGAATATATATATATATATATTCAAACCTACCTCATTTTTCACCATTTCTCTTTTTACTTTATTTGATCAATTTAACTTAACTACCTTGCCAGGTCCGTCATGAGATCTTTAATTCAAATTGTTTTTTTGTCTTTGACATCGGAATTTATTCCGATTAAATCGCCCGATCTCAAGGCTAATGTTGTGGTTATTAATAAATTGAGAAACTAGGAATTTTTAAATATATTCAAATAAAATGGTTATGTCAAATAATTATAATTAACATAGAGTATTGACAAAATGTATAAAAAATATTCAAATCCTTTTAAATTACGATAGCTACTACTAATTACAAAACATGAATTTGAGCTCAATTTTTTGAATGGATCCATAATAATAAACAATATTCATAACACCAACCTACAACTTATCCGCCCATCTGTCTCAACACACCATGGTATTGAATAACGTTCAACTGCTTTTCTTCTCTTCTCTTCCTGTAATTCAACCAACGTTACTTTCTACTGTTGGTTCTTCAATAGTATGGTAACCGCCAATTCGGGAGCTTGCCACTGCGTTCTTCTCGACGGCTGTGCTAAGACTGTCTGGTTTATCTCATCCCCACTCCTAGGAGTATAAGGGAAAATGACCCTTACCATATGTGAAGGTTCATGATCTTTATTCTCAAATATCATGAATGTTACAATATATTAGATTTATCGATAAACAAAATTATTAAGCGTACCTCTTTTAGCTAAATATTGTTCAGCAGAAACCACCAAACATTTGGTAAGGAAGATGGCTGAGAAAAATTGAAATTATAAGAACAGTAGTTTTTATTTTTTTCATTCAGCTACATCAGTTTTTTATATATTTGTACAGGCAATGATACTAATATAAATACATAAAAGACAGAAATTAGTGAAATATTTCTGACTGTATCGTTGATTTACAGATAATGAAGATCAGCACATGATGAAGGTGAAGAACCGGAGGAAATCAGGCTGCTGCTCGGTCAACTTTGCCAAGAACTTCTTCCACATCTACAACTTCATTTTCCTGGTAAGTCTGAATATAAATATATGGTATAGCGACCGCTAACTATATATGTAAATTACCCTACACTCTGGTTCATAATGTATGATAATATAATGTAAATCTTGTAAGCTTCTTTGGAATAAATCAGGGTCGCGGCACGTAGTACGAACACCGACAGACGGTAATAAATCATAGAGAGGTCGGAAGTCGTAGACAGCAACTCAAAGGGGTACGGCTATAAACCTACACGAATTAGCCACCTTCCTGCCATAAACACACCCTTTTTATCCCAACGGCCATACAGCAAAGTGGTCACCACGTATCATAAAACATGCCCCTGTCAGCAACTGCACCTCTCGCGAGGGAGGGGAGATGATATAAAAAGGTGAGGGAATAAGGAGAAAACACTACTCTCTCTCCCTGCTGTCCTATGAGTCGTCACGCTGTCTGCCGAGTCTTCCGACCACCTGCCGCCCTCAGTCTGCTACGCAGCCGTGCCCCGTTTGAACTCTGAACCGGTATTATCATTTATGCTACCTCTCTACCTTTTTCTTTTGAACATAGTGTCTTGTCGGGACACATTCCTATCAATAAATGGAGTCAGATATAAAAATGCCGACATGGAACAATGGTCCATGTTATAAACTGCATCAATCCGCACTTGTCGCCAGGGCTAGAGTGATCAGGCACTCCCCTAGTGACGCCCCCGACAATGGTTATAGGAAGAAATATTATTATAATAGCCGATCCATGGATAAGTGGATTTTTTTTCTCATCGTAGCAAATACTATTACAGTGCCTCATAAATTTTTATTTATTAAGTAAATTGTGAAATGAATCTGTAAAGGAATCCTATTGAGATGTGACCCGAGTTCGGGATTCGTGATTTTCTCACTAATTTCTTAAAGTTATTAAATGTTAGTTAGTAGTTTATACACCATAAAAGGCTAGATAATCCCTTGGGAGAAACCTTTAATTGTTACGTACAGGGCTGGAAAAGTGTACTTAAGATAAATGTCTAAAGCGTAAAAAGGGCTTGTACAGCAAAAGAGATGTACACAAGGGGTAAATACTTTTACCCGACTCGATACTCGATTACTGTTGCTATAGTAATGATAGAATATCATTAAGTTAGTAAGCTAATTAATAGTTAGTCAGTAAGTTATTAAATGGATATTTCTATTTCGGGTTGTTTAAGATTCAGTCTCTCCAAAATATGGTCATCTGCAGTCAATGTTTCCTCTGATCAGGCATCATCAGGAGATAGATATGTATATAATTTAAGAACGAAATTTAAGTATTATTTGAGTATAAAATTAACATGATATAACAAATAGATTTAAGAATAATATAATACAAAAATTAGAATGTAATGAGATATAAGTTACTAACTAAAAAGGTTGGAAAACAATAGTATAAATACAATAGTTTAACAATAAACCTGTTAAATTTTTTGTCTATTATACTTTGTTGATATATTTTTATATGTACCGAAAATAAAAAATAAAATAGCTGGAACATTGATTTTTTTTTTTCTTAGCTCTCTAATTATAAGATTAAGGATGAGGGAAAAATAAAGGAATATTTGGGTTGAGCGGATCCTTGTACTAGTAGTACCTGCTTGAAGGTGGTGTGAGGGAATTAAGGAGTGTGGGAAGCCTCGGTAGAGGTTGATTGTTACGGTACAGTGGTGAGAGTCCACTGAAGGCTGGGCCTAGAGTCTCTCTTTAGACATGGTGTCATGTCTCGGAACAGAGGGTTTTGGCTATGTTTCATCGAGTCAAAGAACTTTATGTGTCTTCTTTGGATGGCTTCGGTGATGGTTCTCGACCTTTTCGTGGATGTCGGGAGCCTTCATGTCACGAAAAGGGGTATGACATAGTGCCGTACGCAGGATTTTGTTCTGGAAGCTCTGGAGTCGAGTTATTGTGTTAGTGTGTAGGAATCGGAAGAGTGGTGTCCCAAACAGTAGAGCTAGCCTCAGGACGCTCTTATATATTAGCAGTTTCAGTCGAAGGGAGTCAGCTTCTTCTGCAGGTGTGTGTAGAACGTCATGTGTCTGCCTTGGTTGATGCCTAGGTAGCATATGCTGTTGGAAAGTTTGCATTCAGTCCCGTCTATGGTGAAGCTGGGTGGACTGAAACATTGAAATTCGCTAGAAGGAATTTAAATACTCGATTACTGTTGCTAGAGTAATGATAGAATATCATTAATTTTATTTTTGTCTCTGCATGCCCTTAACCGTATGAAAAACATATCGTTCTTAACTACCTTCGGAGTTTACGTTTGGGAAAGATTGAAAGTTGGACTTTTAAGGTGTTCAATTTAGTTTTGATTGAATTGTTATTGTATATTAGTCAAAACTAATTCGGCATATTTCGAGCTGTCGTGGCTTATAGCTAAGTGATTCAGGATAAATTGATAATTTTTACGACTGGTATAGTGAAAGGCCGTTGTATCTTATATCACATGTTTGCGAGTAGAGCCACTCCATTTGAGTTCGGCAATGTGTTACTATGTGTAGCTCAAAAAGGTATTTCGTGCTGGCCAGGATGGATACGTTGTCTCCATCAATGCTAATAGTCCCAAACTATCCCAAACATGGCGTGAATATGTTAGTCAAATCTCCAAGTTTGTTACCGCCGTTGTAAGCGGCAGCGATGAAACTGCTATTTTTTTTTATAATTCTGCCGAAGACTGGGGTCCTAACGCCTACACATGCTGAATATTAATGTGCTTCAGTGAGAGACTGTTTGGCTTTATCGTTGGCCCAGTGAATTATCCCCTAACTCCCGCCATACCACACACCTCGGCGCTCTTCTTTGTCCCGCCATATGCTCTTTTATTACCCATCCCAGTCTTCCTTTTTTGATCCATCAAGCGGTATTTGAATTACAGATGCCCTTTTATGCAGAATGAAAAATCATTTTTCTTCTGTTTGTAATTTATTTGTTTTTCAAAACCAAATCAAGTTATTTCCAATTTTTACATAATAGAAATAATCTTTTGCTAATGCATCTAGTCTCAGACTAAAGCATCGCTCTTGTTTATGAATTAATCTACATCATGCCCAATATTTTGCACCAATAGCTCTTATATTTGGTTAATTTATCAACGTTAGCAATAGTTTTCAGTAATGAATTCTTTCTGTGTAAACACTTGCGAATTTTGTTGGATAGAAACGTTTTTTTTTCCGGTATTTACCGATTTGATATGCAATAGTGGAAGGGAATAAACAATGATTTTGAAAAATGATATCATTCATTGTCCTGAAGATAAATGAATAGACAAAATGTTGAACGATGTAAAAATTGATTGGAGAAGAAACTCTAAAGCATTTTTTGAAAAAGTTTTTTTTTTATTTTATAGTGTAATTTTAAAGTCAGGTGTCTCTTTCTCTTTTTTAGAATGTCATCTCGTTAGAATATTATTGCTTGAGAAAGGATATTATTTTGTAGTTATTGCTGCTAAAATATCTATAGTATAATCTGATTTGGATACGGCATGCAACTTAAGTATTGTAGCACATCATAGTTTGTCAAATATTATTCTTAAGAAACCTATTTTGGATTATTTGAAGTTGGGTGATATTGGTATGACAGGGACTAAGCAAGTTCATTCATTTAAGACCGGGACTTAGTGGGATTCCCTGGGATAAATTCAGTTTTAACCAATAATCCAAGGTTTATCCAATCCTTGCAATTCATTTACATAGGTGTAATTAAAATCTCTTTACTGACTTTAATTTCCAAGCACGAAGGGAGAGGTTTTACTTTCAAACTGGTGAAGGGCAATTGTAGGGAGTCAGTCTGTCTAATACACAGTATGAATTTTGATATATACAAAAAAATTAATGCAACATTTTTTTAAATGTCATGTTTCATTATTATGGAGTATGTTACGATATCCCGGTGAATAAAAAGTATCAAAATGCTAGCTATAATAAAACAATACTCCCAAGATAGAGACAGTCCTTCAGAAAATTTCGGACGTTCATAGCTGAATATATTATAAGAACGAGGAAGGATTGCAAATGTAGTGGAAATGGAATATTATTAACAATTACGTAATGCCCACGCAAATTTTAATTTATTTTCAAATAAAATGTTTTATGGGACTAGAGTTGCTACTGAGTTTGGATAAGCGAGACGTTAATAAAAAAAATAGAGCTCAACCAACAATCCATCGTTATTAAATTACCCAGTTAATGGGTGCCTAGACTCGAGGATGACTGATTTGCTAAATGACTGTCTGATTATAAAATTTCATCCAAATAAATAAAACAATAATTAACTAAATTTATTCTTTGAAATGCATATGTAAATTTAGAATGTTTTTCATTTTTAGTAAAATTACTATTTTCTTATTCAGCAATTAATAATTGTGATTTTAGGGATTATTCATACCTTATACACTTTTCTTATTCCGTTCGCTCAATGTGTACAGGACTCTGCTTATATTCAGTGAATAATAGTGAAAAAAACAGCTCCGAATTTTGACCGAAAATATTTTATTTTATTTATAATACCTCATTAATATTCATGTTTAACGCCTATAATGCTGACAAAAAAACTTGTTATTGGCCCACAAGAATATTGAAGAGATTCTTCATGATTTCATGTTTTGATTTTATGTCCCTAACCACCCCAAAAAAATACGTGTATGTTAAGAGGCCTTGAAAGTCGCTGACGTTAAACTTTGGTTTCATGCTGTAGTTACTTTATTTTAACCATCTCATATTCAGTGGGGTTGTGAAATATTCACAATTTTTACACAATTGAATATGAACACTAGCATAGAACAGTCCAAACAGGACTTTTCCGTACATGTTTGAAAAAAGGCCTGTTTGTCTCTGATCTTTTTTAGTTAATGACTGTGCCTAAGATATACAATCATATCTCAGATTTGAAAAAAAATTGTCGTATTATCAACTAATGTGAGGGCGGTGCAGCACTTCGGGGTTGTAATGATCACTTCTTATGACGGACGAATCAACTTGATGACAGGCGGTGTAGGATTCTGAAGAAACACAGCCCTCAGATCCTGAAGAGGTCCTGAAAGGATGACGTAAAAAAACAGGCTGTCAGTATAGAACGTCATCGCCCATTACAGACGAGCCAGCTTTCTAAGTCACCCCTGCACACTTGTAATTATAGATTCAAGTTGTTTTTAGAAATAACTTCTCAATTAGGAGTTGGATGTTGTATTACATTTTCTCCTCGCTTTCAAGAGAAAACGTTAAATCCTTCATTAGGCTCACGACCATGGCGACCCAAATGTGGTAGCACACATTGCTCATGCCCCTTGGAATTCCATTATCTAGCTCGGAAATGAGACTGGCAACGGATAGTTCTGGCTTTTGTCTCTCCGGCATAAAATGAGAACAGACCAATCTTTAATTTCCCCCCCCCCCCCGTTCATATTACATTAAATAAATGAACAGTTGATCGACTCTTTCCAGAAAGAAGTATATTTCTTAATAGAACAGCTTTTAGATCATCTCACACTGCCATTACACTTAGCGATACAAAAACCTAAAACAAAAACGTTTAGAAACTAATATATTTGTGGTAATGGTACTAAATTATCGGCGTGTAACACCATGAAAATTGTCAAAAATCAAATAAACAATAAATAAATAAAAAAAATATACTTGAAAAGACGAACAAAGATTAATATTAAATTTTGCACAAATGGGATTTAGACACTCACGTTTATTGTATTGTATATTTAACGTCTAATAATGGACTTTAGTTATTGGCAGACACTTATGCTCGGTGGAAGAGACAACTTTTAAGTTATTAACTAAGTTTAGTTAAATAAGAAGAAACAAAAGAGCAATCAATATTACCATAAATAAAAATATTGTTTGAATTTCATAAAAGCTTTCGGCGGAATAGGAATGGAAAGATTAAAAACTGAGAGTTTTACGGTGTTTTCAGTGGATTATTTCTTCTGGTTTTGAGATGTGATTCGTCACACAACAAATTAAACTAGAGAGTAATGTAACGACTAGTTAACAGAGAGTTCTATAGTTTATCTTCTTAACAATTTTATTATAGATTATTATTATGAGATTATAGATAAAGAGAGTCCATACTCCTTTATGTTTTCACTCCTTCATGACGAGGTCGGGTTCGAGTCCCTTCATATTTTTTCAGCACAGGACGTAGTATATATTTTTCTTTTGCCAATAATTGCTAATTATTTCTTTACTGTGACAATGAGACTTGAGATCATCAGATGCCCTTAGCTGTGGAAAAAATTATTTCTAAAAAAACATATTTTAAGATAAGATATATTTTATTGTGGTTTTGGAGATATTATTATTTATAATTATTGATATTTTAAGGTAGCTCATTTTAATTAATTATTTTTACCAAGAGCTCAGAGAAATAGATCCGAACGGAGGTGACACACTTGGTGCTTAAGTATTCTTCGTTATTATTATGGCACAGATAAACCTGAGAAAAGTTTAATAATCAATTAAAATTTTGAAATTTCAATAACTTTGCACTTATGGCACTACGAATGAAACCACCCCCTCAAGGTTTAATACTTCAGGGTTCACTGACTGCTATGTTCCAGTAAGCGATCCTTTATTCGAGCTATTATTGTTAATATTCGATTAAATAAAACCATTTAACATACATGTGCTCTCTTGTAAAAGCCTAAATGTACTCTGGGTCTACAAATACATTCTGTTTAAAGCAATAAGGGACAGATTGGGCTCTGGCGGGCTGCCAACTGACTAGCAACACGACACATTCCTAACAGATACCAATCTTATCCTTTCTTTGTAACGAATACTCGTTAATTTACTACGCTTGTTTGTACATCGTGTGAGGTTTGACATAATTACATACTCTCATTAATGCATGGAAAGGTGAACTATATATTACGGGGCCACCCAATTCTATTTACGGAAATAAAAGTGAGAATAAAAATTCAATGTCCGTCTAGGAATTTGAATCAAGAACCTTCAAATCATAAAAAAGCTACATCGACTACTATGCGAGAGACTTCCATGATTATTTGCTATTTCAACTAAAAATCGTTAATTAGAACTATAACTTTTATCGAGTATTTGTCGGTGTCAGGAGCACCCGCCGGAGGTCTCGTCCTAGCGCCGCTGCCTGTGGGCCTAGTTTCTCGTTAATTCGTTTTTATTTATTGGTTTCACTCCATTAGTTCTTAGAAGGTTTGCCCGTCAGTGCGCTATGTTCAGGCGAAAAGGTATTGTAGGTAGCTTACGTCTTGGAAGGACTACGAATTCACACTCGTTGTCGGAGGGCAGGCGAAAACCGTCCGTATCCCAAAGGCGAGTGTGAACCGGACCGCTGGGGGAGACGCTACCAGATACATTTTGTAGTGCCCCAGAGATAGTCATCCGCATGGGAGGGGTCCCTTCCAAAGATATGCTCTGGTTTTGTGGGGCAAGGCCAGAGAACTATTCTGGGAAGGTCGTGGAGGATGACAGTGCCGGACTAAAGCATTACAAGGATAGGAAAGAGAGGTGCAGAGGTAATTACTCGTAAATAAGAAAGCCATGGTTCGAGCAGAGCAACGATCGCTAGTGCAGAGAGAGCATTGTTTACTTCTGTGAAGTGTCTGATTCCGACACTATATCGGGCCTATATAGGCAGGTTATTCCAGCGCCCAGCAAATGAGAGAATCCTTTTATTTTACTCAATCGGGAGCTATTACGCCCGCGTCCCTCGACTCTTGACGTGGCAGGGTCGTGATCTATTCCCCTCTCTCAATACTGACACCGTAGAGTTATTGATAACATATAATGGAAAGGTAGGTGGGGGTTTTCTGGTTCCTGAAGAGGGAAACTTCTATTTGCCGGTGGTGAAGAAGTTGGCCCAACATCGGCGTGGGCTCAACCTTGATAATTGATTCAAACAACTTTTTTCTAGCCACAGTGGGCACGAGAAGGCAACCGTTGTTTTAATCAATTAACTTTTAAAGGGTTTCTGAAATATTAACATGCGTAATAACTTTTCATAAAAAAAAGTGAGTTGATTGTATTTATACTAACCCTATCAATTCTTTTCAAGCTCACTGATTACGTTATTATTAAGTAGGATATCTCATTGATTACCAACCTCTAATGAAAATATACCCTTAATCCTTTTACAGTGGGCGTTTTAGATGAAGAACCTTCGTCATTCAAAGGGAACACAAGTGCTACTATTTTAACCAATGATTAAATAAATAGTGCGATGACAACAAACTCAACGATTACTGTCTCTTATCCGAAAGCAGAGCCCCATCCTCCTGATTCAGCAATGAGATCGGTGACTTACCAGTTGTCGGAATGTTTATGATCCACTTAGTCAGCTCACAGTGAGCCCAGGACAAATTACTCCACCTTTCTTTGACTGAGGTGAGTCATGGGTTGAAGCGTTACCTGTCGTCTTGTGTCTGTTTTCACCTAGACTCACTGCTGTTATGTTCAAGTGTAGACAACGATCCTGCCACATATTATACTATGTACTTTGGTTTTATGCTCTTACGTCATTCCATAAATATTAGGAAATTTTAATTTTAATAACCCCGAGAATGGATTTGGACCCAAGACATCATAACATTTACAAGATAATTAATTACATCTAATAGAAGAATTCTCAACAGTGGAAGCATTTGGTAGCCCGCGTAATTAATCACATCACTCCCACGATGATAAGCAATGCAATCATACATAACCCAGCATTTCGGCCCTTTATACTTCCAGATAAGGACATAATATCTAACAAAGCTATGATATCATCGTTACAGTATGATTATTTCGTCATGTTTTGTGGAATCAAAAGTCTTGTATTATCAATTTTAGGGTCAGTTTAGAATATTAAATAGTTATCAGTACCAGGCGTTTTTTCAGGTCGTGACTACACAGTACCTTTTTAGGGTATTAAAAAGTAATTTTTTTCAAAGATGACCCAAATCTGATAGAACGTAGAGATTTGTGGGGCTAAGTAGTAGTACTTCGACCTTTTCTACCGATTAACGAATTACCGAAGTACCTTTTATATTAGGGGATAGACTGTAACAAAAATTAATATCTGTTAATAATGCTTATAAATTCATTACACGAATTAGTTTTACATAATTTATACTGGACAATTTTTATTGCAATTTTAAAATTTTTTTTCTGTCAACATTCTTCTTATCCATGACGGTATCTTTACGGACATGGAATGATTTTGGAAATACACATCACCATGCATAATTACGTTAGATTTATTTTTATTTAAAACATTAGAAGACAGGGATGTACCATTTTTGGGTAATTTCTAGACGAGTTGCAACAGGTTTAAACCTATAGTATGATATAACTTATTTGAACATTTTAAAATTCTGAAATGTTTCTGTTTACCATAAAACCTCCTACGTAGAGCTAGAAAGAAGTGACTTATGAAAAAAAAAAGTTTATTGCTGCATGATAAAAAACTCAAAAGAAATTAAGCCTGTTTTGACTCTTCGGGCTCCTTCGTAGTAAAAAACAAAACGGAAAGCTTAGGTTTTTTTGCCGGATTAATATTTTTGTACAGGGGTCGGTAAATGTCACCAGACGTCTGTAATAAAGGCCGGTAACAAGAAATTATGTGTTGTGGGTGGCGACCATACAATGGGTTAGGGTTACGCCCACGATCTAATCATGCATGGGTGTTGTGCTGACTCGTGGTAATGCCAGGTATGTGTGAATGCGTCGCAGACGTATGTGCGTGTGTTTTGCTGAGTTCGCAGTGAGGCAGACGCTTGGCTCAGCGCTTGTGCCCCAAGGGTAGCGTGTACGAGCAAACCTTTTTGACTTTAGTACGACTATTTGATCCATAGTTCTGTGGTCTCGCCATTTTTTTCTACTATGTGAAATATTTGATGAGCCTTAAATGATCTAATCAGCAAGATTAGTCGCTATTTACAGAAACCCTAAAAACGACCCAACTTTCGTTCTATAGACCAGGATCTCTACATATTCACTAAGTCAGTTTCTAACCTATCCTATAAAAGACAGGAGAGAGTCGCAGCGGCTATAACCGACCAAACGGGTAAGATGTCTGACATACAAATCTGGTTTGGCGGCAAAAGGCGGCAGGTCAGCCAAGAAAGTAGAGTCAAGGCCGGCCAAGGAAACCTAAGGGGCCAAGTTAAAGCTGTAAAGAAGTATACATGTCTGTCTGTCCACATAGATGAATACACTAACAAGGTGGTCGTAAACAAGAACCATTTTAACAGGAATCTTTAATGTGAAATAAAAAATACTCTGGATCAGTGATTAAGGCGCTTTAAACAAATGGGTAATATGAGAAAAAATGTAATCCGGTGTGAAGGGAGTGTCGTTTTATTTCGTAATTAAGGGTTTCGTTGTGCTTGCGGATAAAAAGAAACTGTGCCCTTAATGACTTTTGTAATTATAGTTCACTTATGCCACAACTGATATATTATATTATTAATTAAGTAAGCTGAGAATTATTTTTAAATTATAAAGTAATTGATTAATTATTAACTGCTTATATTAAATGGTAATCCATCTACTTGTACCAGATTAAAAACCAGACTCTTCTAAGGCATAAGCTACTAAAATCAAAGACCAATTATTGTCACTGTCAATTAAAAAATTTTATTCTTCCTTTTAGTTTTTATTATTGTTTAGTTTTATGGTTTAACTTTATTGGAAACGACGGGGATAGGCTAATTTGTAAGAGTATCTGAACAGATATCAGCAGCTTCAAATTCTGGCTGTTCCAATTTTTTTTATCATTCACCAATAATTATTATTTTTGATTCTATTAGAAAAATGCAAAATGTTCGCAACCACGAGCCACCCCCCTCTTGGTACCAATTATGGTGCATATTCATTAATACACTCACTAATTTGGGGGCGGTTTATACATATAAATAAACCAGAAAATCAAAAACTTGAAACCATGAAAAATAAGAAAGATAAACAAGAGTATGTGTATAATGTATAAGTATACAATTATTTCTTACCGTAATAGACAAAAAAAAAACTTTCCACATTTGAACAGACAGAAATTATAATTTTTTTTATTTGGCCCTCAAAGAGAATTTAGTTTAAGTCAAACAAATTATCTACTAATTGTACCGTTTATAATTATACGGTCCTTGATGAAAATCGACAAGGTATTCCAAGTAGCTCCTAATTGCAAGATATGGTAGGTCGCAATTGGAATGCCTGAGCCCTTGAGCGAAGGCCAGCTTGGCTTTATTAGAACCAGTCACCGTGAACACACAAATACCAAATGGAATATGAAATTAGCGAGAATATTCTCATATGTTCTTTGTTACCAGTGATGATGTCGGGACTTGTTGCAGTCATTTTCTAAAGTAACACGGGTAATTTTTTACAGAATTTTCAAAATAGCACTTACAGGTTCGCAACCACGAACCACCCCCCTAATTATGGTCCTATGATGCATATTCATTTATACACTCACTAATTTGGGGGCGGTTCATACATATAAACCGCCAAACATATAAACCAGAAAATCAAAAACTTGAAACCATGAAAAATAAGAAAGAGAAACAAGCGTATGTGTATAATGTATAAGTATACAATTATTTCTTACCGTATAGACAAAAAAAACATTCCACACATATATATATATCTATATGCCACTATATATATATATATATATATATATATTAGAAATTCGCTCACAATAATCCGTACTGGTGGTTAAAAATACCATTTAAACAAATGTAAAACTATAAATTGCTAGTATATTGAGAATAAACCTGATAAAATTTCTATTGTCATTTAAAATTTATTTTAAATATACTTTTAATATCTATCTCGAGTGGATATAGAATGACTAATGAGCATTGGACCTTTTTCAAAGTATCGCTGAAGGCCTTGGTGGGATTGCTAGCTGCAACGACAGCAGTTGATTTTGAGGTCACTCTGGCCTAGGACAATAATAAAGATGACCAGTATTATTGTCCTACCGTGGTCTATATTTGGCGCTGGCTGCAAGTCTTGGTCAAGAGCCAGCAATGGACCACATGAGTCAGTGCCACACAAGTTATATTTAACGTTTGTATTTACAGGAATTATAACAGCTTATTCCTATTAAGTCTACTTTTAGTAACTCTAGTACTATGCCATAGTAGTAAGATTGGCGCCCATGACATTGCAATTGGCTATTTCTCCAACATGCGTTACTCGATACTTTCTAGGACCCTGTTATTAATATGATTTATGGCGGAAAATTCCAAGCTTTTTATTGGCCATATAAACTAGCTATGTTAAACCAGTTTCAGCAGAGATGCTAATGCACGTACTATGTGAGAGGTTCTGAAAGTATGGAGCCACAAATACCCATAGGTCGTTGACACTGTAATAATAAATACTGTTCTCTTTATAAAGTGCTACTTTTGATTAAATAGATGTGTCTATGCAAGTTAGATAGTAAAGAAACCTCTTGAAGGAGTAGACTAGGATCTATATTTCCTACTAAACCCGAAAGATATATTGGTCGTAAAAACGATCCAATCATTTTAAATTTTAAAGATATAACCTGCACAACCTAGGGCTACGCTTTATATCTTTTTATTATTTTTAAGAAAAACAAATATACTTGGGAAGACTAGCAAACTATTACTATAGAGCTAACCGGATATCTCATCTCTTTTAGCAAACTGCGAGTTTCCAATCATTAGCAGAATAAATTACGGCATAGATAGGATCTACCAGAAGCTGTCCTGATTACCATATTCAAAAGGGTGGCTCCTTTTACCCTAGTAGAGGTACACCAAAATGTGACGCAAACAGTGATAAAAATCCAAAAAAACCAAAACCTACATTAGGACACCAAGAAAAATTGCGCCTTTGTTGCGAAATAAGCAAATCTGGGTGAATAAAACCAACTTTCATTAAAAAAATACGATTCCTCGCAAATGAATTTGTTTAAAACTCTGTTTTAATAATAATTTAAACTGATTAAGTTCCCAACATTAAGAAGGCTAGAAGAAGAAACTTAAACCACGTTATAGGCTAGGAATCAAAGATCATGGGAGAAAAAAAAGTGCTAACGTTTCAACATTTCTACTTTTTTTTTTTCTTTCATAGCCCCTTTAAATTTACAGATAATTATATATAGTTATAGGTCCTCAGGCGAATCTATTTACAAATTATTTTTGTATTTCCTGTAGCATCGCTACATTATATACAGGTTTAGTTATTTCATAAAAATTATATAATGAATAAACAAGTATAATGATATACATTATACGTGACTGGACTAAACTGACTAATAAGGTGATGGGGCTCACCTTTTTGATCAACCTTAAAACTAACTTACATACTAATTCTTAACCTAATTTTTACCCGACAGTCTGTTGCCATCGATGCGGGAGGGGTGGTGGGGTCATAGTGTTAAACATTGCTTTGGTTAGGTGCTGCTACGGGTCAAAAAACTTGATGTGTCTCCGGCGGATGAACTCACCCTCCGACGGCACACCAAGCAACGGGTGCAGGTCAGCGTTCTTCAACCTCTCGAAAGAGGTATGTCGGATCACTTTTCACATGACCCCATTCTGGAAATGTTGGAGACATTTGGCTGTATTGTCAGTCAAGTGGGTAAATAGCGGGGCACCATACAGCAGAGCTGGCCGGAGGACACATTTATAGATCATCAATTTGAGACGAAGCGACAGGTTGGGTGACATTTCTACATATACAGCTCTTAAAATAGTATTAACTGGATGAAAATCCGTTCAAGAGCATTTACGAAACATCATTAATGAATACAACGAAATGCAACTCGAAATATCTCCTGTCTTGACCACTTTGGACTTTTTGAATTGCCGTGAATTTGATTTTATTGTAATCCGTTCGTTACCCATGATATTCGTACAACGTAAGGAGAAAACGGTAGTACGCCCAGATGGTCGGAAGACAGAAATGACCAGTAGTGACGAGATATGCGGACATGCCCCAGGACATGTGATGGTGGAGATATGCGATTAGCATTTCCCCGGTGCAGACCATCTGGCCGCTCCTTATGACTAGCTGGTGTTGGAGCTGGAGCTTTCGGAATCGGAGGCGTGCATCTAAAACAGTACTCCCCCGCCTAGTTCCCACGGAGTGTCCGTATTGTTCTATCTTCAGTAAACTAAGGCTATTAAATATGTAATGTAATAACCACTCCCACTACAGGAAGGGAGTACTAAATAGTTACCATACATCACAAAATACGAAGCAAACATGCGAAAAACCTCAGGATCTTATACAAATCAACGAATTTCGTTCGCAACATTGAAATTGTTAGCAACACCGCCAAAATGGTACAAATGTCGGGAAATGATAACTAAATCACATTTCTAGAAACGTAGACCCGGCCAGCGACTGCTCAAGGTTTAAAAATCAATCATGGGTTAACAATCAGAGAACGAAGTCCGAACTCCTAAGATATTGAACTCAAGAGGACAACCGAGCTAAGATGGGTGTATTTGATCCAAAGAGACTTACCGGTACAAAAAGTTGAACGAGTCAATATGGTTATTCTTTACGGTAATTCTCATTTAGGGTCATCGAACGCAGGTCATCAAAACAGCTATTCGACCATATCCATTATCGATAATCCTTGAATCTTTTTCGAATATTTATGGCTTGCTGTAAAATGATTTACGTGAGGTAAAGAGAGATAGACCTGTGAATGAGATACTGTACAAACAACTGCGAGCCTCCTAGTCGCTGTCAGTTCTAAATTAACAGCAATGAATTGTCCGTTAGTCGTGTAGACTAGATAGAAGTCAATACATACTCCACAAGCGAGATTTCACCGTTAAGATGCAACATGAATGAATAAGTGAGGCTTGTGGTCCATGGATCAACAAGCGGATTCTATACTAACAAGAATGAAGCGCTGATTTTCATAAGGCCCTTAATAAGATTGAAGAGGCACAGTGATACAATCACGAATAGTGAGGCCGACTCCACTTCATTAAGGCAGATCAGAATCGACATGGCAGCCACGCAATTCTATCGGAATCCATCAATCACATTCTATCAAATCCGAACAATCTACCTTAATCGGAATATCTGGCACGCCTTCTAGCAACGGAGGGCGCTCTTTTTAATTATCTACCGGTGGGAGGGAATCAAACCCACGCGATTGCTCCATACTGATCTTCTCAGATGCCAGATATGTCCGGATGATCTAAACAGCTTCGAAAGCAATCAATCAGCATCTAACGAGGCAGGACGAAGCTCCAGTGCCTTTGTCTTTGAGATTGAAGTATTGCGGGAAATATGCATCTTCGATCTGAAGCTAATTCATTTTATTTTATGCTGTCTATTATGTATGCCTATATATGCAAAGTGTGTAAATATAGTGATTTCTTTCAAAGGGATTGGATAACTCCTCATCTTTCCGTTCGCGACACCCCGATTGCTTTGTGGTTTTTCAAACGTACGCCACGGAGTATAGTAATTTGAGCACCGACTAAAAGTAATTGAAATTTTAAACAGCTTCGAAGGAGAGACTTCAACTTCAGTAATCTACCACAGTAATTTACCCTGTGTCATTTATTATGATTATTATCTCCGTATTAACTCTGTTAAAATATGGTATGTGGAAATTTTAATAAGGGAACCATACAGGGTTACCATTCCATGAAATTTTCATTCTTGTTGTAGATAATAAATATAAATGGTACTTAGATCTGCTAGTGGGCAAGATCTGATTCATGTTGTCATTGTTAACCTCATAAGAACATGTATTAGTACCTTCATACGGAGTATGTATGAATTTAAAATTATTAGTAGCTTTTTTGTTTCTGTGAAAAATAAATCCCTTCGGGACTATTCTTTTTCCACATACAGGGTGAGAATTCCCTCACTTGTTTCTCATAGTAAATCATACATATAGTACAGGGGTGTGTATTGCTAGAAAATAGCAGATTCGAACCACAAAACCAAGTGTTATAGTTATTTCATTTCTTAAAAAATTTCACAAAAAAAAATTAGAAGAAGCCACGTTTGCATTTAAAATGTCAAAAAATATGTAAATTACTTGTGAAAGTTATAGAAACTAATACGACCAAGAAAAACTTAAAGCTTGCTAAAAACTAAAACATTTTTCCAATTCCAACGATCTCAGGTGAATCGGGGAATATGAATTTGTCCAGTTTTTCTTCACAACCAATATAGGGACTTCGTCGAGGTTAATATGTTGCTTCTTTTTTTTTTTACAGAAAACTATGATTTCTTACATTACATTAGCTGTTACAGTCATAAATCTATTTGCAGTAACGATTTTGACAAGCAAAGCCAACACATTTATTTCGCAATTAACTGAGTAGCATTGACATACCACCTCCATAGGCAGCTCGTTATGCCCTAAGCACAATAACAACAAAACCTGTGCACTTAAAGTGGCAACCGAAGTTGTACCAACATCACAAAAATGGTAAAATAGGTCGAAAATTATATTTATATTTTTAGATAGAAAATTTAAATAATACAAATTTTTAAATAACACTGTTCTCTCTTTAAATACGTTTGCTAACATTAAATAACGAAACATTTTAGAAAATGTTAATTTATAACATTTTAGCGCTAAATTTCAAATTTTGACAATTCTCTATTATTAATTTAACTAACTGGAATTATAAAATTACTCGTGCTGAGCCGTGTTACAATTACATCTACAGATCCGTATTCGCGTGAATTTACTCATTGTACTTCAAACACGCTCCTGAGAATGGACACTGCTGGAAGAGAAAGGTGACTGGGTATAAGATCATCGGTGACCCTTGAGTCACCTGATTATACCGGAGTTAGTATGATAACATAGCCTTTCCGTGTCAGCTCATCTTGAATACATTTTTGCTGTGTCACCTCGCCTTCACAGAACACTGAGGAACAAGTCATTTCTGCTGTCATAAACTCTGTCTTTATGTAGTTTTTAATGATCCGGTGACATCTTTGTGGTGACCCTCTGTAATGTGTGTGGCGGGACTGAAATCTAGGATCCTGTAATATTTATCTATCTTGCTCATAAATAGTGTTAATGGGATTGCCGAGCTCAAAGGGAGAGGCTCTACTTTCATTCTTCCGTCGCCTATGTTCCACATTAGCGAATATAAAAATGATTTAATCGACAAACAAATATTGAAGATACTATCCACAATTTCTTTATATGTGCTGATTTCGTCGTGGTTAAAATAAAATAACGGGAAGTAGGGATAAAATAGAACTTGAAACCGATAGGCACGTTTCGCTAACTTAGAAGATATTTCAATACCCGACTAAGCGTCAGGTTAACCCTTAAGGGCATAAGGGTGGTTAGAGACAGAAAAGTAAAAAAAAAAAAAAATTATGCGTTAAAAGGCAGCAATAAAAGTTATGTGTTCAATTTCCTTCCAGCCGATTTGAAAGGTTTTCTCAGTACATTATTTAACCTATATACAATGTTATTATTTATTTAAAAGGAAATTTTCAGTAGTTGAGATGGTTTGGTAAATAAAATGATACTTTTTATCTACTGTGTACAGTAGCTCTGCAGAAAAATTGTTTATTATGCTTTATGGATATCATACACCGTGTGATATGAATAATTACGTTACTATACACAGTTTATTTCACAATCGATGCAAAACGATTTTAGTTGGTCATTATTATAAATAGTATTTTTAACTATAAAAAAAGCTGATGATATTACTGATCCGTGGATCTACTAATTACTAATGGTGTTAGTGAGCATGATTATCGTCCTAGTACTGCTACTGTAACTAGGCCAGTTAGTTACTGTACGGAAGTGTGTCTATATAGAGTCCATTCTTATTTACCCCTGGCTCAGGTCGAGGAAGCTGCAAGCTCCTTTGACGTCCCGACAGAACCGATATATAATTACCTCTTGTAAAAGAAGTTGCGGTGTCCCACTGTCAGGCAGAGGCAGCACACCACCTGGTTGTGATATCTCGAGGCAACCCGATCCCTCGGCCGACACCTGGTAGGGTTGTACCTCTCGGCGATAGTCGCCCCTCAAAGGCTTTTTTTACTAGCTTAGATGGTGTTAGGTATTAATAAACTAAGCATGTCCCCTACAACATTAGCAACAAGCGAAGAAACAACTGCCAGGCTGTTTTATTGTCAATATTATCTACGATATTGCTGGAAAATATGATCCAGTTAATCTAAAATTTTAAGGGTATATCCCAAAAGATATCTCAGCTTCGGGATGTTTGAAACAAAAATTTTGAGATGACAATTCGCAAAAGTAATTTGAAAGTTCCAAACATTTAAAATTATAAGAGCCAACAGCAGAAAACGCGTTTTTTGACATTCAAGGTCGGTTTTAATAGGCATTTACAGGTCAATATTTTTCCGTGTCCATAATAAGCGATAGAAAACAATCTCGGTTGTTATTCTAATTGGGAAAAATAGTCTTGGATCAACAAGTTAATATTTTTTTTCAGGTTATAAATTCTTAATGATGAATATTCTCAGCTTATTTCACTATTATTTTTTTTTATCCATAGTATGATTTTGAATAAATACTATTCCAAGGCAAGTAGCTATTTCGAATAGCGAAGATAGTTTGGAAGATAATCTATTTATCTGCAATCCCGAAGGAGTGGGAATAGGGAAACTTCTGGCCGGCTTCCAAAGGGGAATGAACGTCCCAAATTCTCCCTACGTCCGAAATGCTAGTATCTTACCTATACCGAGAGCAATATATTCTCAGTTGTATTTGTTAATCTTGAGATGTCCTTTCGACATTTTTAATTGTTAACATGCGTAACTTTCTGTTCTTTATATATGTTTACGTTTTTGTACATAGAGCCATATTTGCTGGATGTTTTCGTTTTTTATCAGTAGAAGATTTCCTTTTAGTTCTTTTTATGTAAAAAAAGTATAAGATTGAAAAATAATGGAGATTGTTTGGCTTTGTATTTTTCTTCTTCTGTTGGTGAACAGACGTTCCCTGGTTCATTTCCATTAAAAAATCGAGTGGGAATCGCGACCTCGAGATTTACAGATAGCCTCACAAGTCACCTGATTGGCTCTGCTAGATCAATCAGCGGTATACTGTTGGAGTAAATAACCGATGTGATTATATCCTGTTCGGTAGGAACAGTGAAATCCTTGTGAGCGATCCGATGAATAACAGATGCTGAACTAGCTGCATAGGTCGAGGCTGTTCGGAGTCGACATACTCTCGGCATACTCGACCTCTTCGCCACGTGTTCATGTCCTCTATATGGTCTTTGACATTTTGGTTACGTCACAGTCTAGTGTACGTTCATTAGGGTACGGGTGTATAGCTTTTTGTCGGTTTGGTTTACGAGTCAATCGGTATGAAATATAAAAAGTATATTTCTCAACCCTTTAAAAACTTCTCGGTCTTTCCCATTTTCAAGCTCAAAAACTATTCAAGATTTGAAGTTTTGATTATTTTACATTGTTAGGGATACTTAAGAGCTGGAAACGTGAAATGGAAATAAAAAAGCCAACATTGTAAATCCCGTACTTAATACCTATTTCCAAGGTATTGTTTTTGGTTAACCCATACCATTTTTTTTTTTTTTTTTTTAAGGCGATTTGTAGTGACCGAAAATTCAAAAGTCAAAAATACCGAGTTTTTTCTGTCACAATTTGACAAGTCTTGGATATTATGATTTTATTTATTTTGTTCATGATTAATGTGAACAAATTGCAGTCGGTAAAAATTAAAAAAAAAACATCGAAATGTAATTAAAACCATTAATATTAACGGGAATTCCAGAAATCTCATTGAAATTGGTGTCGATTTACTATTTGCTAGTTCGTAGAAATCCCTAAACTGGACATACACGTCAGTACTTGATAATGGTGGCTTGTTGATGGAACTGCCGAAAGCGCTGGTGTATAGAATTAAACTAATGGTCGGAAAACTGTGGATTTCATATTTATTCCATTAGTTCCAACACACAACTAACATACATATCGAAGCATTCTGTTGAAGTTCTCAAATTATATTGTCAGAAAATGTCCTTAAGTATCAATCCTCGAGCTATGAATGATAGTGTGTATGATAATAAGCAACTATACTATATCATAAAGGAATAAGTTGTTTGTAAAAAAGCTTTTGGGCATAACATTTTTTGAAAATGAATACAATGACGATGATGGCTTGAAAGCCCCTATAGTATCCACCTCGTGAAAGATCATGGCTTGCACTCATCGTTGTTAACTGAATGGTGACCTGATCGAGGCCGATCTTGAAGAATTGTGATGCCTAGCATTGAAGCGTTTGAATCAAAGGCTGGCGAAATTTGAAGCAGCACCCCTCCACCACTCAAATATTTTTTCTTGTGTTGTCTTAAAAGTCCGCGAATAGTTCCTTCTATTGCTATAATGTACATCATTATACTTTTGTACAATGCAGATCACTATTTTCTATACTAGAATTTGTATAATAAGCTATAGGAAATACAATGAAGCAATTGTAAATAGATTCGTTTATAGAATCTATATTTTGTTCATATATAAATTTGTAACAAGGGGGTATGGAACAAAAAAAAAATCTTCTGTTGCAATATAAAGTGTGTCCCAGAATTTTTTTTTTTTCGGTCTCAATCAATTTTATTAAGATAAATTACAATCTGCCTTTTATTAGGCAATGAGCAATTGAGATAAATGTTATCATTCATACCATATTTACAATTCATCATTCACTCGCTCTTTCATAAAATATTTACAAACAGCCCAGAGGCCCCCCAAGTCCACAAGGTTGTCACCTCCCTCGCATGTGAAGGAGGAAGCGGAGTCTTGGGGAGTCCCCCACGTTCCTACGTCAGCCGCGTCACTGGATAAGAGCCAGCGGAAGCTGACCAAGAGCGCGAGAGCCACAGACGCTCAGGACATGATAAGAGAAACTGGCCATTGTCAGAACTCCCACTATCACTTAGTTATAGCAGGTCACGAGGCCACTGCCGTTTTAATCTCCGAAGAGGATTATAGGGGTGAGTGGTGCAGTGCAATAACTGTGCTAGGGAATTAGGGTGGTTGGATAGGTTACTACGGAATTTTATGAACTTGGAAGGGATGAGTTCAAGAATATAGGGTATATTCAGATCATTGTGAAGGGTTTTGTTGCTGACGTAATAAGGGGCATTTACTATTGTTCTTAGGACTTTTGCTTGAAAGGATTGGATGCGCTTGATGCTCGACTTTTTTGCTGTCCCTCATAGCTCTATTCCATTTGTCCAGATTGGCTTAAGTATAACCTTGTAAATAAGTAGTTTGTTTTCTATTGAGAGGTGGGATGTCCTTCGAAGTAGTCTGTACAGTTGTCCAAAGCGTCTGTTTAGTTCTTGTCTTTTTAGTCTCGTGTTCCATGTCAGTCTTTTGTCGAGATGGAAGCCTAAATACCGTACTGTCTCAGTCACAGGGAGAGGAATGGAATTTAAAAAGACTGGCGGACAGGACTTGCGGCAGAGGGTAAAGGTTATGTGGGAACGTTTTCCTTCATTGACTTTGATTCACCATTGGTTGCACCAATATCGATATCATCAAGGTGTTTTTGAAGGTTTTGGGATGCTATATCAGGGTCTGGATGGGTTGACAGGACTGCAGTGTCGTCTGCGAATGTTGCCAAGAAGGTATTGGTGGTCGAGGGGACATCAGCGGTGTATAGATTATAGAGGATGGGACCCAGGGCGCTGCCCTGTGGAACTCCTGCTTTAATGGGATAGTAGTTAGAATATTCTAAACCACAGCGGACTTGGAAGAAACGGTTTGAAAGGTAGGATTGTAGGATTAGGAATAGGGTTTGCGGTAAATATCCTTTGAGCTTGTAAAGCAAACCTGCGTGCCAGACCCTGTCAAAAGCTTGAGCTATGTCCAGAAAGGCAGCAGTGCAATACTGTTTGGTTTCAAGGGCTGAGGATATGTGATCAACAACGCGAAGGCCTTGTTGAGCTGTGAAATGTCGTTGGCGGAAACCAAACTGGTGTGTAGGGTAAAGGTTTTTGGATTCAACGATTGGAAGTAGGCGTTTTAATAGGAGTTTTTCAAATATTTTTGAGAGGATAGGGAGTAGGTTAATTGGACGGTAAGATGAGGTGTCATTGGGTGGTTTACCGAGTTTGGCGAGTAGGACAATAATGGAATGTTTTCAGAGGAGAGGGAAGGTCCCAGAATTAACGCTAGATTCATTATACATCCTGGATTTTCAACAACACTCTCACGCTCCAACTGATCCAGTCTCCCTACAGTTTATGAAGTCAAAACACCATTCCACCCATAATTTGTATGAAATTTTTGAACTGCGGCCGCCAAATTTTCATTATTGTTGAGATAATGTTCAAAAATAAAGACACGTTGTTCTGTCGTGTAACGCTCAATTTTTACTAGCCCTAAACTGTCAGCTGTCAAATTGTTTGTTTTTTAGGTTTGCCAGGACTTTACTGCACAAATGGTGGCAAATTCAAATCTTGCGTTAATTCTGGGACACCCTTTATATTAGTGAATGAAACGTAAAGCCAGTTGGGCTACAGAATCGAATAAAGGATTTGTAAATGTAAAAAATAATATAAATGGTATGAACAAAAGAGTAAAATGAGGATTTAATACGTTATTTTAGTGAAGTTTTCGTTCACTAGGAATTTTGTATGAGCCTGAAGTATCAGTGACTACCTGAGATCAAAGATCTTTCAGGAATGCTGATCGCTCCGTTGGCAATGATGCAAAAAGATAGCGACAATTTGAATGAGCGAGTGAGCCCCTTGGTGACGCAGGTATCGATAAAGGAGCCGATATCGATTTTTCCTGTAGCTACAATTGTACGCGTCCTGTCCGGTGAGAAAGGAGTCGACCTTAGCTGTATAATAAGAAGCAAACGATTTACAAATCTATGGCCACTGCAGTGGAATCTGACAGGTCGAGGCTGTACGCTTTGGAGGTCACAAAGCTTGCCTACATCTTCCGTGTTTCGGCTGTTTCGTCCGTTAATACTAGTGTAATATTCACAAGTTTAGTGAGAACATTAAATATACGATTATACTATCACTAGTTGATCAAAAGACCATTGCCCCACCTTTTTTAAGGTTTTACGATTTTGTTTTTTTTAAACTAGAGACTCCAACAGAATGTATTCTGTGGTCCTGTACCTTGTAGTTATAATTTACCCGTAGGATATTCTCGCCTTTCGTCGGCGCGAAAGTAGGATTGTTCAATGGTATTGGTTTTAAATAGGTTAAAATTTAATAACGGAATGTATTTAAAAAAAAAAACATTGGTGTTACGATGGCATGAAAATATTTTCAACCCTATAAAACATGAAATATTTTTTTTCAATTTTGAGCAGTGCATCGAACTAATACTTAGCGATATCAGCAGTATGTAGTTTGTATTTTTTTTGTTTTATTGTAATTAAAAAGTAATATTAAAACTATATATTTATAAGCATGATAAGTTCCGTTTCATGCCTCAATGATGCTAAAAATATTAACTGTTTGTTAATATGAATCTCAAACCGAAATTATAAGTTAAATGAAGAAAATGAAGGGTCACATTATTGAAAACTTCATTGATTAAAAAAAATATATTTCCTTATCATATTAAGTAGTGTAAAAAATCAAATTTAAGATTTTTACGTCCTGATTAATAATATGTAATGTATGTTGGTTCTTTAGTGAAATATTACTACAATAACGTGTTAAAAATGTTATTTTCGCAGATGTAGTGAAACTCAGTGATTGAATCATACCTGACTTGATGTCTTCTAGAAATTAAGGGAATTAGATAAATGGACTATTATTTTTCCGTAGCTCAGAAAGTAACATTAATAGCAACCAATAGAGAGTTTATAATAGTCCGTATCCAAATACAAATTGATTATATGATAACGAATTGCATCCAAAGTAAGCTTCGCCCTTTGGAATAGGCAATAAGAGGATTGAAAGTGGAAGAACTCATCGTGGATTTTTTTCTTCTTCTTTTGGACGTTGTTACAAAGTGCCTTACACGTTTTCCACTCGCGTAAGATGTGAGATAAAATACAAGTTCGATAACATCGAAATCAAATGCCAAGCCTCATTTAAATATGTAAAAAAAGCGTTAACAAGAATTCCAAATTAAGGCTGGCTTCCAGGCGTGCTTTCACCTCAACAACAGCCCACTAAATTGAAGGATCTACAAGCCTTATAAGAACTGACACCCTCTTGAAACCATTAATTTCCTGATGAAACAAACTTCTGATCGAAAGGAGTAACGAATAAATTATCGCATACTCGTTATTTTCTCAATTTGAATTTTTAATGGCTGGGTCCATGATTTGTATGTGGTCGGCAACAGTAACATTTTCAAAATTATACATTTGTAATTAATTTTTGTGTTTTTTCCTGAATATCAATCGTACCGTATACAGCAAATTTCATGGTCAGGGATTAACTCATGCCAGTGACGTCATCTGGATGTTTAATACCAAATCCTACCAATATGCTAGACACGCATACATATTCATAGAATCCTTGATGTTTTGTACTCCAGCGGAATCTGCAAAAAATAATCTCGCGTCAATCAAATTAGTTATATATGTCATTCAAATTAATACAGTCAAAACCTAATTTATGATTAAGTTTTTACCTGCATGGGAAACTTAAACTGTTTGTTAATATGAATCTCAAACCGAAATTATAAGTTAAATGGAAAAATGAATAAATAGGTGTTCTGCGACAACAGTGTTTACAACTTCGATCAAATAATATCAAAATGATATTTATGTATGAACGATTGTGCTAAGACAGTGTTGTGTTATCATTGTGCCAAATCATTTTTTTTTTTTAATGCAGAACACAATTTGTGAGCCCGACAGAAAAAATAAACGCTACTCGGGTCTTTTGCTTGCGCAACCACGCAACCTAAACGGTACTGCGTTTGCTGAAAGTTTGCCTAACCACTTTAGTGGTTTTCAGTTGTCGCATTTCGTACGTTAATAGAGATATTTTTTCAGATCAGAATGATTATAAAGGAGAGGAATTGGAGAATAAATAAATGTGGCAACACTTATTTTATATTTAAAATGCTTTAATAAATAACTTCTTCAGAATATTGAATTACCTCCTGAATGACGGGTGGTTTTGTAGAAAACAGTGAAGAGGATGTGACGGAATTTAACAGCCCGGGTGTGTTTTTTCTTCAAGTTGCGTCAGAGTTCTCTCCTGAGACTGAAGGGTCTTCTTCGTTGCATTGGCACTCACACTTGGAGTCAATGAGAGTCATAATATTCTCTAGGAAGACAAATAAAATACATAATTTACAGTTTATAAGAAATTATAGGTAATAAATGACTTCTAGTGCCTTCCGATAGCCATATTTTCTCTTGAATAAGTCTCGCAAATTACCAAGTTGCTTTGAAACGTTTAAGCGCGAATTAAAGTTTGTATAATTTATAATTCTGTTCACTATTGCGCATTTAAATAAACTGCCGACCAACGCATATATGGTAAAGAAATACTTTTTTTTCCAGGATATCTGTTATTGTTGCTATTATTACCAACTCTTTTAAATAACAGCCGAGGCCGATGTAAGAGGCTTTACTTTTGAACTAGTTAGTGGAGAAATTGTCTTTCGTATGTCAGACAAGTCAACTGACTGTTGTAGTATATTCCACAACAGCTCATATTAGTTAGTTTTGGTGTAACCTAAAGAGCAATAATCCCTAAAATATCTTAAACAGAGAAACTAAAGGAATTCCTCCACTTCCTCACAAAAGGAATTTATATTTAGCATACATCAAATATCGAAACGATTAATTTCCTAACAACTCTTTTTCATTGACCTAAGCCGACGTCCTACTCTTTTGTATACTTACTGCTAACAGTGAGTGCACAGTAAAATGCACAATAACGAATATTGTAAAAAAAGTAAATCTTGTTTCTGTAATTTACAGAGCTGCTCTGGTTTTCGGAGTTATTCTTAAAAAACGTTTTTGTAGTCAGTGATACAAATTAGGTATTAATGTCTTTCCAGCTGATTACATTAGTTTTTTTCAGTTATTCACATTTTTTCTAATGCCATTTTATATTTTCCTATAAAGGTGGTTTATTAAAAAAGGCGAAATATTTTTGATAACAAATGCCTTTTTTTTTTTCTTTTTTTTTTTTTACAATTTTACTATTATTTTTATTTTTGAGAAAATTGCAACCAGTCCCATGAGTATCTGTTGGTAGTTTTCCTTTATTTGTTCATCCTTTGTTTTGTTTAAAAATGTTATTATGTAAAAATAATAAAATTAATTTAAACTAATAACTAATAAACTGAATGATTGGTATTGATTTGCTGAGCCAGAAGTAGCAAGGCTGGTCAGTTCGTGACTATACTATGTTTACTTAGTCTGCCTAAAATGTTCTCTACTTTGTTCCGAGTCAGCGTGTTTATGGCTGCGATCAACTAATTCCATCTTTTTCAGGCAATACGTTCAGCTTCGCGTTAGTGTTAGATAAAATGTGGCGGAAGTTTACATTTACCATGCGTAGGAAAGTCAAGTATCCCTTAAGAGATATTGTTAACCATGTTCAGTTTCATTAACGACAACAGGCCTGTGAAAGTCAGATGTAGTTTTTACTATAAAAAGCCTTTTAATTTGGCTTGTTCCGCCAATTAATTTAAATCGCACTACCGACATTTTATCATCGCCTTCCTGGTGTGCATTTTACATGAAGTTTTTCAGTTGCAGTGAGATATTTTCCACTGAAGGTTCTAGAAATGAGATAATGAACTAGTTTCGTTCTCATAATTTAAAACTCGAAGAACTTGACGTTGGTATTATTGCACGAGTCAATGGTCATTCAAGGTTAAGTGGTGTTTATATTGGCTTAAGTTAACTAGGTTACAATTTACTGATTCAGCTGAAATAACTACAGTTTCAATATCAATGTGTAAGCATAATCCAGCCTCTCCTAACTGAGCAGTTGGGATTCCTTTAGCCAAGTCATCGTAATTTCTATTTCTCATATAGTATGATACCCTAGTAGAGTTTGTTTTTTGAACTCGAAATTTGCAAAGAAACTGAATCTTTGGATATATATATAAATTAACTTAGATGTATAATATAAAAAAAACAACAATATATACACCTTTGATACACTCTTACCGCATTTAATGCATTCTTGACTATGGGGAAACAACTGTGAACTAAATCTTATGTTGCATTGAAAAATTTGTTAGTCCTAAATCTGACGATTGCCAATCCTGAATAAAAGCATGGCCTCTCCCTTCAGGTTTGGCAGTGAAGAAAAAGGTACTGTTCATCATAGAATGCTTCTTGTCAAGAAGGCGTGAAAACTATGCGGAAGGGTGTGAATTTATGACCAAGGAATTTGATGCCTTCTGTGTGTTCCAAAAATTGCAGAAGTTGTGTTTTCTGAAGGTCAGAGTTGTGTTTACACGTAAAGAACTGACTATAGTTTCATATCTTATGTTCTAAACGTTCTTCAACCTCCTACAGGTACTTCTCACAAATGTGGCTAATTTGTAATTGATGTTAATTCTGATTTGTTAATACTTCCTTTATGTTTCAGTTGAGCGGAGGATGCGTTCTTTGCCTGGGACTGTGGACGATACTGACCAAGCACGGCTATGTCAGCCTTCTCACCAACCTCACGTACCCTCTTACCGCCTACATCCTGGTGGCCGCTGGTGTCTTGTCTGTCATAGTGGCCCTGTTGGGCTGCTGCTCTGTCTACAAGGAGAATAGGTGTCTCCTTATACTGGTAAGTTATGCTCTTAATACTAAAAATCACTAAAATAATGGATGAACTCGAGAATAAAATTTATGGATTATTAAGGTCAAATGGGTACATTATAATATGCAGATTGTTGAACAATAATAAACATGGAACACTTTTACCTACAACCATAACTCCCTTTTTTATTTTGGAACGTGCGTGGACGGATTTATTAGTGACTTACCTGTAGATGAGAGCCTTGAGTAGCCATTATATTAGGCAACAAAGTTATGCATGAACAACATTTTTCCATGTAGGCTTTCTTCTTATGTAGGCTCGTTCTTGCCTGGTATATCCAATCCATTATGTCAACTTTCACATAGTTTCAATCATCAAACATTTAAGAACTACTTTGCGCTCCTTCATTGTTAAGAATACGATTCATTTTTTGAAGGCTCTAGGTTGAAATGATTAGTGTGAATTTGTCTACTTTTTGCAGCCCTTCATGTCTCAATGATAAGTGGGTAAAAAAAGAAAATCATTCTAAGAACGGTCTGAACCTTTTTAGAAATCTTCACTTGTAATGACTGCCAATTTGTCATTACAACACACTACTGTTCGGTCATGCAAATCTAGAACTTTATTACAGATGAATTAACCTGATGCCGTTTGACTGTGGTCCCGGTACTAGAAAAGGCAGTGGAATGTCAGTTCATTGTGACGAGACTCAATGGATCATTTGATGGAAGATAAATGGTTTCGGAATAACGATTAGACCAGACAGCCGTTTGGCTCCCTCTGAGGCCTCACCGCCCTCAGAAGATATATCTCACTAACAGGGAAGGCTGTCTGGAATCCAGCGTCAACTTCTTCTATTTCTACCGTTGTCCGCGCATCCCATTCTACAATAGTGAAGGCCGCAGGTGGCACGGGTCTGTAATGGCTGCTATTGTTGGCAGAAAATACCGCGCACTCAGGACGAATTAGCCGTCATTGTTCGCTCCGTAGTGATGACGAAGAGGCACAGTCAGCGGTGATTATTCTTTGCCCGGGCCTAAGTATTTATATATGAGATGATTTAAATGTGAAAACTGAAGTTGAAAATCATACACTTCTTTTCTTTTCTAAGGTTAAAAACAAAATGAAATCTTCCAATATAGAATAAAACCGGCATCGCGACAGAAAAATTCCAATATTTTACTAAAACTTAAGTTTCGTAGAGATTTTCTTCTATGTCAAACGTGTCTTTCAATTTTCTACATTGATAAACATGGTTTAATTGATATAGTCAATATTATAACATATGAGAACTTGAAATTTCTTGGGAAATGCTTTGCTTCAGTTCTGCATGCAAATGCTCGGTAGTATGTATCCCTCTTGGTTTAATAGGGTTCGTCGTTGATGTGTGTTGGGTCAAAGATATGTGAGTCCCCAAGGTGGGGTGGAGGACGCCCGCCGCGGTCTGGGGTCATTACAACTTCTAGCCACCGTTCGGCGAGCAAGACGAAGGCAGAAATTCCCACTAAGAAGGTGTGGGGTCTGACAACGCCGGACTAAAACATAGCGAGGTTAGGAGAGAGAGACGCAGAGGTAGTTGAATGAGAAGACGATGGTTTCAGTAGAGCAGCAAGCACCAGTGCAGAGAGAGAGGAGAGAGTAGTGTCCCAAGTGACGGTCCTGTTCCTAATTAGGTCTAGTCTAGTTTCTTATATAGGCAGGCCAGCCGTGGTGGGGATGGGTCCCTACCTGCGGCTGTTCCCCCCACTAGCTTCTCCCCCACTCTCACTGACGCCGTAACTTTTTATTAAAACATATGGAAACATGGACATATATTTTCTGATCCGAGAAGAGGGGAACTTGTAATTAAGAGGTGGCCACAACAATGAGCTTTTGGATATTTAACGATAACTTTTGTTATTAACTCTATATAGTTTATTAACTAAAGTGAATCTCTTGATCTTGTTTGGGACTTGTACGTGATTGTAATAGTGCAACCGTGGAAACTTGATAGAGTACTGGGAGTGGAAGAAATAGTGCGTCATGGGAGGATGAAAATGATAGACCCCCCCTCCAAAAAAAAACCTTTGATTTTCATTTTTAACTATTTAGCCAATGTTCATTTTATTTTACATCTTATTACCCAAAAAGATGCTTAGTACTTTTATTTAAAGGCTAATAAAGCAAAATTCTCATCAAGACATACAAATGTTAATAATAATAGTAGCAAAAGATATTATTATAAATATACTGCTACGTTCGCAAATCATGAAATATGTTTATGTATTATAGTACTATATGTTTATTCATTATAGAATGCATATGAAGAAAAAAAGATCACCAAAAGAACATTCTTAGCTAACTCATTGATCCTTACACTCCGTTGTTACCTACGAGAACCTACGCTCTATCATCTTCATGTTGAGGTCGGAAACTTTTCAGACCACCTGTGTACATGAAAGAGAGGAGAATCATTTAGTACAGAGGCAAGATTATTGTGAATGACTTAAAAATAATTAGAGATATTGTTAATTTTAAGATTATAAAACTTGTTAAATTAAATATTAGGGCTAAAGTATTTTTAAATGGCGTGCAATGTGAATATGAGTGGTTGAAAGGGATTGAGTTTGGACCTAAAGATTCTCATTTCCTGGCTTTGAAGAATGGAAACATTGGAATGAAGAAGTGTGCGTAGGTTAGAACAGATAACATATTTGGAAACAAATTATTGTTTAATAGGAATGAATGAACTGAAATCGAAAAATATTAAAAGGTTCGACTGAACTATACAACTCGAATCCGTCTGCTTAATGACTGAGCTGTATATAAAGCTTTAAAGCTCAGTTTAGTCTACGTGTAAGATAGATAGGGTCATCTGTTAATTTTTTTTTTTACGTCTGGATAAAAATACTCCTTAGCATCTACAAATTTAACTGTTAATTTCTTGTTTTCGAAGACAATAAGTGATGTGACTATTTAAACTATTACCTATGAAATTCTGTTTCACTTCTGTTTTGAGAGGAATTTGGTTTTAGTTTATTATGAGCTAATCTGCAACATTTGAAGTGAGTATATTTAATATACAACTATTTGAAGTTATACCAATTCATTTAATTCATTGCTTTTGTGTAAAAAATGCAATAAAACTATGTAAACAGTGTTTAGTAGAGTGGACTTGGCATGTGAAGGACTGTTAGACCTGAGCTGACGTGGACTCGGCAGATGGCCCACCGATCCAATAAATGCTGAAACGATTTGTCTCTGACACAGCACACTATCTTACGTCAGATAGATCTAATGGGTTCGTGTCCCTCCGGTCTGCCCTATATTTATGTATGTATGTAGGGAGTGTGGCGCTATAGGGAGCGTTTAGGGACGGGCCTTAACGATCCAGATATTCCCATCTAACTAATATTCCCAAGTACATCTAATATGGTAGCTTATCGATTTACATACGTCATATTACATATATACATACATAGGTTACAGAAAGTATAAACAGCCAAATTTCAACTACCTTACGTCATTGGTTACTTTTCTATGATAAATTATTCTATAACATTGCTTCAACCTCTCTTACTTTCTAAAATCTCATTTTCTAAAACAGCAAGTAATTTCCGGACCTTTCGAATCTTCCCGATAATAACTACTTCAGTTAGATCTAATAAGAGTAGATAAGAAAAAGGTTTTATATAGCTAGTTACGAAAGAGTAAAACCGTTAAGTTAGCTGTCCCAGTTGAATATCAGCGATAGCACAATATTTTCTCTTAGTGCGTCTTGCTACTCTGAAAACATAATTGCTACAGTTTTTTCAAAGCTGACCAGTAGTCATTATTTAATTTACGTAAATTTTTAAATAGATTCTTTCCAAGACTGATAATATAAAATATTAAAAAAACATATAATAGAAGCCTATTTTATTAAATATAAAATAATAATCATCAGATGTGGAATGATCCCACTGACTATAATTTTTGGTTAGAAACAGAAAATAGTGACAGGGCCGAAATTATAAGTCAAGTTTAGCTTTCAGGCCCTGACACTACTCTTTTTGCTCTTTAACAAATAATTGTTAAAATTATATAATAATTTAAATACGTTTAATCCATGGGGATTTCCTACCGTAACTGAACAGTTGATCATCAGTAAGACTTGTTATCTAAATATATATACGTTATGAAGACCTGAAAATGTTTAAAGAGACTAATTCCGCTCAGTTATTAAAGAAACATAGTGGAAGAAGATTATCTCCTCGTATTAGCGTTAGTTAAGGATGAAAGAAATACAAATAGTTAATCCAAGGATCAGTATCCTTGAGTCTGGTTTTATTTGCTTTGGGTACTTTTTTTTAATATTACCTTGGTTGCCTTCATTAATATGTCCATTGAGAAAAAATAAAATCCTACTTAGATTGTGGGCTGCGGCTTGAGAAATCTTCAATGTTAGAACATAATTTTTTCTCATAACTACAATTTACATTTATACTTGATCACTGAATCCTTATAGTGCTTAGAAAGTACATTTGTTATAGTAATACTGCTGGAATTTTACTAATGGTGGAATTATTAGCAGAAAAAAACATAACAAAAAAATAAAACGAAAACACAATGACCTTTTTGCTAAATTTGGTACAGTTGGTGTTATTCTAATAAAAATAATTTTTGTGCGATGGTAGGTTTAGCGTTTGAGGGTCCTCTTTTTGTGATTGCCTGTGTGTGGCTTTTTGGATATGACTGTTTAAAAATTGAAATTAATAGGGTGTGTGCAATACTGTTAGATTGTAGGTAGTTGCATGTCTGCTGACATGGTTTCTTTTGTGATATGATATGATTTGGTGATCTTGATAAATAGAGGAAAGGGCAAAGGTTAAATATCCTCATTATTATGTTCTGTACATCATCCGATATCCTGAAATTTGAAGCACACGTTTAACTACAAACCGGCGCAGCAAATGTCATTGTGGGGGGGGGGCTTTTGTACTAACTTGTTTTGGGTAAGAGTTTTAGTTTTCTTTGGAAATGGTGGCCTTCTGATGATCCGTGCTAAATGTACCCATAAAATTTCAGATCTAATGAATCATTCCTACGATAAATGTAGATATGCGGGTATACATACAGATGAAAAACAATGATGGTTTCCTTATACCTGTTTGAACGTAAATCCTCCATCATATTTGTCCAGGTTGGCTATTGAAGACCCCCCCCCCTATATGCCTCATCATCTGGCAGGAAGCGGCGCCTATCATATCTTCAGGTTTCTATTTTTAGTTGATTAAGTACGCCATATCAACAGCTTTTCTTAAAATATATTTATGTTTAATTTAAATTATTATTATTTTCTTTACTTCAATCTCTATACTTGCCTTAAAATATTTGTATTGTTGGGTAGCACCGTTGTGTATGATAATAAAGCGTTTCTCCCTATTTATTATTAGCCAGAGATATTAAAGATTAATTGGATACCTCCGACTTTCTAAAGACTAATTGTAGAAGCCTATGTTGTCATCAGTAAAAGTCATAACTAATTTTATAGCATATTGTCTGGTAGCTTTGAGGTTTTCCGGAACGAATCACATTGCTACCGTTATGGGGTAATAAATAAGCATTGCAGCATTTTTAAGCATATACCTTTCATTTTTATCCTATTTTGTAGTATTGAAATCATTTCTAGTCATCGGAGTCAAGAAAATATCTTAATACGTTTGAAAATATAAAGACTGTGCTGATTGTGTTGATAGTAAATCCTAATAGTACTAAATCATTTTATGAACGCTTTGAATACGAGCCATGAATCAGTAAATCCCCACACTTCTTGCTTAACTGACATTAAATCCGAGATGAAATCATGGGTCAGAGTTCAGTTCCTATCTAGATTGTATTGCATGCATTCCTGTCTTCCTAAATTGGTCATGTCGTAATATCTATATATTCGGTTGACCCAGATTGAGCTATTATTCGAAATTTGCTTATTGATTCTAGCTATGAAGTATATTACAACAGATTTGGAGTAGATTTCTTACTATGAAACGATCAATACTATATTGTTTTTTTTATTAAATAGATCCCATTTGTGATAATTAACTGCATAGAAAGTGTTTAGTCCACTGGTTGACAATCCAGCTATTTACCTGTACTTTAAAAAGCGTAATACTGTCAAATGTTTATAATACTAGCAGATTTTGGTTTTTTTTTTTAGTGATAATAGTGATTGATTTTATTTATTTTTCTATATTTTATTTTTTGTTGCCAAGGCAACTGATCATGATGAATGATTTGAGCAAACGGATGGAATGTTTTCTATTGTTGCATTTCAAACCTATATATTTTAATAATATATTACCTTCCGTTAAATTTTATTAAACACTTAATGGCCATTTTTCTGGCAACGAAATATAATAAATAAAGCAATGTTTACCTACCAATAGTATTAATTGTTAAACAGTTGATGGTAATTTAGGTGTATACATGCTGTGATGATTAATGATTAATCAAAATTTAGGAGTGTCAATCAAAAAGAAAGGATACTTTGCACCTTATTTACCTTGATAAAAATTTGTATTGTTGAACCTCAAAACTAAATCTTAATGGGATATGTATAATATGACTTGAGAGAACTTAATAACAACGCTTGAAGGGAAGCGGTTAAGTGTTTTTTTTTTAAACGTTTTATTTTTCATCGTATTCTTCCTATTATTATATCTTAATCAAAACAAATAGTCTATAGTTTTAGTGTAATGTTTAAAATCTAAAATGAGTCTATAACAACTAAAATTGCACATACTACGTAGTATTTACTGTAGCTACATTTTATACAGTTTCTGTAGGTATACAATATTGTTAGGTTAATTCGTTACAATATTAATATGTTATAAAAAAAAAAAAAAACTGGTGGTTGGGATTCCCGGGTTCTATGAAGTTCCCGTCATGGGACTCGAACTGTACTACTGAGTTTTTCTTTGGGGGATGGGTCTGGTCGTAACTCGCCCAGTCTCTGAGTAGGCACTTTAATAAATAATTAATGAATCCCCAAGAAAACCAATATTATGGTTGAGAGGTAACAGTATAGTACCAGTGTACTCGTAGGTAGTGTCTCGGTGACACCTTCTGTAACAAAGATTCATCTTTGATGTAATGAAAAATTACTACGAAACCCTTTAAAAAAATGACGAGTCATTGGCTGACGTTTTATAGCTGTAATTTTCTTAACGAGCGAGGTAATTCTACATTCTTTCTTCTCTTCTCGTATGCCCTATATTCGAGGAACGTTTGCGGATGTTGGCACAGTAGCAAGCGAATTGTGAAAGATAAAAAAAAAAAAGCAATAATAAAAGGTTATGGGATAAAGACTGGGACGAGGAGCGGGAATGCGGTCCCATGATGACAGGACTCGCGCAGAAAGCAGAGATATAGTTTCCCCTGCCGTGGATCTATCGTTGGGATTAGTTCCGGCCTCTTTCGAAAATCATCAGCTCCCGTTCCTGCGAAGAAGGCTGTTACCATTCATCCTATCTTAAGTATTACAATCCTTCTCCCGCGTCGCAGGTAGCTCTCTGGCCATTTCGCTGTTAGCAGCTAATCTCCTCATAAATAATCATCTCGTGTAAATTTTAATTAGACTGAAGCTTTCTATACAGAACCACATAAACAATTTTAAAATTATCACCGGCCCATTATATTATCGTAAATCTGTCACTAGCCTTTCTACGACTTATTTTTTTTATTAGGGTTTCTAGGGGCGTCTTGTCATTAATTGCCAAACCAGAATGGAAAGGATCTACTTCCTTTCATGTACGGGGTCTTTTATGGTTCAACACTTTTTAATCTGCTGATTATTTTTTTAATAAATTAAATTAACGGGAAGTATCAAAAAAATAAATTAAACGTGAAACAAATCAGATCCGTTCCACAAAATTTTAAGATTTCTCATGTCTTGCCAGACGTTGTTTAGAGCCACACTCTTCTCAAATCTGGGTTTCGAGGCTTTTCAAAAAAATCAAAGAAACTGTAGAAAGTTGCTTTGAGTTTTTTTCGTTTATTTACGCTGACATGGCTCGGGCGACCCTCAAAATTACGCGCTGTTGGTAGGGTACAATGGGAGTTCCAGAAGGTCTTCGGGATAAGATAGCCACCATACATGTATACACTCAGATATCATTAATAAATATTCCAGAATACTTCCACATCGCCCCTATAAATGTTACCGTTATAGTTTATGCATATTTTAACATGCAACATATTTTTCCATTCATAAAAAAAAACAAAAAAACCAAGCATGAAAGTGCGAAGCCAAGGATTCAAGATGGTAACTCAAAAAGAATTTCGAAGATATTCCAAAAATAATATTTCTAGATATAACAATACAAATCGGCTATTTTATGCAGATACAGTGGATGTCAATCGTATTTATTTTCTATTTGTATTTCGTTCAGGCTAATCTTAGTCGGGGTAAGTTTACTAAGTTTCTATCCCCTTACTGTTAAGAACACATTTAAGACGATAACGAGAAAATAATTTTAAACGTATTTTCAAGTTTTGAGAGCCACAAATAGAAATCTCTTAGTTAATACGTTCCAAGCAGGTTTTAAAAAGTTTTTTGTTTTTGCTGAACAGGCAATTATTTTTCTAGGTGTTAAAAATACTACTATTGATGAGAAAAAAACCTACTTGCTATTTTCATAACCATTTAAGAAACGGCCACCCTAATTTCTCCCGATATTACTTTTTCAATTGTTACGTCCTTTGTTCCTTATGTGTAAATTTACAAAAGTTACGGAATTGAAGAAAAACAAAAACATTATTCTGTAAAAAGCAAAGATGGTGAGGCTACTGATCAGTGGTTCAACTAGACGATATTGTATGTGAATCGTGTATGGGTTAACTATTTGTGAAACCCTGTAAGACATTCTGTTGATCAAACGACACAACGATGACTAAGAGTGACTCCCCGAAGAGTGGGAACTCCGATAATTCGAGCAGTCGGTAGGCCATCATTACAGTTCGGCAAACACTGCCTGCAGCCGGAATCCATTCGGTGAACAGGCCGTGCCCAAACGGAATGGACCGGTCACGACTTCAGACCATTGTTTCCTTCTGATAGATCGTTGCTAGTTAAACAATGGTTTCAATGGCTCACATTCGGAATACCCTGCGGCTGATGTCAAATCCTCGTCACATGCCTTCGAAAGTTAGCATATACAGTATGTTTGTATCCTTGTTGTGGGACTATTTTAACGAGGCGCCAACGTGTACACAACGCAGTCAAGTCGTTTGTATTCCTTTACAGGAACTAATGCCTAAATGATTCCTTAAGTCCCTCTTGAAGTCCCAGTGGCCCACAGATAGAAGTTTTGAAATAAATTCATAAATAAATAATTTTCGTTCGTAATAAATAATTAATAATAAATTAATTCGTTGGGAAATCGGATGAAACCTCTAATGGATATAAAAGTTAATGCTTCTAGCTCGAAAAGGGGGCTTAACAAACGCAGGGGTGTGTGGACAGTCCATAACCAACGGAACCCTAAAAAACACTTTTGTTAATAGAAGTTTAATAGAAATATAAACCTGAAAATAGAATAACGAGCAACAATTTTCGTTACTTTGTAACATGCCGACATAGGGTTAAAGCACAAAGGTTTCTTATTTGGTAAAAAAAAAAACAAGTACCAGCAACAAAAACAAGTAATGTAATTTATAGGAACCATTTTCTTAGTTACATAGTAAAATAGCCCTATACAATATTTATATAACAATATTTATTCTAAGGATATTTCCACAACCAAAATGTGGCTCTGCATAATTGCACTACAAAGTAAAAAAATCTATGCAGCCTGGAATATTTCAACAGAAACCTATCTATTAACATGCTTGCTTCCCTAGTAAAATATATTGTTTGGTTTTTTTTGACGGCAAGAGCACTCAGATGTATTCAAAAAGTAGTTATACAGTGAAAAATGGTCTACTTCGTTAAATGATAACCTCCTAATAGCCCAGTTTTTTTTAAATTGATTAATTTTTAACGAGAAAACTAGTCATTAATAATTTTAAGTTATACCAATGAGGAACGCCTTCTTTTTCAATCATTAACACAGGATGATATTTCTAACTACCTATCATTAAGTAGCTCTAAGGTGCAATGGAGGAATTTAATGTATCGTAAAACCGAACAATGGCAATGGGCTGGTTATCATTTCAGTTCGTTAACTTTGTTGAGTTTTCAAAAACATAATTTCTTCAAACATTTGTTGTTGAATGAAAACCAGATAATGATTGTGGTCAAAAACTACATGCTGACCAAATTCACTGCCGAATACCTGCAATAGTTTCAGACAGACTTATCAATGGTCTTTAATATGTCCTCAACCGTGGGAAAATTTTGAAGCTTAGGATTTTATTTAGGTTGTGAGCTGTGGCTTGGCAAATCATCAAAGTTATTGAAACAAGGCAGACTTTTTTCGCCTTTAATCCTGCGTAACTAGCCATATTAAAAAAAAATAAAAATAAATTGAGGCAGTCCGTAGTAAGTATGTGGGCCGACTCAGTGTTGATGTCCGTTAGTGAGAACAAAACGCTTTACAATGGTGACATGGTTATGATGATTCTTTAAAATGTCGAAGATGTTGATTGGATTCCCTGTGAAAGTAGCGAAGTTCCAAAACGAAGCCCAGAATCCGGTAAAAAAAAAACTTCAATAACCTCTTACCTCAGGTTGTGCCACAATGCTTGATGGAGAAAAGTTTTGAGGACGCCGTAAACTAGAGATAACAACTGGACGAGTTCTTAAAATTGGAAATCTGCCACTCTGGAGAAACCATTATTAAACCGAACCCAAAATTTAAAACTTCATAGCAAAAAGGAATACTGCAGCGTTCACTTGTGTGCTCTAGTCACACTAATAATCGTGAAGAACCTAGAAAAACGTTTCCCATATTCATGGTAAAAAACGGCAATAATATATCAAACTATTATAGTAACTAACTAATTGTTGTTTCCAATAAGAAAAAGCCAAATATTCAAAGATGTGTAGGCGTTGAGTTGATCTTTCGCAAGCAGCACAAGGCTGCTTTATTTGTTTATCAAACCACAAGAGTTTCCGTTCGGCCATATCATTTTCAAGTGGTCGAGAGGAGAACTTGATGTAATAGACTCGCCACTCGAGTAACAGTTTTCACAACCACTTAAAAATATCTTTCTAAGTGCCGAATAAATATTGTAAGCAATCATGGAGTATTTATTTAGAAAGCGATTGTGTGGAGTGTTTGTATAAGAAATGAGGTCTCTCAAAGTTGTTAGCATACCTTAAAAAACAAAATGTTTGTGTTTATGGTTTATTATGAGGTTTGAAAACACTGATTGGAAAGAAACGATTTATTACATTTCAAAATCATCTTTACATGTTTTAGAAAATACATTGTATAAACTAGTACAAAGCTCAGTGTCCCATTTGGCTTTTCGTTTTATCTTATATCAATTTAAAAGAAATTAAATAAATAATAATTATGAAACATATACCTATAAATAAAATAGCAAGAAATGGAATATCGTTGAGAGCTGATTGGGTTGCGGCACGCAAGTTTTTTAAATTATTGTAAAACAGCTGCTTAATATTATAATATTTAAATAGCGAAAATATTGCCAAAACAATAAAACACCTATTGAAATATGCTTAAAGGCTAAACTATCGTTGGCTTCCAAAACTTTACCTTTGCAACATCTTTGAATTTATTTATGCGTTATGGTCATTAATGTGTCCATTAACTATTAGAGGATAACAGGACTTACGAGGGTGGACTGAAAAGTTTCCGACCTAACAAAGCTTTTATTTCACTAGCTTTTATTTATTTTATTATCATCTTCATGTTGAGGTCGGAAACTTCTCAGACCACCTGTGTATGATTCCGTAAATTTTGAAAATAAAATCGCTTTGAGATATGGTATGAGAAAGCTTAAGTATTAAAAGTTAAACAAAAAGTTACCACGTTTTTCATGTTCAACATATTTTTTGACAATATAAGACAAGTGTGTTGCATAAAAACGTCCGATGTGCTCAATGTAAACATATGCAGTCCTATATTTTTAGCACATTCACTTTATTGGACAGCTAATAAAAAAATATTTATTTTTTTTAATTAATAATATTTCGATATATTAGGTCTGAATGCAGTTTTATTCATGATACCATTCAATTCATTTTAGCTGCCCTAAAAATGCTGTACAATTCGATTAAACAGTTCATCGATTGTTGTTTATGGCAACTATAAAACACGTAGACAGATTGAATTAGGGTCGATATATGTCCCCACATTAACACATAGTGCCCCTATGATGTAGAATGACGTATTGAGAAATCTATAGGCTGCGATATAACTGTCAATTTGTTCTGTGTGAAAGATAATTGATATGATGGCGGTTCCTAGTAACGGCCACGTGATGCAAATTAACATGCTTTATTTTAATAGCATTCCTAAATTTAGTATCGATCCCTCAAATTATCAGTTATCAGTTCCAATCGTGATGAATTAAAACTTGTTATGAATAAACTTGACTATACTTACTCGACTTACTTCCATACTGTTCTGGAGAATGCCAAAAGAACTTTCAGTCAGTAGGAGGTAAGTCTGACTGCTGTGTATTTACTCTCTAAAACTGTGTTTTATAAATGGTCCTTTATAAATCGTTAGATTTGAATGAAATTCAAGGCAAATATGACTTTTTACATTAAGGCTACTTTCTCTTCAAGAGATGGGAAACTTTCTTCAGCCATTTCTTTCCATTGTCATCTTGGTTCCTTTTTCCTTCTTCCAGTTCCAGAACTCACCACCAAGTGAGCTTTCCAGCATTCATTGAATCGAATTGAGTATTCTAGTATTCTTCTTTTCCAGTGCCCTTTGAGTATTTAAACTTAGGGAGGCCTCGTTTCAACGTCATATCTGCCCCCTGTGATCACTTTCTCCTCATAGCTGATTTTCCCACTTTCTATTTGGCAATATGGCCAGGCAGGTTCTTTCTTAGATTCTTAGATCATCCCAGAGGGCGGTTTCCGCATAACGTAAAGAAGATTAAAGTAATGCTGTGTGCAGAGAAGAGGAGTCAAGTTGTTACCGTTTATTGGAATGTACTTTGAGTGTCTATTCAGCACACTCAGATGGAAGTTCTATCAATCAGCATCTCCAACACTAGCATCTGCACCACTGGCGAGTAGGAAGTAAGTTTGCCTGCTACGAGTATGTATGTACTCTCCAAAACTGTGATTTGCAAATGGTCCTTTATAGATCCTTATATTTGAATGAAATTCAGAGTTTTATTTTTTTATTTTATTATAATCCTTTATTGTGCTAAAATTACAATCTGCCTTTTATAAGGCAATGAGTAATTAAGATAAATGCTCTCATTCATACCATATTTACAGTTCATCATTCACTCGCTCATTCATACAATATTTACAGACAGCCCAGAGACCCCCCAAATCCACCGCGAAGAGAAAGCGGAGTCTTGGGAAGTCCCCCACGCTCCTCCGTCAGCCGCGTCACCGGATACTAGCCAGTGGAGGCTGACCAAGAGCGCGAGAGCCACAGACGCTCAGGACATGATTGGAGAAACTGGCCATTGCCAGGACTCCCACTGTCACGCGTTTATAGCAGGTCACGAGGCCACTGCCGTTTCAGTCTCCGAGGAGGATTATAGGGATGAGTGGCGCAGTGCAATGACTGTGCTACAGGATTAGGGTGGTTGGAAAGGCTACTGTGGAATTTCATAAACTTGGAAGGGATGAGTTCTAGAATGTAGGGTATGTTAAGGTCGTTATGAAGGGTTTTGTTGCTGACATAATAAGGGGCATTTACTATTGTTCTCAGGACTTTTGATTGAAAGGATTGGATACGCTTGATGTTCGACTTTTTTGCTGTCCCCCATAGCTCTATTCCGTATGTCCAGATTGGTTTAAGTATAACTTTGTAGATTAGTAGTTTATTTTCTATTGAGAGATGGGATGTCCTTTGAAGTAGTCTGTACAGTTGTCCAAAGCGTCTGTTTAGTTCTTGTCTTTTTAGTCTCGTATGTGGGTTCCAGGTCAGTCGTTGGTCAAGAAGCCTAAGTACCGTACTGTCTCGGATACAGGGAGAGGAATAGAATTAAAATAAACTAGTGGACAAGACTTGCGACAAAGGGTGAAGGTAATGTGGGAGCATTTTGCTTCATTAACTTTGATCCGCCATTGATTGCACCAATACTCGATCTCGTCAAGGTGTTTTTGAAGGTTATGGGATGCTATGTCGGGGTCTGGGTGGGATGACAAGACTGCAGTGTCATTTGAATGAAATTCAAGGCAAATATGACTTTTTACATCAAGATTACTTTCTCTTCAAGAGATGGGAATGCTCACCGGGGAAAGAGGTCAATGAGGCAAATACTCGTAGACTGGAGCTCTATATCACCTACTATAAAATCACAAAGGGGAATAATGATGAAGGATATAATTATCTTTATTTAAAGTATTTGTTTACGCTGAACTACCCGTGGAGTATTATATACTTCCAAGTGATAATTCAAACACAGGTTGGTTCTTTAGCATGAACTAGTGGACTGTAAATGAATGAAAATAAGAGTTGATGCCAATTCACAATACATTTATTCTAAAACTAAACAGAATATTATAAAATTTCATAAAAAAAAATGAGGAGCAAAATAAAGTACCCAGGCCTGGTTAATAATAATAAAATTTGCCAATGTAAGACAGACTGGTTTCAAAATAAAAAAATGTCTTTTATCCTTAATAATTAAAGGAATTAACCAAATTCTCGTCACTTGTAATTAAATTGTCAATAAACTCATCCAAGTTAAACATAATGCCAATTAAACAAAATAAATACTCAAAAGGCAACCAGCAACAAATCAATTACGGAATTGATTAGGAAATAAGTGTATATTCACGTAGCGGCAGGTTGCAGTTTAAGTGCTCTCGCGGGTGCAGGCTGTAAACAAAACGTAGAGCTGTCGTGGTCAGGTTGAGGCTCAAAAAAAATCCAACCGCAGGGCGGCGATTCCAAGCTCCAAGGGGAACGTTAAATATCATATAGGTATGATTTTGGCCAAATGGCCAATTAAGTCTGAGATCGGTACACCTTAGCTGTTCAGACGTTGCCTCAACACTGACGTAAATGGGCTTGGGCCCACAAGTTCCCCTACCAAAAGTCCAAAGTGCCACTGTCCTAGGTATGGAATTTTCCTTTAGGTATTTAACTTAGATTACAATTTAATCTTACGAAATATAATGAACAGAAATTACACAATCATATTTTACATGAACAATCAAAAAAAATGACGATTTTTATTTACAGTTTTTTACGTCAGTGACGAAAATAATAAATAATTAAATCTAACAAACAAATTATTTTTTTTAATAAAGATTAAATTAAAAATTAATTTAATTTACTTCACTTTTCCAACAAAACAAAAACTTTATCTGGCCTTAACAGTATTACTATAACAAAAGCTTTCTTATCACCCTGATTTATGTCTTGCTGTTCCTCTTCACTCATTTTCCACTTTAGAAAGTATGGTTCGGTGTTGATATATCGAGTTAGTTTTATTGTTATTGTCGTGCTTACCTAAATTTACCCACACCGACCTCAAATGCAAAAACGATGGCTTCCCCCTGGTAGGGAGAACATTAAGAAAGAATACGGAAGGGAGTTGGCAACAATTACAATCTCTCGTAGATGTTTTTATTGTTGCGCCAGTTGTGGGACAAAGGAGCACAATACTTTTCATTCGATTGATCGACTCATCATTGGAAACGATTCGCTCCTGATTGTCTCATTGTGCCCTTCAGAGGTCCATCAAGTAGTCAGTCAGACCTGTGATTGATGTGGTTGCTATTTCTTGCTTAACCACTGTTGGTTGTCTCTTTCGTTTGTATTTATTATTTAGTGGAATGTTTCAGTCTTTTTGGATTCGTACTTTATTAGATTAATATTTCTCTCCTCAGAAAGAAATAACTAGAAATACGAGCCGATTTCGAGTGATACGAGCTTATCTCATAATTATTATCATTGCTCATAAGAAGCAGAAACTGTGATCGGTGAATATTACCTGAGCTATATATAGTATATGGTCACTGGTCTGACGTCGGTCGATAGTCAAACAGCCAAATACTACTATCAGCCTTGAGTATGACACAAGAAATCCTGTAATATATAAGGATGTCATTATTATAATTATGTCTTGTGTTATTATTTTTCCTCCCTGTTGCTGTACGTTCCTAAAGTAGCAGTAGTTATCCCTGCGAGAACTCTCCAGATGTGATCTGGCGCCCTAACTACCATCCTTCCCGTGTGTGGTTTATCGGCGATGTACCTTTATGGGAGGGTATAAGTTACTACCAGGATCCTGGCGGTACACCTCATTACCATACCATTACCACATTGCCTCCAGGGCCTCCGTATCCTCGCCAGGTCTTCCACACATCCACACTTACCCCTAAGTATGAGGATATATGATGTACGAGCTTGTTTGTACCCCTAGTGCTTACAGGTGACATGTAATTTTCTTCGTTGTTGTCTCGTCGTGACGACATTTACATAAGCTGTGTGTTATGTAATGAAGGCTCTGGTGTGATGTATGTAGGTTTGGACTGATAAGTGGTTACGATTTATTTTGTTTCATTGACGTATGTCTATCATACAGAGCACTATTCAAAAACAATATGTTACTATTATATTTGATCTATAACTCATATCTCTCATAGAGTATCTCTCGAACTACTCTCTTTTCATATTAAACAAAAAAACCTTATAGAATAATAATAAAGCAACACAGTTACCGCTGGTATTTCTGAGGATTAACAAGAGCTTCATAGAGAATAGTGTCATTCATGGCTAAATACCATGAATAAATTACAAAAGATATTATGTTTTCCCCTTAGCCACTAGTGGCTTGTTACCGAATAGATTATTTTGCATCGATTATGAATTAAATATTATTTTCTAATTAAATTGACGCAAGAAGTTTGTAAAATATTAAATATAGTTCTATTGCTGAATCTCAACTTTATTTTTGTATTACCTTTGAAATTATTCGCCCGGCTCTGAAGAGTCCTTAACTTCGAGGAAAAAATCAAAACTTTATATCTTAATTTGAGCTGAGATTGAAGAAATCTCAAAACTTAACGAAATGGGCACGACTTTGTTGCTTTTAATTGTTTCTTCTACTTGGTGTTATTGTTATTCTTACCAAAACCTAATCAGAATATTTTGATTTGTTGCGAAATATACTTTTAAAATTTATGATACATTCAATCATTTCTAGAACGTCTATCATTGAGGATACATAAAATCCTACAGACCAAGGGGGGATCGCATAAAACCTGAATGAAAGTCTGTAACCCTTCGTGCTCGGCAATTATTGCAATACAAATGCTTCAACCATTCTTCCTATTCGCAAGCTCTGAGAAACTGTAAACGAGTGAAGATAAGAAAAATCCTTTCGCGCTTAAGTGGTATATGAGTTATGGTGAGCGCTCACACCTAAACAACTTGTGAAGCGGTGAGTGATAAAGCCACACTACACTCTCTCTGAAGGGTCGGTAAACTTTCGGACGACTCATCGTGGGAAAACGCCGACTGGATTCGAAAATGAGAAATTGGCAGTTTGATTGTTTGAGGATTCCGTTCTCTGGAAGTGTGACTCAATGCTTTTCCTTCAGGGCGATGAGTAATCGCTTGTCGCACTTAGGTAGGACTTTTTAACGAACCACTCTTTTGTAAATACACACACTCCAGGGATAAACATACATCAGAAGTTCGTGACAGAAAGCAAATAATAATTCTTCGAACGGAGTAAAGAGATGTAGAGAGAAAGAAAAAACACTACTTAAACGCGAGAGTAAAAACCATTTAAACATTGCGAAACCCAAAAGGGTGAGGAGATAATTTTAAACTGGCATGGGCCCATCCAGGATTTTCACCATGGGAGTATAAAGGGTACAATCTATAATTAGTCAGTATGATCTATAATGTAACACAAAATGTATCACACCCCTACACATTATATATTTAATGTAATTTTTTTATCTGTCTCTCCAGGACTCTCTTTTAGCTACACCACTGTATGATACAGACGTAATTAAATTGATCTGAAGGAAGGTATATTCCACTGGACCTTGACCTATGATAATTAACTGTTGGATAATTTACAATAATAGAAAGCACGATAAATTAAATTATACGAGACGTTGTCCCTTTCTATTAACTGTTCACATTTCTTAAGTCATAGTGTGATTTTATACGATATGACCAAAACAAAGACAACAATGTGAAAAATGAATTCAAGATTATGTAAAAAAGCATTAAACAGTTTAATTAAAAGAAATCTCAATAGAATATCTCCCTTCATTCGTTTATAATCTATTTTCGGTTTAGATTTTTAATTGAATGATTTTTTATTTAATTTACAGAGTTGTTTTAATAAATAAAACAAACTATTTTCGAAGAAAATCACAGCTTTCTTTCTGAATCCATAATTTAGATGATAGATAATGATGATGAAACCGAAAATTGAAGCTGTGATGATCAAACTGGAAATGCCTGTGATGATATATCAGAAATTTATTAGCATAGACCAATATAGACACAGCTGTGTACACACACAATCAGACATAAAATTGTTTTATCATATTTCGGCACTGAAAATGCTTCAGGTTTATCCATAATTCGTTTACGATTTATTAGGGTGCCGTTCGCCTGGGCTCGTGTGTCATTATATATAATAAATTTTGAGATTAACCTGTAATAATAATACTCATATTAAATATCGTAATTGCCCACAATATTCTTCGGTATCGATGTTTGTTATAATGCGTCCAATAATTGCGACGTTTCGGACTCCGTCAAGCTATAAATGTCATCTTGTTCCATATTAAATATTAATTAATAAAAATTAAAAGTTCAATAAGTAATTGCCAGTAACTTAATTTTGTTTTTGGAATGGTTGTATCTATCAGTAGATAGGGCTGATTGACGGATGCAACCGTTATTTATTATTTAATGTGGAATAACATGACATGGCTCGCTTGATGTTGGACTAAATGAGTCCGAAACGACGCAATTACTGTATGAATTTATATCTAAAATCGATTCGGAAGGTCATTGTGCACAAGTGTAATGTATAATAAACAAAGGTATCTTTCAAAATAATAAATATGAGATAATATTCATTGTTGAACGTACATGTTGCATAAGAGATTCAAATCGACATTCGTGGCCACTGTTCATAGTTAGTTTGAAGAGCTGCTAAAAAAGTGACAGAGACTGATAGATACAGAGTAGCCTCAGTGGGCACTCTCCTATCCTACTGACTACCTACAAAAGCTATTTGGGTAGGGTAGATTATGAATGTTACCTGAGGCTGCTCTGTCACCTTGCATTCAAGTTGTGTCTGAAATAAAATCCAAATTCTACTTGAACTTGGGAAAACACCAAAAAAAATAGATAAATAATAAATCTATCAGATCATTTTACGGCCACTCTCGTAGAATCAAATGACCACCGCGATGAAATTCATCATTCAATAATGTCCCTCAGCCGGATTCGGACTTCTATCATTATTTTCCCATCATATACCTCATTCCTATATTTAAAAAATGTGTATTGCGCCAATAAAATTTAGCCCATAACTAATGCAATAAAAGTTTAGTGAATAATAAAAGAAATTGAAATATTGAGAAATAATTTGACCACTGAATCCTTGGATCAACTCGATAATTAATTTGTTTTCATTGTAAATATATGTTATAAAAATTATATTTGAGTTTGCACTACATGCCTAGAGAGACTCTAGGCTCAGCCTTCAGTGGACTCTCACCACTGCACCGCAACATTTCCACCTCTACCGAGGCTTCCCACACTCCTTAATTCCTTCACTCCACCTTTAAACAGGTACTTCTAGTAAAAGGGTCCACTCGCCCCAAATAAATTCCTTTATTTTTCCCTTATCTATAATGTTAAAAATTTGAGAGCCAAGAAGGGGGAAAAAAAAAAAAATGTTTTATAGTTATGGTCAGAGTGTTGTGGAAAAATTAGGTTCAGACACATTGCGTTTTTTGACTCGTTGCAGCACCTAACCAACCCAGTGTTTAACACTATGACCCCAACACCCCTCCCGCACCGATGGCAACAGACTGTCGTGGAAAAATTAGGTTAAGAATTAGCATGTAAGTTAGTTTTAAGTTTGATAAAATACGTGACCCCCATCACCTTTATTAGAGTCAGTTCAGTCCAGTCACGTATAACGTGTATCATTATACTTGTTTATTCCATTATATAATTTTTATAAAATAACAAAACCTGTATATAATGTAGCGATGCTACAGGAAATACAAAAATAATTTGTAAATAGATTCCCCTGAGGATCTATAATTGTATATAATTATCTGTGAATTTAAAGGGGCTAGGAACAAGAAAGTTCTTAAAGATCATTGTACTTCTGGCCGAAGATGACAAAAGCTCTGTGGTTCACTTCTTTGCCACATTCCCGTAAACTTGTACTTGAAAGTTGTACTGAAGTGCTGAGCGTTTCAGAGAGAATAACTGTCACACTGATGGTTTTCAGTCCTAAGAGAGCCGAAAAATAAACAAAAAGGACCCGACCTTGTGAGGAACATAATACATGTGACATTATTAATGTTTCCTATGAAGTTGTAAAAACACTTTCTTTATTTTCCTTATCAAGTTTGGACATCCCGCGTGTAATTCTGCACTTCCCCGGCCGAGCTAAGATATCAGCTACACGTTGAAACGAGACGACGTCTAAATTTATTTAAATGCCCCCACAGGCGCCGGGAAGATAAATATGCATGAAGTGTCCCGGTGTTTTGGACAAGCCGTTCCCTCCTGGGTCCCAGGGAATCCTAAAGAGGCTACGGGAGCTGGCACGCTGCTGGAATATCTCTAGCTCATGCTTTAGGCTTTTAGCAAATAGCTTTCATTAGCTGCCTCTTTGTATGAACTACTGCTCAAGTGCCGCAATTTGGGCAGGTTAGCCTTATAAGGGGTGCGCTTTTGAGATATCTCTTCTGACCCTTTTTGATTGGATAGGACCCAATAAGGTTTATTTGTTTTTCTGCCTGGCTTGGTGACCATTTGCATTCAAAATGAGACTTTCATTAGTTTTTATGAATTATATATCATTACTGATATATAAACTTAATTTATATTTATTTCCGGTTGTAGGTTGTTATATAAATAAATTATAATGTTTTCTACAGTACAAATTCAACAATCACCAGGTGACAGTTTTATAGTCAAAATCATTAGTGGAGAAATAGAAATTAAGCAGGCAGGTGGCTCGTCTATTTACTTACGTGTTAACATTTGTGTTTTTCTCTCAGATAGCCCCTTGGGATTCAGGTACTCCTAAATAGTGGCCAAACATAAAAGACCACCAATACCGGACACTAAGAAGTATGAAAAGTTTATAAGGAGAGCTTTAAAATTTGAGATGAATTATGTTTTAAGACTGCTATCATCTGACGGAAAGAGCAACGTAGACAATCGCCCCGCGTCTTTTTGCAATTACAGCCTTTACCTTTTTTATTGCACATGCGTCGCCTTGACCTATACACATTATCCCCATGGAACCCTGAATGTTCGTTATCCCTTACCTATTTAGAATGGTTGTACTATTATTTCCAGACTGGGAGAACAGTGAGCTTCATGAGATATTTGAGCTGCCTACGGTGGATGAATTCATCCAGCGTAGACATATCAAATTTTTCAACTCATTACAACATTTGACAAACCCGGTGTTTAACACTATAACCCCCGCTCCGTTCCCCCATCGATGGCAGGACGCTGTCGCGGCTGGAACGCTTTAGTCTTAGGTTCTAGGTATAGGTTTTAGTTTGTTTTGTTTTGTTTTTAGTGTTTAGTGTCGGTAACAAGCCGAAGGTGAGCCTCATCACCTAGTGTTGTGGATGTGTTTATAGACTTTTTTACTACAGATCGAAAAGTATTTATATTATGCCTTCCTTCGAATGCATCAGCGCATCAGCAAACTGTAACCATATAAATTTTTGTTCATTGTATACTTATAAAAAATAAAAGAGGTTTTGAAATTAAAAAAAAAAAAAAAAAAATCCAGACTGGGAGTGTTTTTAGCATGGATATCTTGTTTCCTCTGAATTACGATTGTCTCCATATTTTATTCGTAGACCGGGACAAGGTAAAAAAATTCCGCCATTTTTTCGACAACCGAAGTGCTTCAGAGCCAATAAGCGACCCATCCTCGACGACTTTTAAGGACCTATTCTTGTCTGGCGATAGCAGGACACGCGCGACCACTCGAGACAAAGTGCCACTTATGTTGCCGCCCGGTGATATAAACAGGGGAGCATATAAATAAGGCCAGTCTGGCACTTGAGGGTCCGACTATTTAAGGGCGCTCTTTTATAGCGAGGCATTCTTTTCCTTTTCAAGACCAGCTGGGAACAATTGTCAGTTTCTCAAATGACCTTTATATAGAATGAAATCCCCTATAGAACCTATAGGGCAATGGAAGTATTTGCAGCTCAAAGTCTCATAATCTATTTTTTTTTTCTATTTTACAGATATTTTTAACAACCCATATTCATCTTAAAAATTCAGAGCTCAAAAGCTAATTCAGATTAAAGGACACATTAATGAAGGCGAAACAGTAAGGCGAAAGAACAATATAAATCGGGTATTTAATATCACCCTGCCTGATTTTGCTAGCTCAATTTTTAGGAGGTATCCATTAACCGGGATGTTCAATAAATAACTAAAATATTTTAGGTCAAAAATACCAAATATATTTTTATGGTAATTTAATTTTTAATAATTTATAAACTCAGGTGGGCAGAAACTGTTTTTTTTGAAATTTTTTTTTACCTTTAAGAACATTATTTAAATGATATACTCCAAAAAATACAATTTAGTTTTTAAATATTAGTCGAAGGCAGATTGTAATTTTAGCACAATAAAGGATTATAATAAAAAAAAAAAAAAAAAAAAAATATTAGTCAAAAAAATTTTTTTAAGTAATAATGATTACCGCCGAGGTGAAGATCAACATATTACAGAAATGATCCTGTAGAAGTATGGTCCTGAAATAAGCTATGGGGGACAGCGAAAAAGTCGAACATCAAGCGCATCCAATCCTTTTAATCAAAAGTCCTGAAAACAATAGTAAATGCCCCTTACTATGTCAGTAACAAAACCCTTCGTAATGATCTTAACATACCCTACATTCTTGAACTCATCCCTTCCAAGTTTATGAAATTCAATAGTATTCTATCCAACCACCCTAATCCCGTAGCACAGTCATTGCACTGCACCACTCATCCCTATAATTCTCTTCGGAGACTGAAACGGCAGTGGCCTCATGACCTGCTATAAATGCGTGACAGTGGGAGCCCTGGCAATGGCCATTTTCTCCTTTTTCCTGAGCGTCTGTGGCTCTCGCGCTCTTCGTCAGCCTTCACTGGATCGTATCCGGTGACGCGGCTGACGAAGGAGCGTGGGGGACTTCCCATGACTCCGCTTCCTCCTTCGCATGCGAGAGGTGACAAACATGTGGATTTGGGAGGCCTCTGGGCTGTTTGTAAATATTGTATGAATGATCAAGTGAATGATGAATTGTAAATATGGTATGAATGAGAACATTTATCTCAATTACCTATTGCCTAATAGGGCAGATTGTAATTTTAGCTCTATAAATACAAATAAAAAAAATAATAAATGATATTTTGATCGACATGCTTAGTTTGTTTTGACCCATGCCGTGATTAGCCGATTAAAAGTCGATTTCAAACCCAACTTCTGTAATGGAATGGAGCATCGTCAATATATAAAGATTAATAATTGAAAAGACGCTTTCATGCGTTTAACTTCAGTGCTGATCTAGGGACTTTAAATGTAATAACAGTCGGTGAACATCATTTATTGTCAGTTTTATTATTAGTAGTATAGTTCTCAGTTCTACTTAAAAATGTTTTACGTTACAATGAAGGTTACGAAAATTACTTAACCCATTCCTATTTCACCAGTTCACATCATGAGGTAGGAGCTAAGTAATATTTAGGTTCTGATAAGAATTAAAATGATTACATTTCTGAAGAAGGAAGTGACGCTGCAATATAACTCACTGTCAAATACAATGCAATCGCTCAACTAATTATCCACAATGACGAAGAGCTGAGAAGAGAGTTTTCTAAATCGTGGCTTCCATAAGAGGTAGTGCACAGGTTTCACAGGCCTGTTCAGGGTACCTATAATTGTAGGTAGCTGCCAGGTCTCCCATAACGATATTTATGTCGCGCTGTCTTCGGGTATTTACGAGATTTCTCTCTTGCCTTGTCTCATTTCTAATCTACAGAATGTAGGTCGTTGGACACGCATCGATAAATAGAAATTCAATTACAGCGGTTTTGCTATTCATGCGATGCTTTATTATCTGTGTTTATTCGATTACCTGGTAGAAACTATTCACATTTGGAGCAGTTGCAACTCATTCAGACTGGTGGCGCACGGGTGATCAGTTAGAGTTAATTAGTTGGAGTTAATTAAAAAGCTATAATTTCTGGAGAACTAATTTCAGTCATCATTAAGCTTAGGAGTTATTTATCTTCTCAACTCAGCATCACCTCTGCCAACTGCAACTGTTTAATTAGGGAACTAATCACTGCAGTGTCCTGAGGTAATAATGGCTGATGGTTGGCAAGTAGACAAATAACGCGAAAGTTGCCCACATCTCTATATTTCGCTTTTGGTTTCTTGTTTCTATGAAGAATAAAGCAGACGTATTCCTTGCAGAGGCAAATTTGTTTGAGGTAATTTTCTGGGCATCTCAGCTCATAACAGTTATTTAAGTTGGGTTCCCCCCGATTATTTCCTATAGTCACCGAGAGTGAGCGAACGACTTATTCTGAGTTACCTATTTCAGGCTCAGTAAATCTGAGACTCAGTGTTTTTCCTAATAGCTTGTGAGTATACTACCATCGAGCATGGAGGCTTCATAGTTTTGCCACCATGGTGTTTATCAGCTAACCAGTTCAGGGAGGGATTATACTAGATGGGTGTATAGTGCTTAACAAAGCTCAGCCTGGCCTTTGGCTATTGGACTATTCGCTCCGTACAATTGAAAATTCAAGTTTTTATTATAATAGGAAAAATAATTACGTAATTTGAAACATATTATGAACATGAAACATGTTATGATGCCCCACGATAGTGACTAACATTGTGGCTAGAAAACATGTAGAAATGGATTCTTCTCCACTAGCTGTGATTTATTTTAAACTATATGAAAACATCACAAATTTAGTTTATGTAACTAAATATGAGCAACTTGAAAACGGACCAGTTCTATGATGGACTGCTTATGAGGCTGTAAAAAGATAAGCTTTACTCATGACTCCTCAGCCGGCACTAATCAGGTCAGGATCGACACGAAGGACTGTCACAGATTCGTTCTGCTCCAAGGAGGTTCGTGGCGTGGAAAATTGTTCATTAACCCAGTTCTTAGGAGGGTCACTAGTCAGGTCTAGCTTTGACTCTATTTAAATAGAATTAGGTGACTGTCAACTTTTGCTTTTGATTAATTAACAAATTGAAATGTGACAGTCTTTAATTAATTGCGATGTGCAGCTCTCTCAATTGTATGCTTTGATATTTTCACTGTCACTCTTTGTTCTGATTTAGGTATCATGATTTTGATGAAGTATATTATAATGAGTGGCAATTTTATTTGTCAAAAATTAACATTACAAAAGGCGTTTTGTTAGTGTGTGGATGCCTTAGGTTTTTCGTTATTGCAAATCATGGCATAATTGATTTTTAGTGGTGTATGCAGGATTAATTAATAAGTATAAACTGTTTTTATTAAGAACAACGACTCTGAACAGATCTGTTTAACTGAGGCAAACGCGCTCAGTTCCGATGTTCTACCGTGGTGATGCTTGGTGATCAAATCTCAACTTTTATTTCGTTTTTCTGGATAGGATTGCCTACTTTAAGTCGAAAATTGAACTTGAGTGTCCTTTAGTATTCAGGCAAGCCTAAGTGAAGTTTTATGAAAAAAACAAATGTTTAATGCACATCAAACGTAATTTTATAGTAAGATAATAAGAGAGTTATGCTTTTCATAAACTAGCCTTCAATACTCTGTTTTGAATGTGCCTTACACGGTTTTCTACTTTACCACAATCGTGTTAATATTCGAAGTAAACAGCGTGTAATATCTCTTCGGTTACCTCACTGGTATTTTTAGAACAATCTTACCATCTTGCCATCTCCTTCCTGTTATCGTTGTTCAACTGCAACTGTAAGTGATTAAAGTAGGATTTTTTAGCCTTCTTCACAAACACAAACTTAAGTAGTATCTAATATACTTAGAAATATTAATTTTTCTTTTAATTAGACTCATACCACGGTGGCATATGGAACATACGTGATCCCGCCACTGGTGGAGCTGGTAGAATCACGGACAAGAAAGCTCGTGACCATCCCTGGAAGCTAGGCCGCTTCTGCATATCAATGAGAGAAAATAGAAGCCGGCCTGGAATAACAATGGAGGCTCCAGGAGCGTTTACCTTGTGCTTCGGTAATGTGCTCCTCCTGCCTGCCTTGTAGGCACCGCTCCTCTGAACGGCCAAAGAGCTTAGGGATCTTCGCTGCGAGTTACAAATAGCTATGGCATGCCTCAGATCTCTTGAGGATGATAAGAGGTTGGCGTTACTTGATCTGATATATATTATAGACTTGCTGATAGCAAGACTTGCAAATTCTTTTGAAGATATAGATCATTATTTCATTAATGTGTACTAAAATAAAGCAGTTTCATGTACGAAGTACAGCCCCTGTTTGTATAAATTGTTTATTAAGGAGTTTCTGCGGTTGAAAAATTGTATTTAGCTGCAGATCCTCCATTGGTACCTTCAAACAAAATTGTCTTCTTCCAGATCATGTATTGACTCACAAACTGTATTAGTTTTTTACCCCTTTGTCTCCTTTTATTTACAGGACTCCTTTACGTCGGAGTTTATGAAACCATATTATCCCTATGCGGATTTTGGTTTTGTGACACCTCTGTCTATTTTGGTGATTGTGATTGCGCTGTTCCACCTAGAGAAAGTAAATGTGAAATAGAGGTCCCATCCGATTTCATACACACTAGAAAGTGTCATTAATTATTTTGCAATTAAAAAAGATACTATTAATACCCTTTCAAACTAAAATTCAATTATAAATTATCATGATTTATCTTCTGAGGTATTTTTTCACGCTAGCCGTGATATGTAATGAGGCTATTGAATTCCTCAACGCTCTGGCCTAATGGAACTTAATACTCAATGTGTTCGGTGGACCGTGAAAAGGTTTGAATTTTGCCTTCGCTGTATGGATCGAATTTCGCAATGAAGCGCGAACAAAGGTTTTTTTTGGCTTGTAGGCAGATTGTACTGGCGGGTTAAGTGCGCCGTATGGCCCTCACTGAACCTCTGAAGGTTTGAATGGCAACGATTGAGTGAGCAGGCTGGGCTGTGGGCAAAGACAATGGGCCCTTAGTGCAGGTACGACCCCACTGCTGTTTATCTGTAGGGTTATTAACTAAGATCAGCAGAGGGGTAAAGAGCTGTGCACTAATGGCACCCAAACATAACTACAATAAGTTTCGAGCCCGGAGAAACAGTGTGAATCGTCTATTTAATCCACCCCATCCTTGATATTAGACGGTTTTCAAAATAACATATTTACTTTTTATAATATTCATTATTTGACAAAATAGTGATTTTCAGTGGCCAAGTAATAGTTTTTTTTTAATCATTTTACGTTTTTATTTTTTAATAAACTGACGTGGAGAGTCGTCGGGACAAAACTATGATTTCTTTCAATATTATTCACTTGTTGCGCCCTTAATTTTTTTTATGCATAGACATTTAGAAACAAAATATAGGTTATAATCGATGTAAACAGATTTTGTCATTTTAAAAAAAAATCTCAGATCTCATTCGTTGAACAATAAATATTTTCTCACTTTGTATTTAGGTTTAGCCTACAGTTTATTAGTGTAAATACGCTTACCCACTTTCCATCTTTAGTTGGGTTTCCAGTAGAACTGCATAATCTGTGTATACTGATATGAATTCATTCGTGCATACCAGTGTTAATATCGACATCTTTAATAATAAACGAATATATCTCATTAAGTCAGCTCTGGAAAAAGACCCGTTGAAGACAAGGGGTTTAACTTAGTCATCAATCAGAACCAGTAAAAATACCCAATGATTTTTTTTAACTCTCGACTAAATTATATTACCATATATATATAATTTAATATTTATAACTGAAGGTGAGCCCAATTGAAACGAGTACGCTGGACTTACTACTCTCTCCAGCATCTCATCACAAGCCCGGCTATATCCCTTCGGCTGAAACTCTTAATATATAAGAGCGTCTTGAGGCCACCTCTATTGTTTGGGACACCACTCTTTCGATTCCTACACGCCAGTACCATAACTCGACTCCAGAGCTTCCTGAACAAGATCCTGCGCACGGCACTATGGCATACCCCTTTTCGTGATATGAAGGCTTCCGACATGCACGAAGAGTTCGAGGTCCCCACCATTACCGAAGCCATCAAAAGAAGACACATCAAGTTCTTCGACTCGATGAAACATAGTCTAAACCCTCTATTCAAAGAAATGACACCACCACCGCTACCGGCAAGATGGCAACTCTCAAGATCTGGTAAAGCAGACCAAATGGTGGACATCACGGCGCTTGGCCCACCAACAACAAGCCTCTAACGGGCACCCATCACTGCTATTCAACTACATAAGACTTCACTACATGCCTAGAGAAACTCTAAGCCCAGCCACCAGTGGACTCTCACCACTGTACCGCAACAACCAACCTCTACCGAGGCTTCCCACACTCCTTAATTCTCTCACACCACCTTCAAGCAGGTACTCCTAGTACAAGGATCCGCTCAACCCAAATATTCCTTATTTTTCCCTCATCCCTAATCTTCTAACTGGAGAGATAAAAAAAAAATTATTAAATTTCGGCTTCGGTTAAATATGTTATTAATAAAGGGGTTTAGGGAAAAAAAAATTAAAATTTATAAAATTATTTATTTAATATAAAGACTTCCCCCGGTGGACTCTCGCCACTGTCTCTAGAAAACCACACCTCACCCGACGTCTCCCACACCCCTCAATTCCTTCACCCAGCCTTCGAATAGGTCCCCCCAAGTACAAGCATCCATTCATCCAAAATAATTTCCATTTCTTTTCCCTTATTCCTAATTTTTTAAGTTTGAGAGCTTGAAAAAAATAAAATATGTAAAGACTTTTAAAAAAAGGTGAGCCCCATCACTTTTAATAAATTCAGTCCACTCATGTATAATGTACTTCTGTACAATGCAGATCACAATTATGTATAATAGAATTTGTATAAAATAAAGATAAACTGTGATTCAACCTATAGTGGACTCTCACCACTGTGCCAAGATCAGCTACACCATAGCCGAGGTTTCCCACACTCAATTCCTTCACCCAGCCTTCGAATAGGTCCCTCCAAGTACAAGGATGCACCCATTCCATTTCTTCGTTATATTCCCCTCATTCCTCATTTTCAAGTTAAAGAGGTTAGGTGAAGAGAAAACATTCCTTTATTTTCAAATTGAGAACTTTGAAAAAAAAAATAAAAAATAAAATGCTGTGATTGATTTGATAGTTAAGAAGTCTGAAGATATACTTGGTGGTGTCTTATTTGGAAGAATGTAGCGACAGGATTACAAATTTATTCTCATGTATATATATTGTAACCTACCTCATTTTTCACCATTTCTCTTTTTACTTTATTTGATCAATTTAACTTAACTAACTTGGCAGGTCCGTCATGAGATCTTTAATTCAAATTGTTTTATGTCTTTGACATAGGAATTTATCCCGATTGAATCGCCCGATCTCAAGGCTAATGTTGTGGTTATTAATAAATTGAGAAACTAGGAATTGTGAAATATATTCAAATAAAATGGTTATGACAAATAATTATAATTAACATAGAGTACTGACGAAATTTACAAAAAAAATATTCAATTCCTTTTAAATTATGATAGTTACTACTAATTACAAAACATGAATTTGAGCTCATTTTTTTTTTATGTATGTATCCATAATAAGAAACAATATTAATAACACCAACCTACAACTTATCCGCCCATCTGTCTCAACACACCATGGTATTCAATAAACGTTCAACTGCTTTTCTTTCTTATCTCAGTTCAATCGATGATCTTCCTGTAATCCAATCAAGGTTACTTTCTACTGTTGGTTCTTCAATAGTATGGTAACCGCCAATTCGGGAGCTTGCCATTGCCTTCTTGACGGCTGCGCTAAGACTGGTTTTCAGCTCATCCCCACTCCTAGGAATATAAGGGAAAATGCCCCTTACCATATGTGAGGGTTCATGATCTTTACTCTCAAATATCATGAATGTTACAATATATATATTCATTTATTATTATATATATATATATATATATATATATATATTCTCCTTATATATTCTCACTCAGGGCAAAAAAGTATATGTCACAGGGTTGTGTTTAGGCTTTGTTAACAAAAGAATAGGGTCTGTAAGAATGATAAAAGTGTATGATTAACTGCTGTACTCATTGTGGAACGAACCGGTCCTCACAGCACATTTTATTTCTAATAACTCGTTGGTTATAAACTCATCTTACTATCATAATTGTTATTGTCAGCTTCAAATAGAAAGGAATCATAATCTCATCTTGAAGATAATTCGTTAGTCTGGTACCCTCTCACTGTAATCCGTGGTTTAGCATGGCCTATATATGACCGAGGCCCTGTTGCCCCAGGCATGTCAAGATCTAGGCCAGCCTTAATAGATTCTGACAGCCTATCATTTTCACTTAATTCCTACTTCAGATATTCCGTTAGATTAGTTCTGCGTATGTGAAACGGATTTTCGGATCTGTCGGTAAACACAAGACTTTCCATAAGTTAAGTTTGATATAAAGAATTACTACCATCAGAATATCGGTCTAGAAATATAGTTGTCTTGTCTTTTCTGCTACATACCTGATTAAGAAGTTGACAGTTTTCACACGGCTTATCAGTATTCATCCTCGTCCCCCGTCCATAGACAACCCTGGCAAGTTACTTAAGTTATGGGTGAACCAAGGGCTGAATTGTAAATTTCTTACTGTGGTCTTGTAATTGGCATTTCGACATGAGAATCCTATCAGGATGGGAGAGCTTAGCATATATAAATCTTGAAGTTAAGGGGTCATTACTCCTGCTTCAAGATGCAGTTTGGTTGTCAGGTCCTCATTCTTGGGTAATAAGCTTTTGGAATCCATTTCGGACATTTCAGTACTATAACTTGGGCAAATGAATTTTTGATTTATGTAGTAGATAGGATGTTCAAATTAAGGCTTTGTAATAACATTTTTCTATACATAAATTACAATTATATATATATATATATATATATATATTTTTTTTTACTTTAATGCGTTTGGAAAAGCATGGTAAACTAAAGGTAATCATGGGATTGTGAGCCGATCAATATTATTTTTCAAATTTCGCTAAGATCATATCTGACACCACCTCCTGATTTTTTTTAAACTTGAAACATGCTCCTAAAAATCAGAGTTTTATCCTATCGGTCTGGTTGAGGTTTTATTCTTCATAGAATTAAAGTATGCAGAGATATTCCATGAATACCATTAGAAACGCGGGTTGCGTTTTAAAATTTAAAGAGACTAATTTTGCTTGGATTCCCGACTGGAAGATAGTCTTCATCATCCTCTCTTTTTCTAAACCACTGAAAAAAAATACATGGTATTAAATACTGAAAATGTTTTTTTTATTCATTAAACCATTTTGGTTGCTAAAAATCGCTTAAAACGTAACCACTGTTGGCTGTTAGACCTGTTAACCGGATGGTGTGATATTAAATTATTGTTACTGTTAACTCTAAAAAATTAATTTTTGGTACACGTTTGTATAACTTTGAGTTACTGTTTAACGTCTTCTTAATCATAGGGGAAAAATCAAAACTTTAGATCTTAAATATCTCCTGATATGTAACTCGAAAAAACTAAATGAGAAACGTAATTTTTTTTTTGCTTACCTTCTGTTATTATATATTAATCATATAATGATTCAATTACGGGATGTTGTAAAATATACCTTTAAAATATAATACGGATTACAAACTTCAATTTAATACGTTGAAAGTTTGAAATACCGCGTTCCGTGTTTAAATGATGAATATCCTTATAACTAACTGAGACATGAATTTCCTATATATAACCCGTAGCTGTCAAATATCAAGACATATGAATCAATTTGGAGACCGTTACGAGCTAGCTTCATTAGAGAACATGAATTTCACCCTTGTAGGCGTTGTGGTTGTGCAAGGTGACCAGCCACCCCTGCCTGTGGACTTGTGATGATAATTTATCTAGAAGGCCTGTGGATCCTTAACCTCGGTGGCATTCCCAAATCGTGTTCTGTCTATCCCGTTGAGAAATGAAATATGGCAATTAGTAAAAATGATTTGCCTAATTTAATAAGGAAAAGTAACTTACCCGTGTAGCCTCATAGCTAAGAACATGTCAAAGGAATATTTCTGTTCGCATTTTCTAATATGCAATGTTTTATATCTCTAATCAGGGCTGGTTTATCAACTGAAACCACCCTAGTTTAAAAACCAAGTAGCTTGCTCAAATTATGACAGCTGCAAAGAAGAACAAATCAGTTATAAATTAGGGCTATTCATCGACTTCAATGCACCAAGGATGAGAAAAAGAGTGCTGCGCCATACAACAGCGTAATGTGCTAAAAAGACAAACTACCTCAATAATTGATTTAACAAACACTTTAAAAATGTTTGTTGCAACAAAATACAAACATGGTGAGCCCACTGATACTTGGGTCGATTAATATAAAGGGTGTCCCAGAATTAACGCAAGATTTGATTTAAATAGAAAACACAGTTTTTAGTAGTTTTGTTGTTATTTTTTATTGAATTATAAAGTAAATAGGATAGGGTTATTTATGGAATGGCATTATTGATGGAATAACACATCGGGCAAATGGCCACTACGACTTTCGTGGCACTTACGCACCCTTTTGTCGAAATTTTCCATGACCATTTGGCATAAATGTGGTTGAATTTCGTTGATGCAGCGTTGAATTTCCTCTTTTAATGCACGGGTGGGTGTGGGCTTGTTGACATACACGTTTGACTTCAAATAACCTCATAAAAAGAAATCTAAAGGTGTTAAATTACACGATCTAGGGGGCCAATTCTGATCACCGAAACGAGAGAGTACACGACCTGGAAATGTCTCATGCAGTATTTGAATTGTTTCATGGGCTGTATGGCATGTGGCACCATCTTGTTGAAACCACATATTGGCCAAATCAATATCATCCAATTTCGGCACAAAGAACTGTGTTTACGACGCCGAATTGATGATCCTGGATTTTCAACAACACTCTCACGCACTGCTTCGATATTGACATTTGAACGGTTTGTGTTTGTACATTTGTAACGATCATTGTGTTTAGTGTCTCCAACTGATCCATTCTCCCTGAATTTTTCATTTAATCTCTTCATAGTTGATGAAGTCAAGACACGATTCCGACCATATTTTGTATGAAATTTTCTAACTGCGGCCGTCAAACTTTCATTATTTTTGAGATAATGTTCAAAAATAAAGACACGTTGTTTAGTAACACGCCTATAAGCATAGCCTCTATGCTGAACCGTGTCTGAACACGCACTCCCCCACTTGCTGTTTTCTCATTTAGTCGAATCACTCGCCACTGGACTCATTCACATCTGTAGTGTGAACCAACGTTAAGAACTTGGTGGTATGCCGTAAGCAAATGCCAAACCCTGCCTGGTTCACCCACGCGAGGAATGTCGAGAGAGGAAGCCGCACCAATTCACCCACTCTTCTTCAAAGGGCCTTACTACCTGGCTTTCACCTGCCCCACGTTAACAAGGCCTGGAGTTCATTCATAACAATTATGAGATAGTTAATAATTATTAATTGTGATGGGTAGTCACTTTGGTGGAAATTAAATAATTGTTGGTTATAAAAAAAAAAATACAATAAAAAAAGAAATTTCAATATTAAAAATAACTGTGTGTATTGGGAGAGCTGAAACTCAAATAATTATGTTGTACGATTCCTACTTGTAAATGACTAAACAAATTAAGTAGTATTGGTATTAAAATATCAACGGACGTGTTTTTTTCTTGGCAGGGAGTCAAAATTGACCCTAGATAGTTTCAATTATAGTTCAAGACCCATATTTGGACCAACAACCTTAGGAATATAATCTATTTCACCTATAAATATCAACCAATTTGTTGTGATTCAACAGTATTCTGTTCAAATAGTAAAAACAAAGTACAAGACTTTTTCCTTTGTTTAATAGAGTACTAAATGCATACGTTAGCGATTGGCTGGCTTAAGCACCCCGATAGCGCTCTAGATAGTGCTGTTATCTGTTCCTAGATTCCCGTATCGCTTGGAGAACCTTGCATATAAAATACATTTCCTTCCAACATACTAACACGATTCCATTTATAGCGAGCTGTTTCCAACTGCCGTGTTTCGAATGCATAAATAACAGTTGATTTAGCCGATACTCCAGTCAGGATAACATGAGCATGTCAACGGTCAACCATATACGTATTAGCTTAGCATAACGGTAAGTATAAGACATCTAGAGTATGGGATACGAGGTAGATTAACGAGTTAATCTACGATAATGTTTACAAGCACAGTGGTGTCTTCTAGAAAGTCTAGAAATACTACTCTCCAATATCCCACGCAGGAATATAATTTATTTTTGATAGCGTTTGAGCCGTTAATAAAAGTTCCTGTGGGTTAGGCGATTTTACTGCATTCCTTCCGAATTTGTTCGCTATGAGTAATTGCATTCCATGTCCATTCGCAAGACTGCTAAATATGTATATCCCCTTATTAAGGTATGCATATACCTACCTACCTGTATATAAGGTACCTGTGCTTCCAACAAATTGAAATTGAACCCTCTTTGTTAACTGTATTCCTTCAACTAGTTTGAAATGTAATCCTCTTACATTATCTCTTGTTAGATTTGGGCAGCCTTTCGATACGAATATTTAACACTTTAAGAGCGACATTAAAGTTGTGTTCCATGCCCTACTTCATCCCGGACATCTGAGAGTATCGTATAACTTCCACTTTGTTAGCACAAAACCATTTTTCTCCATCCAATTTTTTTAGCATTGTGCATTCGTAAATTTATTTCATTGATTTAATATTATTTCTTATATTTTTCTATTACGGGTTAATCATAAATATTCAATACAATTCATTATTGTATTATTCACTTCATTGTGGCATGCAATGTTTTTTATTGAAATGATTATGTAGATCACAAGATGCCGATAAAAACAAGAAACCAGGAAAAGCTGTTATCTTCAAGCTGAAGATATATCTTGCTTGTTGTCATCTAGCAAACAGGAAAGGAACCGGGAATGCTTTTTTCTCCCCCTTATTTTTATCCTTTATATATTTATTGTACGGATATCTGCTGCTTGAAATGCCTCTACAAAGTCGAAGAACAAAATGAGAAACGGAACTGGCAAAGTGGGGTTTGTGCCGTTTCCCCGTTTATGTGGGGAGTATAAATATAGATGAAAGGGGACCAGTCGCTGACTCCTAGACTTTCTGATATATCGATTGTACCCGACAACATTACAGTCGATTTATATTCTTCCTCTGACCAATAAATCTCTCGTCAGAATTATTGATGTTTGAATTTAAATTATCTTACGCCCTTCTCCACTGTATAAGATGATATAGAACATATATTAATTAAATTATGTAAAATTTTAAATATTTTTAAAATTCTTCATGTACTTTTTTCGTCTTGTAAAATAAATAGCTTAACTTCGAAAAATAGTATTTGACTACAAATAATCAAGTGAGAATCGTTTTTGTTTACCTTAGGGATGTTGAATTCAATCAAAGCCCCTAATGGACTAACTTTACTTTCAGGCAGAAACTGGGCAATCGCCATTCGTTTTGTATGTATGTCTGTTGTAAACATGATCCAATGGATCTATAATTTTAAATGTTTATTCAAAAACAGCTTGATTTTTTTCAAATAAACTAGAGGGGAGTATGTAGTTTTAAGCTTTCGTTAGTCGAAGCTCAGAAACTGTATTATAAGCTAAGATCTGAAACTCTCTTTTTGGCATATGGCTGAGGACTTGCTAAAGGCAGTGACACAAAACCAAATACGAAATATTCCTACAAATAAAGTTTTGAGAGCAAACAAAAGAATTCGCGTCCTGATTGAAATAGATTCAGGTCATCTCTTGATATTGCTACTTCACTTACACCAACTATGATTTCGTTTAAGTTCATTTGGAAATATATAATTTAGTTCACATTTGATGTGTAGAAATTTAAGCCTGTGAAAAATAAAATACGTACCTTTAAAATACGAATAAAAAATGGTAATGTCACCGACCCTTGGATCAACTACTAAAGTTTGGTGTGAAAATCACATTACCCCGCAAAGGGATTTCACCCGAAACCTTTATTTAGTGAAGGGATTACACCAAAAGGGCCATCCAGTCAATTCTGTGCACTAATCGATTTCAGCCAATAATCAAAACATAAATAAATAATATTTTCGGCTGAAGGTTTTCAGTAGCCTGAACAAAGGGCGTTCCATTTATCACGAATTTGAATGCAACGGAAATTACTGCAGTGAATACGAAGCTGTATATAATCGATGGAGATTTCAATTCGCAGGCGGGGTCGTCCAGTCGAGCGCATGGGTGGTCCTGCCGGCTGGTGTAAACATTTAGCGTAAATGGATAATTCTATTTCTGATTTCAAAGCGCTTAGCTACATTCAGTAAATCATCTCAATCGTTTCCAAGGACCGTTATATCTACATTATTCTTGGCATTGTATAAATATTTTTTACCTTTGTCATGGACATTTAATTTTATTCATTTATGTAAATTTCTTAAAGGTATAATCTCGGCTGTAAACGGAGGAACTATCCGTGACTATTTACTTCATTATGACTAATGATTATATTGATAATAGTTATGGAACTATTAAAAATTAGTCAAATGCCATACAGTGCTATCTTATATTAACATTATTATAAGCTGTTTAATATTACTACATATATTTAAAAAAATCATCAGCATTATTTTAATGATTCTTGTAATCATAGTCCACCATAGCTCCAACGCGTATTATTGAGCAGGACTTTGAGATATGTTATTTGCTACCTTAATTAATACCATTGGCAAAAAATACTTTTTTATTACACAATAATTATTAATTAATAAAACGTTGAAGTAAACGACGCCACATTTTGTCTTCGTAAAAAAGAATTTATATATTAAAGCGCGTTCGGAAACCGATGAAACTTTTATCAAGTGATCATTATAACAACTCGGGAATTTGTTCTGCTACTCCATAACAGGTTTTGGAAGGATACTTGATAATGGTAGGCTGCCTAAAGCAATTGTTCATATTTATTGTGAACAAATATAGGCACTGCTGTTTAATAAACAATTCACAGTCTGTCTAAATATAACTGTCATAAACGTAGATATAAAAATAGTACGATTGTTTTAACCACTGAGGATGGACTCCTCTCTGTTTAGCATTTTCTTTACAATGATGATCATCAGATCCACTGTTGGCACTCGGTGAATGATCTGTCGTAAATATTTGAAGGCTACTTGCATAGCAAGCCTTATACTGGAGCAGCGAATACAATCATTTGCACATTTGTATGCGATGGAGGATAAGCTTTCGTGCTTATTTATATGTTAGTAACTTTTTTTTATAATCATTTCATTGAGGTTCGACTCTCAAAATACATAATGTCAGCACCACGTCACATATAGCGCATAAGACATAAAAAACGTTAAAAATCATTATCCCCCTGTAAACTACTTCTTCGAATAAATTTTTAAGTAAATTTATTCATGTATTCTTTTTAGTTCAGTTATTTATAAAACAAAGTTCTTACGTGTATGGATAAAAAGACGTGTATGCTACAGGCCTAAGTGTACATGTTTCCACATAGCAGTTGTTCACAACCTTACTATCTTTCGAGGGTCTTATCTCTATTTTTTGAATTTTAAATTTAGTCCGTGCTGTGTGTTGCTTGAAAAGAGATTTTAAGTGGTGTTTTTTTTTTTTTAACACTCAAGTACTTAGCTTGCTGGCTCCTTAAGTTATAGCAGTTACAATCAAACTAAATACGACTTGTATTTTCAATGAAACCAAGTTGTTGTTTTTTACTCTGATTGGAATATACTTAAGTAAAAATATTGTCAATATGGCATAAAGAGTAATCTCTTGTAAAAATGGGTCACCTCCATTATTTCATTTATCATTCCATTAAGTCATCCGCTTTTTGACCCGGATCTCCTTGACGTACACATTCGTTCTTGTCCACGTTAACACATTTTGCTACGTCTCAAGCTCCTTTAGGTATATTCAATAACAGGGCAACTATTGTCTTTCGACAGTATTCTGTCTTTGGCTTGTCTGTTATAGACCGTATGTGTGACTTTATTTTCTGCGATTACGGTCATAAAAATGATTGGATTGACGTGATTTTTTCAAGTACATTCCACAACACTTCGAATTGACCACATTAGTTTTGGGTAAAAAATAATTGATTTTTGTTTGGCTCAGGACCTCACGTGCTTAACAAAATCTTACTAATAAACTTCAAGAAAATTGTAACGAAAAATAATAAAGGATGTCTGGTGACAATCTAGGCTTTAACCTGGAATGAATAGTTCTCTTTAATAGTTGAGTCGTCATTGTTGTCGAGTAGCCATATACTGAGAAGTCCTTCGCGGACGTTTTCATGAACTGTTCCATGTTGAAAATATTGAGTTCTTGGTGAAGTAAATTGTTCCTTACGAACTCTGGAGCACTGGTTGACATTCGTATCACCTTGTTTTGCAACCTCTGCATTTCGTGCATTCTTTCTTTGCAGTCCTTATCCATACCGGGCAGCCAGCCGTAGGTCAGTAGTATCCGAATCAATGTAAAAAAAAAAACAGTTCGTTAAACAAATCGTGAGGTTACTAGTCCATGGGTCAACAAATGGTCTTCTCGTTTTTTTATGACAACTCTTATAGTTTTATAATAGATTTCTTATTTATTTGTCTTCCTGTGCCGTAACAATCAACCTCCACCGAGGATTCCCACACTCCTTACTCCTCTCTCACCACCTTCAAGCAGGTCCTCCTAGTGCAAGGATCCGATCACCCTAAATATTTTATATTTATATTTTATAAAAAAAAAAAATTTGTCTTCCTTTAGTAAAGACGAAAGATTGAAGGTTGAAGAACGCTGCTGTTGCTTGAAACGCACCCGTTGCTTGGTGTGCCGTCGGTGGGTGAGTTCATCCGCCGTAGACACATTAAGTTTTTTGACTCGTTGCAGCACCTGACAAATCCAGTGTTTAACACTATGACCACACCACCCCTCCCGCATCGATGGCAACAGACTGTCGGGGGAAAATTAGGATAAGAATTAGTATGTAAGTTAGTTTTAAGGTTGATCAAAAAGGTGAGCCCCATCACCTTATTAGTCAGTTTAGTCTAGTCACGTATAATGTATATCACTATGCTTGTTTATTCGATTATATAATTTCTATATAATAACAAAACCTGTATATATTGTAGTGATGCTACAGGAAATACAGAATAATTTGTAAATGGATTCACCTGAGGATCTATAATTGTATATGATTGTCTGTAAGTTTAAAAGGGCTATGAAGGGGAAAAAAAAAAAAAATTTGTCTTCCTCCTAGTACAAGGATCCGATCACCCTAAATATTTTATATTTCTCCCTCATCCTAAAATTCTAACTAGAGAGCTTAGAAAAAAAAAAAAATTTGTCTTAGTTATTTTTATGAGCGTGATATAAATCCAAAAATCAATTAATTTTCAGACTCTAAGTGATAATCCTACTGAAAGGTTAAGGCCGAAAGACTATTCATTCGCTTGTGGGCTGTGTGGAAGGAAGTATGCGTCAGATCTGTGATAGATGTCAATCACTGCTTCTGCTATCGGACCGATATGGCGGTATCGCTTATGTTCCCTGTCAAGAGAAACAGGGCTAGATCTGTTTTGGATCATGTCGTAGGAACAGTCAGTCTTTTTTTTTTCGTCCTAACTGCTGTCAAGATTCGTTTCGCAAACATGACGGCTTACTGCTGTTTTATTATCTTTCGCATGACGCCTTTCTCGAAATAGCTGTTAGCACTCATTCGTATTCAAGTAATTATTTAGCATTGTTCTTTAAACTCATTAGAAGACAACTTTTGCAACAACTTCTTCACTATCATACCGTGGCTGTACTAACTTAAATAACTTTGATAGAATCATTACAAATTAGTTATATGAGTGAATAGTTAAAATCAACACAAAACAAGCAATATATTGAGTCTACAATTATTGGGTCAACTTGTGAAGATGAGAACATTGGGCGAATTTCAGTAAATTGTATGATTTTTTTTAATGTGAAGAAGAGGTCGGCCAACAAAGATCCTGATGATACTGAAAACAGCATCAAAATGCAGGTTTGGACCATGACATTTTGACGTAGAGAAAATAAATATTGAAGGTCAAAAGATCAGGGCTCAGTGAATCCTGAATTCCCGGGGAATGTCACCCTGCCATTTCCCTTTTGATCTTTTTATGGCCCAGGTGAAGGTTTAAATTATCAACTCTTAATGGAGGTTTAGGGTTTATGTAAAATCTTGAACTCATTCACCCTTCCGAGAACACTGTACATGAAATATCATCCAGATAACTAATTACTCTAACTAGACAGTTCCTGAGACTGGAGAACTAAGTACAAATGTACTCCATTCTTTTGGATAAATTTAAGCTTGTTTATAGTGGGCACCTTTAGTTAGCCGGGTTCTTGCTCCCATAACCTGGAATAAATAAGGACGTTAAATTCAAATTAGCAACATACCCACTTGGTGGTGTACATAAAGTGCCCCCCTTCCCCGAAATGTGTTTATTATTTTAATAAAATGTTAATATCTCTAGCAATTACTCGCCTATTGTTTAATCATTCATACGCGATAATGCTTTATTAAAAATAGCTGAAATTATCTTCATTATAAGAGAGAAGTCTGTCTCTTTTATCTATGGGTCCAGCCCCCCCCCCGAAAATAAAACTTTGTGTGCCACTGTATCCACTCCATATCCGGCAAAATTTTCCGCTTGGGTTTATTACTGTTCTCGTCACTAGGAAACTGGCGTTTAGCAACGGCTTCATTACTCCAGCACTGTTATTCGTCCATCTTACGAGTATAGTGGCTCCTACCTCTTGTAAACCAGATATTATGAGTAGTAGATATTGAATCTCAACGACCCATCACTCTTGAATCTGTGGAGTGTTATTTGTTTGCCTTGTTTGAACGCCATTGTAATTTTTCGAGGCGCGATAATGGGAGTGATAGGGGGCTTATTGGAGCATTGCCATTTGTTTCTTTCATTTGATCAGAGTTTTTATTTAATTTTTGACGACTATAATATAATTACGAAGCATACAAATCAGTGAGAAGCGAGGAGTACTGTAGATACAGGACCGACTTTTTGCAATGTTACGTTGTTTTAAATATACATATTATACGTTTAAAATTCACTCCTTCACTGCCTGAAAACGATGGATAGTGTACAGCTTAGTAGAACAGCGACAAGAGGATTAAGAGAAATAGGCTGGCATGACAGGAGGAAGCTTTTATTAGTAACTGAGGATATGATTTAAGTTGCAAAAAACATCAAACATATGTGTATGCGTGTTTTAAACAAAAGGTTTAAAGCGTAATTCTGGCGTTGTTGAGTATACCCTGTTGGGTATATAATATTTCCGATCGATTGGAATATCGGGACGTCGTCATTGTACATAAATGCTTACTGGTGGAGAGATGAAAGACCCTGCACTTTTGACAATAAACCAAAAAGAGGTATAGGTGAACACTAATGAATAAATTTAACTTCTTTAAAGAAAAATGGTCTAAATTATAGACCAACATTTTTTTAAACTACTAATTAGTTGAAAGGTGATTAGCTAAGAATGTGAACCGACTACGGGGAGTAGCGTATTTGGTTCTTTTTTTATCAGAGGGTTTTTGAAATGCGAAAGCTTTTTTTCCTCCTTTGTGAAATGACTACAACAATCTATTATTTACGCGGACGTGAGGTTAAAAGCCCGCACTCTACAAATCCGTTCTTAGAGAAGATAATTCTATATCGGTGCTAGCTAGAGGAACAACTGCTGTTAGAAGAAACACTGCGTGTTTATGCAGGTGAGCTGTTAGCAGTGAGCTGTGAGTGCCCTCAGCCAAAGCAAATATCTTATTGGCTCCATGCATGTTAGTTATTGACGTGGGAAGTCGGTGAGCCACAGCTGCGTTCAATTGGAAGTCATTCGGTCGCGTTTAACCCCTTCGTGGGGGGGTTGGAGATTGGTAAATTTCACCCTCAAGGCTAGCAGCCAATCTCCATGTTTTGATAGAACCAGTGATATTTATATTATTGAAATGTGCTGATTAAGTCTAGTATAAATACAATAACAAGAAGTATGGAAACAAAATAAACATTAAAAGATTTTTTAAGTGACCATTCACATGATAGTTAAGATATAATTTTAGTCGATTTTAATAAGTGTTCCTTGCCAATAGTTATTATTTATTTTTGTTGTCAAGCTATTTACAATTGTTTCTATATTTTGATAAGATGATTTGCAGTGATGGTTTCAAAAAAAAAAAAAAAAAGTATTTTTGGAAAAAGTACCAAGTAGTTTTTTTTCTCTAACAATCATTAAATAAGTTTTTTAAAAAACTAACGCTTCAATCTCTCAATATTTGTATAATACTTCTTGCTTTTATACATTTGAAACATGCAATTTAGTTTGTAATCTATGAAAAAATAATTTAGTCAGTGAAATTCATGCCAGTTGCCCTATCTTTTGCTGGGAATAACCTGCTGGTCCAGGAACTACTGACTTCGAATGCAGATGACATAAAGTTTACTTTAATTCCCTGCATATTTTTTATTTAGCAATTTTCATCCTCGATGTGGCTTTGTCACTTTAATTTAATTTTTTTCTAGATTTTTTTTTCCCCACTTAAGCATTTTAAAAATTTTCACTTCCAGATTTTCTTACAGACAATTAATTCTCAAAGTCCATTCTGTGGGGAGGAAAAAAATATAGAATCAGATGTACTGAATAAAAAATCATCATTTCGTTTTATCATTTATTTATTCATTAGTAAAATTTATTTAGATTAAAAGTTATCAGAAACTTCCATAAAATTGTGAGCATTAACATCCGTAATGTCCGTCAATTTTACATCTGTATCATTGATTAAAATATAAACATACAAAATATAAATACAAGGTCAAAATTCTTTCAGTACATTTAAAAAAAAAAATCATGAGGCTAAATGTGAATATTCTTTGAAAAATCCAGTTTGAGGAAATAGGCAGTGTTTGCACGAGATAAAAGGCTGGTTAAATATGTTTTATGTCAACTTTACCTGATAATGCTTTCACAGGCCGCCTGCCTTATCTGTTCTGTGTTTCCATCTAAAAATGGGGAAAATATTGTCATTGTAGATGATTTTATAGATGAATCATCTAGATGGATAGAACAAAAAAATTATTAAATTTCAATATTTAAAATAAAATATATGAAACATTTAAAGAAAACTCTTAAAACCCGAAATTCTCATGATGATATGTTTTAATTAATTTTTATTGATGAATTCCCCATTAATAAATGTTACAGAATGAATAGTTACTAACATTTTTCTTCTCAAAGCACTCAAAATTTTTTGTGTAGGTTATAAAAAAATTCTATTTTAATTTAACATTTTTAAAAGACATTATTTATAAAATTGTCTCTATGGGTTTTATGGTATAAAAAATAAATGTTTCTATTTTGTTTGTTTCAGTATACATTTTTACTTCTTTTCATATTCCTGATGGAAGTGATGGTAGGAATCCTCGCATATGTGTACAGGAATCAAGTTGAAGCTGATCTACAACACAATTTGAATGAGACTTTTGTACAACAGTATGGAATTGGGATCGAAGAAACCTTTGCCATTGATAAAATGCAACAAGAGGTGATTCTTTTTTAACATTAGTACATATAAATTATGTCAATATCACATTGTATAAGTTTTAAATCGAGAATTATTGAAGTATATAAATTTAGCTATTTTTATAAAGGTTGTTTTTCAATCTGAAATTTAGAATAAAGCCTAAACTTTCCTTAAAGGCGTTTTATATGAGCTGCAGCTCTAAATTTTAATTCTAGCCATCTGAATGTGAAGTGAAAATTTCATCCTTCAATTTATTTTTAAAATTCAATTAAAATGTGTTATTGTTTTTTTCACAGTACAAATGCTGTGGAGCAAGTGGCTTTGAAAACTGGGAAAGTAGTAGGTGGAAACATGAAACGAATACGACCAATAAGGTGCCAGATTCCTGCTGCAAATCTCTCTCGGAAGGCTGTGGGAAAAGTCATCATCCGAGTAATATACCTTACACCGTACGTGTTTTTGTGCATACTTTTAATATTTTTTTATTTAAACTTTAGTATTTCTACAAAAAAACAAAACCATCAATTCTAATATTTGAAATGTAGTATACTGTATTCTATATTACTAGCTTATTTTGTGGCTTGTTTTTTTAATTAAAATTAATTAATTATGATATATTTAGTTAATATATTTATTCTGATTACATGCTGAAAAAAAAGTTTTGTTCTTTGAAATCTGCACACATTCAGTGCTAACAGCATTAGTCAAATAGTATTGTATAAGTATACAAATAGTGTTAACTTTTTATTTTAAGTCTTTTTATTTTTTTGAATTTTTATCATTCAATATTATTCAATTAATAAGACTGATATTTTTTTCAGGGTTGCATCCACAAGTTTACTTACGATCTACAGGACCAATTGGTGATAATGTGTGCAGTAGGTCTAGGATTTAGTGTTATTGAAGTGTTTGGAATGATTTTATCTTGTTGTTTGTACATAAAACTGAAAGATGATGATTGATAGTCACAATACTTCTATTTAAAATAAATATAAATATGATCTGCAACCAATCTTGATTTATCATGTAGTTCAACTGTGCTGCATAATACTGCAACTGCAGCTGAACTTGAATGCAGCTGTGATTTTCATATCTTTTTATGTAAAATATAAGAGGCAAAATAAGAACTATTTATTAAATGAAATTATTTTCGAGGTCCAGGCTTTGAATTAATAGTACATAAATAAGTTACTTAGTATATTCATTTTTGCATTGTGTTAAAAAAGCAAAACTTACTGTGTTGCTGTTTAAAATAATTTGCATACTTTATGTCCTACTTCTAATTCTAGATGAATTATTTTATTTATCAGTTAAACTATTTGTCAATATAAATAATTCATACTGAAAAACATTATATTGGTGGATCTAGCTTTGAATTGTAAAGTAATTTGCTTATTTATATTTTGTTAGAATAATTTTGTTTATGTATATATGTGTAAATACGATTACAGTTGTAACGTTTGATGAATTTTTAGTATTTATGTATAAATATTTGCTACTAATGAATAATTGAAGCTGTACTTATTAATATAAATATATATATAAATATTTGAACTGTACAATTGTCGAAGTGATTGTTCTATATTTAGAATTTATCTTCAAACAGATATATCTCTCTATTAGTCATATGAACAGAAAATTCATCCTAATATTTAAAAAGTGATTTGCCAATCATGTGTCTTGACATTACAATCTATTATCACAAATTGAAATTCGAGTTAAATTTTGGCCTTTGATTGGGCAACTATGAAATTGGGAAATATTCTTCGGTCAACTTAAACAGCATATTGTGAAGAGTCAGTTAGCCATTATGTGAAGATGCTATTGAAAAAAACAATTTTTTATTTGTAAATAGAAGCTTTTTAAAAAAATAATATAATATATTCAACTTATTTATTTTGTTCCTTTATTTTTCATTATGATTTTGATAATAACCTATGCTTTAAAATGTGTGTTAAGATGGAGTGTGGTAGATTATAAAGTATAATTTACACGAATAACACAAAAAAATCCAATTCATTGTTCGATTTGAGATAATGTGTTATTAATACAAATCGGTAGCATCACATATATTTTGTTTATAACATCACATGTACCATTATAATCTATGCATGCATGTATGTTGTTATCAATTAGGAACAGAGGGATCTAAGAAGCTAATTAGATTTTAAATATTGAGTTTGGTTGCGATTATTGTATTTATAGCACTTTAAGATTTCTAATCATATTCCAATGTATTAATTATTAAATCATTTCGTTATTTTGGAGATTAAATGGCCAGCTCTATTGAGTAATCTGTTTCTTTAAAGCACATTTTTGATGAACCTTTTTTTACCAATCTATCTACAATAATTTTGATAGAAGTAATAACCAAACAATTAATACACGTATTAATAAAATGTTGTATGAGAAAACCACTATTGTTGGGAATACAGGATTTTATCTACAAACCAATGCTAAAATATTAATATAAATGAATTTTTTACGATGTTTGGATGGAGTAAGCTGAAATCTAGCTAGTTAAATTCCCAACAACCTGCCTCTTAAGCATATATGTGTATATTTTTATATTTATTTATAACTAGGTATATAAGTACAACCCAATTATTATCTGTGATTATTTTACATAAAAACAAATATGAAATGTAGAAATTTTATATAAAAGCAATTTATCTTTTGATTTAAGATTAATTTAAGAATTTAATTTTGAAATTGAATAATTTTTAGGTGAAATTTAAACCAACAAAATTACAGTACTTAAAGTCAAGAAGTTATTTGTTTTTAGTTATGGTCCCCATTGGCAACTTATTAAGTATAATTTTAATTTCATTTAAGAAGACAAAAATACAGAATGAGCTCAGTATAATAAATCAGTTAATTTGATAAGATGGTTTTGATCCTATGCAGTGATTGTGCATTTGTCTATGATTCTGAACTATTGTTGAGTTCAGGTCCCTCCAGCATTTTGTAAAATGTTAACATTGATTTACAATCATTATGGAGCATTCTTAAATAGCTATAATTTCCCTAAATCCTCTGTCTAAAAAAGCCCTCCGAAAAATTAAAGTATTTTAAAAACTATTCCTTTCTGTTCATTACTCTTAGAATTTTTTTAATTAAAATTTATGAGCATTTAATAAATTTTGATCTTGAAATATGCAAATTTTTGTAAGATATTTCTTTCTTTATTAATATCTATTATATTTAACTATTTATTGTATTACAATAAGAAATAGTTGAATAGAAAATAATCACATTGTATTGTTTTATAAGTCCATTCATTATAATATTCAAATAAAATTAATTTATAGTAGAAATGATCGATCTGTTGTAAAGATTATATTGTTTAGGTCTAAGGCTTTAATTATAAAATTTATTTTTGTAAATATCTGTAGTACCTGTACTTATAAGGTTTCCTTCTGTTTCCATTAAAAGAAATATAAAACTTGTTAATATCTTGTATTTTTCTAACCCCATTATGATTTGTATGAGTAAAGTAAATGAATACACTGCATGAAGAGGAAGGGTTGGCAAAAGGTTGTTGTAGTTGTGGTATTGTAAGTGGGGTATTGAAGTACTAATGTGGTTGAGCCAAGGAATTGTACCTCAATCTTTTTCATTTATTGTCAATTATCATCTTTATTAATTTTCAATTATCATCCTTTATCATTTTTTTTAAACTGGATTCTCTACTGATTTATTCAAGAAGCTACTGATGTATCCTCATGAGTGAACCCTAATGGGGTGGCAGTTGCCTTTTGTCTGACTTTCTGTGAGTTTCACTGTACTTGCCATATAAACTATCTCATCGATTATAAAATGGCGTTTATCTATTTTCAATTATAATTCAAAGACAGATTTACTATATAACACTTTAGAAAACTCTTAATATTTAATTTTATTATTAAAATAGCAAGTTAGTATGTTCATATACTCATTGGCTGAACTGCTGTCATTTAATAACATATTTAGATAATGCCTCCCAGTAATATTCTTCATTTTCCTTATTCTTGATGAAGTATGTGTAACTGGTTTAAAGGAAAATTCTAAAACTGATCTGGCTTACTCTATTATCACCAAGCTAGTAGGAGGGATTGGCAATATACCATATCTTATTATGTGTATATTATATCACATATTAAGAAAAAATAATGCTTTAGAAAGAGCTAGAAATCATATTTAATTGTATTATCACGATTAATCATCTTAGTTATGATTTTCACTTTCTTATTTATAGCGATTCAAATGACATTTATAAACATGAAATAAACATTCCTACAAATACATACACAAGAAGGGGATCAGGGGGATATACCCCCTCCCCAAAATTTATGATTTTTTTTTCATAAGGTTTGGATTTTGAGTTGTACTTATGAAATAAAATGTCAAGTAATAATCAATGTAGGAAATAGCAAATCATTAAAACAACATAAATTAATTGCTAATGCTACATATTTGTCTAAAGACAGAAATGGTAACACCACATTAGTCACCACACAATTATAAAAAATATAATAAAAATTTGTACACCTTAAGTCAAGATATTAGTTTTATTTTTGATGACAGATGAAAGTGTTTGCCAATTAAAGAAAAGTTTTTGAAGAGAAACAAACATTAGGTGTTATTTAAAAGCTAACTTTTGCAATATCTTCAAATATAACTGCTCATTATATATACTATGAAAGGGTTGGAAGAGTGATCCATGCTTAATGCCAGGCATTCATAAGCTGGTTCAGTCACACTTCTCAGATGGACTGCCAGATCCCATCTTATGTGCAGAAGCCTGAATGGACCATTATAAGGTAGGTAGTTATCTTTTGAAGCATCGAGTGCACAAAAAAAATCCATTCTTCACACTTTTAAATTTAGTACCTGTTTTACTACAACCCGCTGATGACAGCAACCAGCCGGGTGCTTGCAGGTGGAGCACCCGTGAACTCAAAAAGCAGCAAGCACCTGGGACTGCCAACTGCAATCACCAGATGTCTCTGTTTTGTGGAGTCGCCATCCTAATGCAGATCCCAAAACTATTAGCTTCATTTGCAGTGTAGTCTCTTCCCATTCTTTAAAATTATTAATTATAATTATGTTTATTTCAATTAACATTTAAAGATTAGCTGTATCTATATTTTTTTCTTTTTGTTCAGATTAGAACTGGGTGTTGCTGTATGGCATGAACCTTTTTTTTGATAGTTTTGGTTTCGGCAAGTAATTTTCAAAATTCTGTAAATAAAGGATAATGAAAATAGTAAAATAATTAATTATAATGGAGTGAATGCTTTCCAATGTATTAAGTTCATTATTAAATTTACTAGATCTAAAATTTCTGTAATTTATGGGTTGATCCAGATTTGAGGGACACCCTTGTGGTTAAACCAGGGGAAGAGTCGGAAGGGTTTTACATTAGGGAGGGGTGTCACTAATGTCTAGATCAAGTTAATGTTGTTATAAACTTTCAGCTGAAGTCAAAAAAATTTTTTTATATGTTTGGTTTTTCAGGAGTTCTTCCGAATCCAGCACACATGGAAAGTATGCACACATTTACATTGTTTTATTCATAAATAATTTTGATTTAGTAATTATATTAGTCATATTATAGAATATGAATGGAGATGAGTCATAGTAAATATAGATTAAGGTAGGACTTAGAAGTATATAGATAGGTTATAAGAGTAGTTTTAGGGGGGAAGAGGAAGCACCCCCCCCCTTTGTAATAAATAATTAATCTGAATTTTATTAATTAGCTCTTAACAAAATTGTATATAGTTATAAGTTTTTTTTTGGAAATATAGACTGAGTTAGTTTGCAAGGTAAAATTAAATAGAGAGAAGAAGAAAACTTTTTTGGTTCCTTGCCTTGTTTTACATTAGGAAAAAAGTAAGAACTGTATAAATAAAAAATATACATATTGGGTTATATTTATCGATACATAAGGTGTCATATTTTCTTTTTTGATCAATAAAGACCATTGCAACCGAATAAAGAACGATTTTTGACAGACTAGAATAAGCGCACCACAGGCAACCATGAGCCCGCCTCACGGGCTTGTGGGGAATCCCAGGAGTCGTCTTCAAGAAGAGGATTTTCAAAAAAAAAAATTATTATAGAATATAATCTAAGGTCAAAACTTGTTAAGTTGAAAAACTCAGTAAATAGAAGTCCGTCTTGTTTCCTGTATGCATTGATTACTGAAATGAAACTTGCTTCTTTAAAAAATGAGGCTATAAATCAAAATGAAAATCCCACAGGAATTTTAAGACTCTTGCAAGTTACTGAGAAATTATTTGTTATATTTTTTTATGGCGAAGGTGGGACATTATATCCCATTATATATTGAGATTTGGTTACATCTATTTTTATTTTTAATTAGCCTGCACTTGTATATGTTTATTATAGACTAGCTCTTTAGATCTATATTATGTAATATATATATTATTTATACATTGATGGTAAGCAATGGGAATATTATAGATCAATATATAATGAAGAGTCACCAAAATAATAGTTTGTTTGCTATCAGAGAGCAGAAACTTATAACTCATTTATCTTTGCCCAAAGAAACTAAAGCTCTCCCAGCACTTAACATCCTGCAATTAACATTATTAGCTAGCCAATGTGCTTTTGGAAAAATCCATTTATTTTTTAAAAAAGCTCAAGGAGTAGAGCCTTATATTTTCTTAGCTTTGCATTCAATTAAATGTGTTTTCAAAAAGTACCTGATAATATTTCCTAAAATGTAGATTTCCTCACACTAAATATTTTATGATTGTGATCATTAATTTAACTAGTTAAATTTGCTTGGAATTAATTTTCATCAACTACTCAAAAATGTATTATCGTGAAAAATTTCACTAGCTTAATGAGTTTTGACACTTGCTTTAGGTCACTCAATAGTAGTTATAATAGGAAATCGTGCTATTATGTTTTTAATATAGGATAATAATTTATTTTAATTTAGTAATTACATTTGTATGCATTACAATTCTTATCTTATGTAATGTACTCTTGTACATAATCTTATCATTACATAAAATGCTTCAGGACATTCAATAACATGTTTATAATGAGTAATTGAGATATTTTAATAAACATTTTTTATTTAATTATTACGGTTTAGGGCATACCTATATATATGTATAGAGAGATCCATACGTTACAGTTGAAAGGGTAGAGAACATATGTATTGAGAGAGAGAATGGGAGGGAGCTCTCAACAATACGTTATTTATTGTGAGATTTTTCATTTTTGTTACAAACAGTTCTATGGAAATTGTCATGTACAAATACTTTTCATTAATCTAAACTATTGACTGCTGTCACCAAAAATGTTTTCAAAACAGTTTGAATCAGCAAGTATTATTATCATTAGATAGATTACTCAATAATTAATAGTAGAAGATTGCGAGGTTTTAATTTTATATCATAATTTGAACTTATTGAGGATAAAGGAACATATGTTTAGAGCTATTGAAGTGAAGTAGTGTAGACCCTCTGGTCTATCTGTTGCAATTCTTCAATATGAAACATGAATGTATATATTTATTGAAGTAGTGAGTTTAATAGGCTGCATACTAGAGGCATTTAAGGTTGTAGTATAAGTTTATCTAATAAACTGTATCTATCTGGCCCCAAGAGTATTACGGTATATTAAAATGGACTTGTGGTTGAAGATTCTGATTTGTATCAATAAGTAAGCTTTACGTATTGATACCTTATACTTTACATATACGCACAATTTTAGTCCATATATATTTGTGTTTGGACAGTTTTCAGAGCTGAAAATTCAATTTATTGGTTAGCAATAATAATAGATTTTTTAATAAAAAAAATTGATAGTAAGTGTGCAAATGTGCTAAGACTGTTAATATAATTTTAAATGAGATCTATTGACGTGGCTATGAAAGTGTACCAATTTATTAACATTTCAATATATGTTAGTTGTAGTAAGTAGCACATTCAATAATTTGAGAGTAATTAAAATTATTTCATAAATTTTGAGTACCATTAGTCTGAATTTCCAATGCTAGTCTTTTCATTAAGGTATACTGATGAACATGTTTTTAATAGTAAAAAACAGTCTCTGCTCCTATAGATGTGGCTGCTTCGTTGAAACAATTTGTAGCTGGATGGACTTCTAGTCCGGTATATCGAATTAAACCATTCAGTTTCTTATATTATTCCAAAGATTCAGGACTATTTTTATTTTGGCTGCTAGAAAAAACTCATGATTTTTCGTGTTTGTGTATTATTGCTTACCTATTACCTATAATAATAATTGAGTGATTATTAATAATGTTCTTACTTTATTGGTTGTAGTCCTTTGCTCTCTTCACAAGCATCTTCTGCCTGTTTCTGTCAAGTACTGCTTGTCTTCACTTATGTTGATTTATTGATCACATGGTATGCCACCGTATCTCAACTTACTATATCGACCAACATATCTAATTAGAGGCCTCCACACAGTCTGTTTCCCTGAACTACACCCTCTAACATTCTTGTAACCGCAGAATCTCTCCGTTCTTGTCAATAAGTCTTGTCCACCATTAAGCTCACCCACAATCCATCTACCTGAAAATGACTCACCTATGGATGATATCTTCATCAATAGTAATGAAGGAGGAATCCTATAATACTATAAACAACCGTTTACTATGTGGGAACTACAGTCAGTACTTAGAAATGTTAAGGGCTCCTCCCTATGGCCAGACGATGAGTACATTATAAATGATCCAACACCTACCAAGTAGCATTATTAGTTAGCTTTTTGACTACTACAATATTATTTGGGAGTGTGGAGAACTTCCACAAATATGGTGCAGTATGAAGCAGTATTTGTCCCTTCTAAAATTTGGAAAAGACAGGTGTCAAGTACCTAAGTACCTGGTAGCTACCACGCAATATTCCTTACCTGCTGCCTCTACAAATTAGTAGAGAACATGGTAAATAAATAAATAAAATAAATGACTTACGTGGATACTTGAAAACAATAATATTTTGCAAAAGTTCCAATGTGGCTATCAGAAAGGTAGATCTACTCTGGATCATATAGTCCAAATAGAGGCGGAAATCCAACATTCTTTTACTGAAGGGCAACGGGCTGTAGGAGTATTCTTTGACTTGGCTAAGGCATTTCAGAATGTAAATAAAAATTATCAGTATGATATGTAATGGAGGATTCAGAGGCTGTTAACTATTATTTATCAAACCATTCCTCAACCAGAAATCTTTCAGTCAGAATTGGAAAACAACATTCTCGAAATATTGAACAGATGAATGAAGTAGCACAGGGGTGTGTTCTTAGTACTACACTGTTTGGCTTAGCAATTATAGGGCATCGATGCTGTAACGTCTCTCTGGAGTTGTTTAATTCTTCTTGTGTGTTGGTAAATGAGGTATCCAAATTTGTTCGTTACTTTCTCTCACACATTACTTTAGAATTACAGACAATTATTTTTTAAATTTGTCCAGGCCTTGAAATTTTCCTATTCTCATCATGATCAGAGAAATTATGTTTTTAATTACAAATTAATTAATGATAATTAACCATATGTTATCATTTTTTATGGCTCACCATTGATGATGAGGTGACATGCTCTATCAAAATTTCATATCTTTATATAGAAAAGTGTGGAAAAGTTAGCAAAACATTAATACAGTTACATTATTATAATCCCCTAAAGTCTTAACAGATGTTAAGTATGATTTATCAGGATAGAAATGCCTTTGATTTTATTATCAATTTGACCTTATTCAATATCATAATGAAATATTTATTTTTAAATCATTAATTTATTTAAAGCCATTTATTTATTTTTGAGGAAATCATTTTTATTTTTAGCACTGCTGGAAAGAACATCAAGCGAAACTTTTAGCCAAAATATTATACTTGTACGTCACACAAGGATCGCGAACAAGTTTTGAACACAATTTCAATGACAGTTATAATGATTTTTGTGCACTAAAATCCGAACAAATATTACATATTTTTTATCAAGATACCAACATGATCATTGTAATAATCTACTCGATGTGGTAGGGAAACCTATTTTTGTGTGTTAAATTGTATGAAGAAATTAATTATTTATCACACTTAATCAGGTTTTCTAATGTTGGCCTTATTTTTCATGTTGGTGGCCCATGGAACCTACAATGACCAATCAGACAGACACATATACACATTACATTGTACAGTGATAACTTCTCCATTATTTTGAGTTAAATACAGCTCAATTGGGACATTAGGGGAGAGTCCCAAAAACCTAATATAATAAAATAAGTGTAAAAACCTTAAATTATTCGCTAAAATGGCTATGCCCGCCTAAACATTAGAGTGGAAATTCAATTTTGAAAAAAAAAAACAGCAAAATCCTAAAAATGCTTAATCTAGAAAGGTATATCCTTCAAAGTCCTCTTCGAGATAATATAGTTTGGTCAAATAAGAGAAATAGGGTAGTGAAAACTAAGGAAAGTAAACTAGGGAGAGTAAAAAATCAATATATAATAAAATAACTAAAGGAAAAACTTGGAATGGAGGGAATAATTAAAATGGTCAGTTAAAATATATCATTTTCTTTAATTTCTATTTTTCAATATTTTGTTTTTTAAATTACGCAATATATAAATAGAATTAGAATTTTATTTACAAATTTCATGAGCAAATTTTAAGTATAAACAACATACCTTTACATCACTTATAAACAACGTTGAATACATATACAATATTAATCAGTTTATGTATAAATATCCACTGCACAATATTAATATATTTATTTACATAAAACGTTAGTTGATAATTTGTCGGTTACATAAACATTTACAAAACAGAAAAAAACGGCAATGTGTTTTAATTCAAAAATATGCACCATGTTGAATAATTATAATAAAATATGATTATTTATTGAATTTGTTTTAGGCTTAGTTATAAGAAATATACACAATTCTGTTTACTATATACAATTGACTAATTAATTTCAGTTTATATTTCATATGCACTTACAAGTAATCTCAAGTTCTCAATTTTAATAAGCATACATATAAGTAGATCACAGTTCCAAGAATTACGGGTAACATATAAAGATAATCAACATTTCATCTAATTTTGTGCTTAATTTTTGGGAATTTTATTTCAAAAATATATGTATGTGTAGGTGTATTGCAGGTGCCATGTTTCAATATACACATTATGTACAGAGATGACTTCTGCATTATTTTGAGTTAATCACAGCTCAATTGGGACATTGTTTCCCAAAATCATAATATAATAAAATAAGTATAAAAATCTTAAATTCTTCTCTAAAATGGCTATGCTCCCCTAATTCAACTTATTACCATAGGAACATTTTTAAAAATGAATTATAATAATTACATGACTATCGCTATCAGGTGATAGAAATTTCATATTATTCATTTAACACAAAATTTCTATCTAATTAGTAATATACATTTTATTTCCATAGTAGTGTGTTAAACAACAATAAAAGCTATTCAGTCTGCTTGAAAATAATCCTCTTGGGACATTAATATCTGTAAATATGTTTACGAAGAAGAAGCAACATTATAAATAAATCTTAAGCTCTTTGAACTCTTCAATGTTAGGACTTATGAACAAAGTGTGGACTTCCAGTCGTCTGGAGGCCACACAATCAAACCAGTTATAACACAATAAATATAAAATTTGAGATCGGTGTTTTATTTAATTTAAATGGTATTAATCTGGGAAATTCTCAGATACAACTTCACCGGGTAAATGGTGCTTCCAACTTCTGAAAAGATACCTCGTGAATTTCCTCAATTGCCTGAATTTACAATAAGTTGCTCCTTGTGCTGATTCTAGCTGTTGTGTCTGGATTAAAAATCCTTTCTCTTTGAACGTTTGCTCTAGCTTTTCCCTAGCAAGGGACTTCCTCGATTTCTTTCTCTGTTGTTCTCTCTGGTCGTAGTACCTGAAGTTTCCCCCTGCATCCACTGAAAGCATCTTTTTCTCCTTCAGGGAAGGAGTAGCACCTCCTGTAAACTTAAATTTGCACATTGAAACCTGACTTGGAGGGCTTTGTTTAGCTTTTAAGTCCCTAATGCATAAGTTGAGGGGTTCATCAACGATAGTCGTTCCATAGTTTTTGTATATTAAATGACAAATGTCAGCCTTCTTTGGTTTCCTCCCTCTTCTCGGCCTAGCGTTGTCTAGTGTCATCTCCCCCATGTAAGGCAGATCTGTGTACCGCACTGTTGGTGGACTTGGAGGGCTAGCCAGCGATGCTTCGTAGTGGTCCAAGTACTCAGGGGGTAAAGCTTGGTGATGGAATTTCAGCTTCCACCTCGCCTTTCTCCGACCCCTAAAACACAAAAGCCAGGAAAGTTTATTAATTGTTAAAATAAATATTTAATCAGAGTTTCATTTAAATTTTCCTATAAATTGAATTATATTTTTAAAAAAATTTCCTTTCAGGAAAAAAGCATTATATCAACAGTTTACTACCTTTTTGTGGGTGTCATAGAAGTCACCTACAATGACCAATAAAATGATTCCTGCACTTCGCTACTCTGGACCCACTAATTTTACTACAGTAAGTTTTTTAAAATAAATGATTAAATGTTGCCATGTTCAATTCACTGTGTGTTTTGTTGACAAGAGTAGTCATAGTAAGTCAGTAAATTTGTTTTTGTGGACATTAACTGATAATAAATAATTACACAGTACACCACTGAAATTACAGTTTGAAAAAGGATAAACTTTTCTAAAAGTTGGCTTTAACAACCAGGTTTAAGCTTTATAAGAAACTAACGCAATCTTATGGGATTAAGCAATATGTCACTTTTTGAATATTGAAGTGTTAGCCATGAAACGAACGATGTAGAGAGAGGATTTGGAATATTAGCATTTATCCTTTCAGATCAAGAAAAAAACGCTAATCAATGAAAATGTCAGGGAGTCTCAAGCCCCGGAATAAAATATATTGAGCCAATTTGCAAACAAAAATTAAATATTATGATACAGCAGTAATGTTCATTTGTCGATCCTGAGCACATCTATCAACACCAATGTGAACTAGGAGAAATATACCAATACTAAAAGAAGATAGAAAATGCAAATGGTAACTTAATTACTGTGCCCAAAGAGCACAACAGAAAAGTCTGGCAGACAAAGAAAATGCCAGGCCCAAGAAACTCCGCCTATTCAAACCACTTTAAACACAATCGCAATATTGAATGAGAGACATATCAGACACAACATAATACTAGTTTGATGATAAAGCTCTATCATACCCTTTCTTACACTTACCAAGTTATGTAATACAGTAAATTATAATAATAATGACAATTGTAATTAAAAAAATATTCTCACAATTGATAGCTATTTTACATAATGAGTTGATACTTATAGTTAGTTACCTTAAAGTTTTCGAGCTTTCTGGACTTGATGGTTCTTGTGAAACACCTTGCATCTGTAAAAAAAAAAATATTATTTTATAACTGGCTATACAAATTTATAATTTTGTGAATAAATAATAAAAATGAAAATTCGCGAAATAAAAAAATGAAAAATATTAAATATTGGCAATCATCAAAATCTATTAACAAAACTTAAATTCAAATGGCACGTCATCGTTGTGATTGGTCTGTAATACTGGCATACAAATTTTTCTGATTTGTTGATTCCAAAAATCCGTCAAAATCATTAAGATTTCATCAATTTCAAAATCGTTAAGAAACAAAGAAATTAAGAGCAATTATTGATACTAGATAACTCTTAAAAGTTTGCAATGGGGGTTCGACTTTTATTTATTATTTATTATTCAGATATTTTTATTTTATTTCCTATACTTTCCCTCACTGTAAGTTACGCCAAACCTCGACCACAAATTGTGAAGGGAAACACCTTCAAGATTTCAGATTGACTGAACCAATTTTACGAGTGCTAGTACAGAAGAGTCATTCAAGCAGACACATAGACCTGGATATAAACAAGACAGGCGGACATACAGACGGACAAAGAGGCTGAATGAACGTAGAGCTTTTTTACCTTCTGTTTTGGAAATCATGTTTAGGCATTCAATGTTAAGTCGGTTTAAAGAAATACCTTTTTCAGTTGTTAATGAATATAGGAAGGACTGATGATCTGGACTTCCAGACCTGTAAGAAACCGATAACTGACTGACTATATTTTAGGATAGGTCGACAAAGGTCCGTTGCCTTTCGTAACCCAAACAGGGAAGTATTCCACATCGAACTGTATTTGTCCAGTCTGTAAACAGTGTTCCAACAATATTGGGAAACACGGAACATTGTTATGTTTGGATGCCATTGTTTTCCAACGGGCGACTCCATAATGGATTAGATTTGTGTAATCTGTAATGTTTTGCTCGATAAATGGCACAAATTTCCTCAGATTCAGCGATATATATATATATATATATATATATAAATATATATATATATATATATATATATTTTTTTTTTTAAATCAGCCTTAAAACGCATGTAAATTGTTCGATACGACTTCCAGTGATGAACACATGGCATCCTGCGAGCTGGCATGTGTTGAAGACTCAATAACGTTTCAGAGGCAAAGAGGCATAAAAATATATAATTTATAGCGGACAGCTCGGTAGATAATGAGCCATTCGTAATATGAAAAAGCGGCCGGTCCGGTATCGATATTAGCCAAGGGCCGGCCAAAGAAACTGGCCAAGGAGCAACAAATAAAAACATTAAACGGGATAGAGGAATGCACGGCCTGATAAAAAGGGACGGCGTGATCTGCGTAGGCGGTGCCTGTAGCCCACCCCAGCTGCTTTTGTCTGCCGGATAGGAGGCTACCAACCTTTGGTAACAAGGGGGTGAGCTTTGCCTTAGTATGGAGAAGTTCTAGTTTTTCCCCCTTAACCCCTATTTATTAATATTTTTTAAAATGAAATTTATACAAAATAAAATTGAGCTGTGATTGGCTCCTTGTACTGCATGCTTCCATTGTAAGCAGTTTCTGAAATTTCTATTCTGTTTAATGTTAAAAATATAAATGAAAAAATGAGACTAAGTGACGGGGCTCACCTTAAGATAACAAAAGGGACTTAAAAATCTAATCTTACATACTAACTTAAAACTAGAGCGTTCCTGCCTCGTCTTCTGTCATCAATGGGAAAATCCTGTTAAACACGGGGTTGGTCATGTATTGCAGCGAATCAAAGAATTTGATGTGTCTACGGCGAATGAATTCATCTATCCTCTAGGCAGCTCACAATCTTCGTGGAGCTCGCTGTTTCCTCGTTACTGGAATGTCGGACCACTTTCATGAATATCCCGTTTTGAAATAGTTGTAGTCGCTTTGGTGTCGCTTCAGTCAGATGACTAAAAATCGGTGCACCGTACAGCAGAGCAGGTCTGATTATGCTGTTATAAACCAAACGTTTGAGGTGCAGAGATTGGGGGGAGTCAGCAAGTGTGTAAGCCGGTAAGACTTCGTACGAGTTTGTTTTAACTTCCTCGTAAAATGGTCACTAAAACGGAAGTGTAGTTCCAACGAAGAAGATCCACAGAGATATGGCCTTCACCGAATCTTAACTTGCCCCAACTTAAACATAATCCGATAAAGCCATGGGGCCCCAAAACCTGAGAGCCAAAGGGTGAGGCCCAGTTTTATTTCAGGCACGGTCCGAGCATGTTAACAAATTTTTATTCATGGTCCCTCGCATATTCAGAATTTTGAATCAATTAAGGAAATATACAAGAGATAGCACATCTTGCACCCTTAGAATGTGTCAATAAGCCAATTTTGATTTACTCAAAGTAATTTTAGCGTCAGTTCGGGTTTTCGTTATGCGCGAGATCTCATTCAAGCCAATCACCGCTAATACTAAAAGTACTTTATTTCAATAGTGCTAATTTGTTTTTGATTAAATGTTGTTAATTGTTTTTAATTAATGTTTAATTTCATAGAGTTAATCAGGAAATAAATCACTCGACGTGCTATATAGTTTCATGTGAATTAAACTATTAAATAAGTCTTGTCCAATCAGCTTTTAAGAAGATAAATTCTTATAATAAATAAAAGCAGCAATAGGAAAAAGAGCTTCTTAGACCTTCTAAGATAAAAGACAACCAACCCTCACAAAACCATAAAATGTCCTTACCGCCTACCCACCTGGAAATTCAGACTCCACATGCCGCATCTAGAAGAAATGTCAAGTAGCTAAATAACACGAATGGTCCCCTTTTTTAGTTTATTAACTTAAAGTTATTGATTGTATTTAGAATAGATTTCTTTGATCAGAAGCATAAAGATGGTCGTCCTTAAGGTAAGGGAATACATATTCAGAGAAGATCAAGGACAGCACAATAGCGGAAGTAAAAACGATTCAATTGATCTGAAATTTTAACGCTCTTATGTTGAATAGATTTTTGGTTAAAATTAAATAACATGAAATATGGCTATACAACTAAACTTGAACAAAGTTTAATTTATCCCGTCCCAGCTCAGAAGATAAGTTTAATTCGTCCCAACAATAGAAATCGCGTTGGTGAAAACGTCCCAAGTCGCTCTATATTTTGACTATTCATAAGAAATTGGAAAGGTGATTTTCAGTGATATCTCGGTTTGTCAAATGAAATGAAACATTTCGATCAAAACTACCGATTTGTATTTGTCACAATCATTTAATAATTTTTGACTGGGATACTAAGGTTTGAACTCGGACGTCTGTCTATCTAATATACCCAACTAAAAATGTCTACGTCATTAATTTCCAAAAGAATGCTTTTGGTTTATTGTTGGTTTATGTGTACATGTGAAAAATGTTGCCATGTCTCTTTGTGCTGAAGAGGAAAAATATGACAAGACAATTGTTCCTCATACAAATAGTAGTTTTTATCTGTTGGCATAAAAAAGGTTTATTTAAAATTAAATTTTAATTTTGAATTCATTACTAAAGTATAATCACTTAATATCACACACATATATTAATGAGAGTGCTAGTTTCATATCCTAAAAAGGCTGGTGTCCTGAGTAATAGCACTCATTGGACTGAAGAGATTACGGAACTGTTCATCTTTATGCATGGAACGGCTCCCACGCGTTGAGTCCAGGAAGATTGCTTTCTTGTCCCATTAGCTGTCTCCTGGCAGTAACAGGGTTCGAACTATTAGGAATGGAACAGTTACACCTCGGGCCGGGCCTCTGTAACACCTCAAATAGAGCCTGGGGTGACTTCTTTTCCGGGGGTTGTAACGGACGTTTCTGTAACAGTGGAAGTTCTCGGGTTGATAACTTTGAAAATATAATCTTATCTCTTGCAGTGCAACGTCGATAATCCGGGTTTTTTTTTCTCTAAAGGTTGGGCTTTTTAATATATTTGATCAATATGTCCGCGAATATCGGTGCGAAAACGGGCTTAAGTGAGGATGTCACTTCACTGGCTAACGCACTACCTCACCCATCTGAATCCATTTTAAAAACAGATGGCGTTCAAATTTTTGTCTCCTATCTACCACCTAATGTAACTACGTTAATTCAGCCCATATATCAAGGCGTGGTAGCCAGTTTAAAAAGAAGGTACAGAAAGACTTTTCTCCGTTTTATTCTTGAAAAAACTGTGCGGAATCCATGAAGAATGTATTATAAACTTGGATGATAAAATATGGGATTTTCGCTGTTTGTGAAGCATCGGAAAAATTACTTCCAAAAAATTACAACTTGCATGAAGAAAAATTCAATGAGGCAGTTGGAGAGCGAAATCCACAACATGGATATGAACAAAACGACACCGAAACATGTCTTTAAGATACTAGAAACAATTACAGATTTCGATACAGTAGACAAAGATATTGCAAAAACAGTCCACTGATGACCAAATTCATTTGCGAAGTGAAACCATCCATACTCTTCGTTAGCCTTTCTTACTTTATAAGCGAAGGCAATCAATTTCCCAATGCGATATTTTGGAGATTTTTTATAAAAGTATGTACATATGTTTTTGGAAATAAAAATATATTTGTGGGTAGAACATATGTGTTTTTGTTTACTTACATCAAAGTTAGGTCATAAAAAAGTGTTTTCGATTATCCGTATTTTACAACTAATTTTTCTTGTGCAACATCTAACCATCGTAGTTAAGGGTTTCGTGGGATACACGTTAAAAATTGTACAATTTTTATTACCAATATCGTAGTCAACAAATGCCTGTAAACTCAAAAAATTATGATACATTTTTGCAGGCATAAATATTTTCATATTACCAACATAAATGAGTTTCGGTAGCCTATCGGAAATATTGCAGAAGTACGGTCAGAAGTAAAATCGTCTTTGAAGGGCACCTGTTGAGGTGGGATGAGATCAGCCATCCAGGATATAGGGTGTATGACCGAGGATGAATGTATGAATCAACAACACGAGATTGGAACAAACGAACATCCAGGCAATAACGTCTACTTTGCTTAATACGAGCTGTATTTAAATTTGCTGACTGTCTCACAAGTACGAGTTAAGAGCTCTAAAGGCAAAGTTAATGTAAATTTTCATTTCATGCTGAAAAATATTGTATCAGAACATTAAACCACTTTCGTAACATGGGTCCGTTATGTTTCAGTTTTTTTTATTTTTTCCTCAGCGTCAATATCAAGTCCCATTTAGCCATGAGTAATGTTTCTGCTGGGGCCACTAAACCGTTAAAAATTCAAAAGAGAAAGGAAATCCTTTAGCAATCTTTTTATATACTGAGAATTTATTCATGTAATGTTGCAGACACGTTTCAGAAATTTTATATGTTGACGTCATAAATTCTGTAACTGTGTTAACTCAAAATATTGCTTGTGTACCAATAATAACCTCAAAACCTTTTATAAGCAATCAAATGCCATAAGTTTAAAAATTTTATTTTGTATTTTTTGTTATATCCGCACATAAAGGGTGTCCCAGAATTAACGCAAGATTTGATTTGATTGAACAGAAAACACAGTTTTTAGTATTTTTCTTATTGAATTATAAAGTAAATAGGATAGGGTTATTTATGGAATAACACATCGGGCAAATTGGCCTCTACGACTTTGCTGGCACATACGCACTCTTTTGTCGAAATTTTCCATGACCATTTGGCATAAATGTGGTCGAATTTCGTTGATGCAGCGTTGAATTTCCTCTTTTAATGCACGGGTGGATGTGGGCTTGTTGACATACACCTTTGACTTCAAATAACCCCATATAAAGAAATATAAAGGTTTTAAATCACACGATTTAGTGGGCCAATTCTGTTCACCGAAACGAGAGAGTACACGACCTGGAAATGTCTCATCATTTGAATTGTTTCATGGGCTGTATGGTATGTGGCACCATCTTGTTGAAACCACATATTGGCGACACCAATATCATCCAATTTCGGCACAAAGAACTGTGTTTACGACGCCGAATTGATGTTCCTGGATTTTCAACAACACTCTCACTCACTGCTTCGATGTTGACATTTGAACGGCTTGTTTTTGGACGACAAGTGTGTTTAGTGTCTCAAACTGATCCAGTCTCCCTAAATTTTTCGATTAATCTCTTTATGGTTAATGAAATCAAACCACTATTCCGACCATACTTTGTATGAAATTTTCGAACTGCGGCCGCCAAACTTTCATTATTTTTGGTATAATGTTCAATAATAAAGACACGTTATTATATCGTGTAACGCTCCATTTTTACAAACTCTAAACTGTCAGCTGTCAAATTGTTCTTTTTAGGTTTGCCAGGACTTTACTGCACAAATGGCGACCAATTCAAATCTTGCGTTAATTCTAGGACACCCTTTATATACCAGCACTTATCTGAATATGATTTACCATCAAAATTGTACAATGAAAATAACACGATAGACGTGAGGGAAAAATAACACTCATTAACCAATCTGACAGTCTTAAAAGAACTATAGGTGTTAAAAAAAGGAGATAAATACTGTTAAAAGCACAGATACGTATACACCTTAAGCCTACCTTCCCTGTGAGGAGCAGGCTCCATTAGCTAATGGTTAATGGTCAGGCTGAGCCACTGCCTGCTGGATCGATCCCCCTTTCTTTGTCTATCTATTTCTTGTCACCAACTGTTGCTTCTCTGTCACTTCCGTCGATATTCATAACATAAAACCGGAAGCCATTGTAGGTCGTAAAGCTGAAACCATCCCTACTCCTTTTCAGCCTTTCTTACTTTATAAGCGAAGGCAATCAAACCTACGTTTATCTTACCCTGAAGTTGAAAACCAGATCTATAAGACAATAATATTATAATTAATATCAAACATAACTTACATAACTAAGCCTGGATCATTACGATCACTTATGAGTCATATTAATATTTACTGTAACCATTCCTGTCAGATTTATTGGAATCAGCGAGTGATCTTCATTTCAAAAACCTAGATATAATCAATTTATTGACACTAGAAATTTACAACCTGTCTTAACTTGGACATAAGAGTGGCGATGAAATACCCGTGTATACTAAACTATTCAAATTAAGTAGGTATAAAATCTTTCAGATTCAAAATATTAGATTCTGTAATACCGGTTAAACACTGCAATTAAAATCCGCTGTGCCGATTGACTATGCAAGAAAGGTCTAATTATGCGATCAACATGCTGGGGATAAGTCATAGTCGCGTGACTCGCACAAGTTATCTGATGAAGTGTTGCTAATGTTTACCCACGGCTACGAAGGAGGACGAGGAGATGCAGTTATCTCTACCTCGACAATTTTACGAGCTGGATATATCAGTGCGTTCGCAAGTTATAATGTGGTGGGTTCGCGTGTTGTTACGTACAGGCGTTGTATGTTATAGAGCGTGGAGGACCTGTATGGGGTTCATGATCCCCTCCAATAACTTATCGTCGTTTTCTTTCGTAATATTATAAGTTGCCTCGTTAAGGCTTTGCTGACGGTTTGGGGGCATCCAAGAATTTATTATTAAGGACTCTGCAGGCGCACTGTTCGTGTGTCCAGTTAATGGGATGTCACAGTGTTGAGAATTGTTAATCGTGATATAAATTTTAATTTCAAAATTCCTTTATCAGAAAATTCAATAATAAAAGGACGAGAAATGAAAGGACCCTACAGGACGAAAAGATAAAAAAGGAATTTCCCCAAGCGAAATTAAAAAAAAAAATGGTTAAAGTATTTTAATGTATTCTTTACAGAGCTTTTTCATTTAAATTTCCTTCAGATAAATATTAATTATAAAAGTAAATTTCAATGCGTTGTGGTGGAACCTTTGGTCAAAATAACTTAGAACTCCTCAATCTTCTTGGACTGTAAGGTGAATTACGCTCAACTAAGTCGTGACTTAAATTTAGCCCGATTCTCGAGCCATAAAATACACAGGATACATAAATAGCGGATTGGAGACTCGGCATATAAACAATGTATCAACATAAATTGATTTGTATCGAATGAGACTTGAAATTCAAACCGGGAAAGTTAAGATAAATCTCGATGTTTCTACCCTTTTACATTTACCTAATTAATATCGATTCCATGTTACTACCAGTGTCCGCGACCCAGACCGGGCCATTAAAGTAAGAAATAATTCAACAACTTCTTCGCTACTACTGCAGTAGAGGGCAATTTAAATAACTTATTAAGCCTGTTTGAAAATGAAATATTGTTCGGAAGGGTCGATAAATAATTGAGAACGGTTGTCACTAATACGGCCACGTATTATTATTTAGCGGTGAGATTGAATTTCCATTTTAATTGTCTTCGGAGATGAGAAGTACCCGGTCCAGGTCGCTCCCATCGGAGAGACAGCTTCATTTAAATATCAAACCCGGTTCGATGCAAATCTCGGACTGTAGCCGGTGTCCACGTGTGATTGTCAGGACGCAATAACTGTCCCAGTGGGATATTTATAGTTCTGTGGCAAATTGTACCGGAGAGTTTGCGACCAAACACCTAAAGCGATATAGCTATGACAGTCGTTGCTTTTATACCTGTAGCTCAATTTTGAGTAAATACAGATAATTGTATAAGGGATAGAGTTATCGGTGCCAGTATCGCGGACTTGAGTAGTTTATGTAAGAGGCATTTACTGGCTCAGCTCCTATCTCTATAAGATGGACCTGATTGGAATACTGTATGGTGGTGAGACAAGGCGAGTGCTCCATGATCTGCAATTTCCTCATCAGATCACTCGTGGCGAATCTCTCAAGGTCCAGCTCCAGAGGGAGCTCTCATCCAGAGGGAATGAACCCATCCTTTGATATAAAACTAAGTGAAAGTCCTCTTCTTGCCATAAGAAGGAGAATAAATCGAATAATAATACTTCAAATGATAGAAAATTTTCTGTTTTTTTTGTTTTTTTCCTTTCATAGCCCCTTTAAATTTACAGACAATTATATACAATCCTCAGGCGAATCTATTTACAAATTTTCCTGTAGCGTCGCTACATTATATACAGGTTTTGTTATTTTATAAAAAATATATAATGAATAAACAAGTATAATGATATATATTATACGTGACTGGACTAAACTGACTAATAAAGGTGATGGGGGTCACCTTTTTGATCAAAGTTAAAACTAACTTACATACTAATTCTTAACCCAACTTTTCCCCGACAGTCTGTTGCCATCTGCCCGCAGGGAGGGGTGGTCATAGTGTTAAGCACTGGGTTGGTTAGGTGCTGCAACGAGTCAAAAAACGCGATGTGTCTCCGGCGGATGAACTCACCCACCGACGGTATACCAAGCAACGGGTGCAGGCCAGATTTCTTTAACCTCTCGAGAGAGGTATGTCGGACCACTTTTCGTATGATCAGATTCTGGAAATGTTGGAGACAACTTCGCTATAACCTTCTCCCAATTCGGGTTGCAACCACCAAATATCTATATATAGATACCTATATATCTATATCTAGTTAGGCCAAAATATCTACCATGGTCAGATATTTGATGCGCCAACCATGTTACCCAACATGTGTGGTTGCATGAACGAATCCAATGTCAGTTCAGCTAATAAGTCAACTTTATTGAATTGTTTTTGATTTTTTCATTTCCGATGTGCCATAATGTCATTGATTGTGACTTGGTGCAAAGTGATAAGATCCCGGTGTTCACGGATGCCAAGTCATATAGTGATTGACCGACATGATTAGATGTCCTCAAACGATTATTATCGTGTTAGCCAACCAATCCGAAGAACATTGTACAGACGGTATACTCTTTGAGAAACGACTCATATTGGTTAATGGCCCGACCACAGCTCATATATTACTTATATAAAATCTTTTTTTTATCCCACAAAATCAAACAAATCCTTGCTCGACATCCGACCTGACAGCTCAGTAAGTCATTTACACGCTGGAGTATACTAGCAAATGAGAGTTTAATACATTTTCTTGATTTTATTATAAATAAAATAACGCTCATCCGGTAGGAAAATTTATTGAAATTTAGGTAAACATCATAATTAACAGAAGAACTCGATTTATTGAAAGGAAAAATGTCTTAATGCTAATGCTAGAGGGTAGTTGTGATGTTGAAAAGGTTCTGTAAAAACAAGGTTTCTGTACCACTTGGAAGGTTTTTATTGTCTCTCCTAAAAAATGACTGTATTTGCATCTAGTCTCTACTAGATGTGCGATGTATTATTGAGAAATGTTTAGGTCCTTTAAAAATCTTTTGAAATGCACAGTTCAACTTTTACCCATCGTTAAACGTTATCTAGACAATTATTTAGTCATGATTAAATCTCTTTAGATTATTACTAAGTTTTAGCCCAACTCTGTACGCAACAAGAAAGAGCGCGTTTCTCAAGTATTATAATTGATGCCATGCCGACTAATTTAAAATATATCTGGTTGAAATAGTGGAATGGATATAAACGGTTTGAATTAATGATAGGCCTATCTCCTCATTTGACTCGGTTATCGCTCACTATCTGGAGCGACTGGGCATAGCTCGCATTCCGTACTGCCCCTTTCTGTCACGCTGTTAGTCGTCTCAGGAATGGTGCTGGAAAATATTTTAAACGGCAGAGAAGGAATGCCATACGTGCTTCTTTTAAGCTGGAGAGTTAATTAATTAATGGTTAACAAATCTCTCTAATGGATTTTTCAAAGCTATTCCAGTAATTAGACTGAATTGCTATGGAGCCTAACTTCTCGAAATCAATCATTTTGAAAGAAAATTACCCCAAAATCTTAGATTGAAATAGTCACCCCACCCCCGTTCTTTCTAACCTAATAAATTTAATATTTTAGGGAAATTATTGAGGGGATTCGTAGTTTTAAGTTATGCCCGCAGCAAAGGATTTTAGTAAAAAACATGAAAAAAATCCTTCTAAAATGAAAAGCTCTCATATTTTCCTCAAGATTTACAGCTGATGAAGTTAAAACAATAAGAAATTCAAATATGCCAGTATGATTGCAGACGATACCATAGCTGACATTTGTTTTCATAAAAATATCACACTATTTTTCTAATATGAAAATTGAATCAACACATAGCTTACAGTATAAGGAATACGAGTAGGCCAGTCTTAGAGTGAGGACGTAGCAACTCTCTTTTAAAGATAAATCAAAAAGATACTATTATTTTAAAGGAATTCGATATCCCACACAATCAATTGAAGATAACTGAAGATGTCAGGTTAGAGCTGTCAAAAACGCTTTTTCAATAAAGAAGAAATTGTCAGTCGTGGAAAGACAATAAAGCTGTTTTATAACTTTAGAATGTGAATAGTTTTAAGTTACTATTTTTGCAAAAGCATAGGCCAACATGGCGCAACACCTCATGAAGAGATTCGACTGGTTGCCCTTAGTTGGGAGGTACGCTTGCGTGGTAGGATCTCGTGGTAAGCGTTGCTATTCAACCCTATTTTTGATTTCCCAGTTAGTGTTCAGTACTTCTTAGCTGAGGTAGCTACTTATATTTCCTCAAGAGGCTAAGGGAGCCTCGACCAGACCCATTCCCTTCAAGAAAAATACTTTGGGGTGTCCGAAATCAAACCCGGGTATTCCTGTAAAACATGTTAGGTCTTGGATATTTGCTTTGAATAAGCACGTCCTGATGAAAATAAAACTTGAGAGCTCTGGAGTATCTCAGAAGAAATCCCGACAAAAATGTGATGTAAATATCACAAAATTATAAAAAAATATAACTACAGGCAAGTTTTTCGACCTCGTTCTTGTCAATTCTAAGCAGTGATTTATATGCAGGCGTTATTTGGCGACTGTTGCGTCTGAAATTCAGCGCTCTATTCTGGGAGTGAAAATGCCCAAAAATGAACTTTATCGGTTTTACGGCCGACCGTCTATGACCACATATGGCCGAGTGAGGTGGCCCACTATTAGAGCAATATGCTAATGTCAGATATCGGCCGAAATTGCGCTAGGGCATTCTTGAATAAAGATAGGCTTCTTGCAAGGATCACTCGGGCGGGTTGCTACTGTCTGTCCTGCTGCTACAGTAGTCCTGTAGCCTGCTCATTACCATACTCCTTTAGGCGCCTCTGTAGCCATTTGTCTATCCTCTGTGGTTCCTTTAGTCATTCAGTTGCAGCTTTACACCTGTCCTTGTTATAGAAGTATTTCCAACTAGAATAAAAACATTGGCTGGTGCTTTTTCAAATGCCTGTTCCAATGAGAATTTATTTGTAAGCTTATCTTACTTAATATATTTCTCCTTAATCCATTAGCTTCTTCTTCATTCAAGGGTGCTCCCTGAAGCCCATAGCTAGCAGATCTGAATGCACACAAATAATATACACATAACGTAAAATGTTTTCATATCTCATCCATTTTAATCGCATCAAAAGATTCTTGGGAGTGGTAGTATAGCCGCAGAAGTACCCCTATTGTATAAAAAAAATTTGTGAGTGGACAAGATGAGGTCATTGGATATTAAAATGTTTTACATCTATTATGAACTAAAAGGTATTTTTAAAGATATGTATATATATTGTATTTAATACACATCGGCTGGTGCTTTTTCAAATGCCTGTTTCAATGAGAACTTATTTGTAAGCTTATCTTATTTAATATATCTGTCCTTAATCCATTAGATTATTCTTCGGTCCGGAGCTAATGGAAGATGCATCGAATCGATATAACTGGCGGAAGTTGATCAAGGAGGTCACGGGCAAATCGTGTGGCGTACGAGGTACGTGCACATATAGTTCTGTGATCTTAAAATAAAATATACTCTTTAGTAATTAACTTTAAGCTGATAAAAACTTCCAACATCATCTTGGGAGTTCTTTGTCAAATATACCCAACTACTAGAAGAAACTCAACGTCCGTCAGATTACCTCGATATTGTTTCTTTACTCTCTATGACCATTATTTCATCATATATATAACTAAACAATAAACAGATAATTTTGGGGGACTTTCTTAAAAACATATTCAATGATTGTGGTATTTTTAATATTAAATTTTATTTATAAGGCCATATCAGTTACTGAATATTTTAACAAATAGAAAAAAATAAACATCTTAAACATTGGTACAAGTTCGGCTTCAAACGATTTCTATTGTTGGCTAACAAAAGTAATGTTTTTGGCATATGCTTGAAATTATTTTTGTGTTGCCGTCGTAATGTGTCTTTTAATGTAAAGGAATACTCAGGACTTAAAATCATGAAAAGCTCCTGGTACTTGGAAAATCTTAAAAATAGACGAAATGGTCCACACTTTTTCCATGTTTAATTGGTTTCGTACTTTCTGTTGTTAGTTTTGATAGAACCAAAATTTAATCAGTACATTTCGGATGGGGAACATACCATTAATATTTTAGAACGATTGTGTCATTTTTAAGAGCGCTGTCATCGGGCACGCATCCACACAGCAGACAGGCGATAGCTTTCATGGAATTAAGTCTCGCCATTTTATGTTACTCTGTATTTTAGTTACCTCGAATGTTCTATTGTTATTCTTCAGTATAATATATCCTTTACGCACTCATGCTCTAATACACAATAGGAAATATGAATAAACGCCCCTGAGGCATGCTTGAATGGAAGACATCAATCAGTTGCTCTCTGGCCGGCGTTGCGATCTCTTGACTGATGGTGAGCAAGCTGTCGTGCAAGAATTGAATTGGCACGAACGTACTTAATGGATGGCCTCCTCGATCCGCAGTAGCAACCACTGCCACCGGCATCACAACTTTTTGTACTGCACTGCCATTGTGATTGAATTAATTCGTTCGGGAAGGAGTCCTGTCCTCTGTTGTAACACATCTTTCAGTGTCAACGGGATTATCAATCAAAAATAAGTAAGTATACTTAATTTGATAATTCCCAATGTATTTCATTGACTAGCAGTAAATATTGCTGGTATTGTTTGTTTTTTTACACGAATCAGAAATTAATTTGCATTTGCTGAGATATACACTGTGCGCGAGATACTTTAAAACTTAATAAAAATACTATTTAATGCTGTAGAAAATAAATTACTCAATGTTTTGTTGGTATATCAATAGTCAACGGCAACATTTCGAACTATCTTGCTATTGTCTTTTGAATGGAGATGAATTTTCTTTCAAATAAAATCAGCTTTATTCGCTTTTGTCTGCGTTCTACGACTGCAATCGTAAACATCATCTTTAACTCTCACACTCGGACCATCTCTTGATTTAGTTTCTGCTCTTTCTATGTCCTTTTGTTTATATATTAAAAAAAAAAACAATTTAGTTCATAATTTATAGGGAAAATTGCAAAAACAATTCTTGATAAAATGGCACCCTCTTGTGGTACTAGTAGTTGGGTATATTTGACAAACTTCCAAGATGATGAGCGAAATCTTTAGAAGCTAAATTTAATTACTGAAGAGTATATTTTATTTTAAGATCACAGGACTATATGTGCGCGTACCCCGTACGCCGCACGATTCGCCTATGACAAGGTCTCCTTGATCAACTTCCGCCAGTTAGATCGATTCGATAGATCTTCCATTAGCTCCGGACTGAAGAAGAATCTAATGGACTGAGAACAAATATATTAAATAAAATAAGTTCTCATTGAAACAGGCATTTGAAAAAACACCAGCCTATGTGTATTAAATATAATGTATATATATCTTTAAAAATACCATTTAGTACATAATAGATGTAAAACCTTGTAATATACAATGACCTCATCTTGTCCACACAAAAATTTTCTTTATGCGATAGGCGCATTTCTGCGGCTATACTACCACTCCCAAGAATCTTTTGATGTGATTAAAATCGATGGGATATGAAAACATTTTACGTTAATATGTATATTATTTGTGCGCATTCAGATCTGCTATTTATGTTTTGTTAACTAGGTTTCTCAAGTCACATTAATAGTTCTGATCTTTTCTTCATAATTAAGGAAATATTAAGATGATATGATGATTATTTTGAGCAGGAGATAGATAGAAAGAGTCATATCTAATATAGAAAATGTGTGGTTAGTCATGCAGAGACCTTTGACAAGACAACCAGCCTTCCAAAATAATAAAAACATTTTAGTCTGCAAAAAATAAAATATGGGGGGGGGGGGTTACTAAACTATGGATTAACAAGTCTCACGGATCTTATTTCCCAAGAAAGAAACCTTCGAAGGCTTTGAAGAAACCCGGAAATTCTTGGGTGAATACGTATTCCAATTCCAGGCTCTTAATAGACAAGTTGGCCTTCTTTTTGGCTACATCCTCCAGCACACCTTATATGTGGATTTGTAAAACGTACCTGATGTCACAGCGATTTTTGTTTTTGTTTTTTGCAGAGAATATCGTATTCGAATGAAATACATTTTACTAAAAATTATATTAAATATACCTTACTAATTTTATGCGAAATCGTATCGTGGAAGAATTAATATAACTAGAAATGATGGAATTCATGGTTTTGTACATTTCAATGAAAATTAAGAAAAAAATAAGCTATTAAACAATTATATTGAATGAGTTATTATTTTTGGACATTTCCAAAAATATAATTGCCTAGCTCCCCAGCAGCACTTTAAAAGGCGATTTACATAATAATTGTGCAATGGAATTTGCTAAAAACCCTCATTTTGATGAAGCAGAAGAACTTGCATTAACTTTCAAACGGGGCATATGTTTTATAACAGTAAAAATTATGCAATTGACCTGAAATTTTAAATGTATGTCCGACCGTACAATAACCACCTCCCCCCAAAAAAAATCGCTGCATATTTTTACGGGTTATTATGGTTAATTTATAATAACGGGAAGTGTGCGAAAAAAAAAAAAACTTAAGCATTACCTAACCAGCTTCTCCCTAAATACAAAGTTTTCTTAATTCACAGCAAAGGAGACGTGTTATATTTTAAGTTATTTTTATAAATCTTTATTTGAAGATAATCGCAAAATTTTAGAAATTTAATTTTTTTTTTTATTTGTCGAAAATGTGATTTTCAAAGACCAAGCTGATAAATAAATAATTTAAAGAACTAATGAGAGCTGTTCTGAAACTAGTGTTCTAGCGATTTCTACAACATTTATTTCGGGATTAGTACTAAATTACAATTTAATCCATAAATTGTAAAAATGAGGAAAATATATTGATACAAAAACAAAAACAATGACGAGGTCACTGATCATTGGATCAACTAATTATAATTTAAGATCCAAGATACTTACAATATATCCTGAAGAACGGATACTAGAACCGGGACATCAGTGGGGATAAACTGTCCGCAAAAAAGGCAACCGAGAATATTCCCATTTGAAATGCAGGAAATAAGAAGCACCACATCAAGAAAAAACAAAAAATCAAGAAACCTGCGTAGTAATGCGATGTCGCTTGCTGATATTCCATACACGCGCGTGAGGAAGCAATGTTGTCTGGGCTGGATGAGTCTTGACTAAGAATACTTCTTCCTGGATAGGGGAAAGAATAGACCGACTGGGAATACATACATAACATATTGCATACATGTTATGCTTGACTATTTGGAATACCCTTTTAGGTTGATGTCGATTACCGGACAGAGGCTTAGAAAATCACTCAAATAAACGGAAAAAAACATTTTCTGAACTAATACTATACGTGTATACTATATGTAAATCTATATTTGTATATTTAAGGTTTTTTTCTTCAATAATTGGTGAATTGGAATATATAAGATCATAATGTCCATCATAAGATTTGAATTATAAATTCGCCTCAATCCTACGGAGAGGATTGGTATGTATCTATGCAAGTTTTTTCATTTTTGTTATTAAAATTTGTATGATGTATGTGAAATAAAATACTCACGTGGCCCTCTGATTTCGAGAAGGGAGTCTGGTGGTATACTACTTTTCTGTGTTTTTATTGTGTACTGTGTACTAATGTTCTTGTAATCTGCTGTTGGAAGTTTCGTTTAATTTCGTCTGGTATGAATGGTAAGTGTATTTCCTGGCATGGAACGTAATATAATGAGTCTATATTTCTTGTGCGTTGAATTTGGAAGCTGGCCCCCACAGTTCAATTCTGCATGTCCAAACTGAATTCATGACAGTGTTGTAAGTAATTTTTTTAAATTTTGTAGTGTTATATTTGTATGTAATAAGTATCTCCACTTATCCGAAACAGGGTTTAGTTACACTTATTTCGTTCTTTGTTAAGTCGCGTGTATTTTAAGTTTATTTCGGGGTATGTGTCGTTTTTTCTTAGTTCAACGCCCGTAGTATTTAATGAATTTGTTTGTGAGCTTACGATTGGTGCAGCTAGCTGATAGTGAAATGACGATCAATATGACGTACCTGATTGAGCTATTTGTTGAGATTCACGTAGCAAAGTTAATAGGACTCCCTGCAGCTACACGGTTAGTAAAAGGGAGTGATATGAGTACCTCTTCCCACTTCTATAACCGCAAATTTTACCGCTTGTTTTACGCCATAATTTTCATTATGAAAGGCTGAAGTGTATGCAGGTAATGCTGGTGCATTACATGGCGAATCAAGCTATACATGAGGAGTTCTTCCATCAAATCGACGATGGCGTGAAATCGCTAATTTGGATTCAAATGAGCCAGCTAGCAATCTTGAAAATTAAAACGAAGCTTTCTCGAGGCTGACGCATCCCTTGAAATGCGGTAGTGTGAAGGCTGTAATGCCGTTCGGGCATTTCAACGTTGCCTCGCCCATACATGCACTTATTGACTCTTCTCAACAGAACTTGTTTCCTCACGCGTTATAATAAATTTTAGCTTTATCGAAGCACAAGTCTGTCACCCCAGTGTGGAAATGTTGACTGAAAAATACCATTTTGTAAAGTAAGGATTAAGAAGCAAACATTGAAATCGAACTGGCCGATTAAGGGGTGCCAACTATTTAAGGATATTGGCGTATATATTTCAGGTAAAGAAATAACGTGAATCGTCATTAAGAGCAGGGAACTCTATACCATAGAACTGTTGATATGCGCCACCAAAAGTTCCAACGTGTAGACATTCAAATAAAGATTTACCATGAGACTGATGGCTTTAGAGATTTTTTTTTGTTGAAACAGGGTCCCCACAGTTGATACTTCCAGTTGAAGATACTGTGGGGTCTATGGAGAAGGTATTAAAGATACCAATCACAATCCATTTCATGGTGAGAAATAGCGAAGGAAGATGTAGTTTGGCCAAAATTAAAAATATTATTGATTCTTATCCTATATTTTCAAAAAAAATAAGTTGACTGATTCTACGAAGTAGCTTTGCTGCCAATGAACTGTCCTTATTGTAAAAGTAGCACCAAAAGAAAGAAAATATGTTATCAGGCCAGAGAGTCATAATTTAGACCTCCCGAGTTCCGGCCAGGTAGACTTTCAATTGAGAAATCTTGAAGATCTGAAAAATAAGATATCAAAGCGATAATCTTTTAAATGTGACTGAATGATGTAGTCTGATTAATAAAGTTTTTTTTTTAAGTCATTACACCAAACAAATATTTAAGAGATGAAGACTATAAAAAAAAAAAAAACTGAAGGACTATCCGGTTCGAGTTATTTTACGTAAAATGAGTCAAATAAGAAGAAGTATATTTTCGAAAACATTTTCGCCCTACTTTCTATTTGTTTGCAAAAATCAAGTCCGAGTGCAAGATCAGGCCACACAGGGGAGAAATCACTCGACAGCGGCGTTTCATTCCGACGCCAACGCAGCCCCTTCGGAAATAATTGAGTGTTTAAGAAATAAATTACAGGCTGTTGTGTTGCGTACGAGATCGGGCGATACGCCCACACACATCGTAGTCACCCTCAATTACCCGTATCGAAGACCCCCTGCGGTAAACATCGGAGCCAGATATTTACTGACTGTGTCCATAGAGACATCTCCTCCGTGAGATCACAGCTTGTACCTCTCCTCAGGTAATCCCTCTCATCGTTCAAAAGGACATTGATATCTCTTGCAGATAAAGGCCTGTCGTGGAGATCGTATCACCTCAAGGCACTTAACCACCATGTAACCACTAATAATCAAATGGTATGTGACTTGCAATCACAAACGACATTTAAAATATTCTCATTACACTTAAAGAAATCTTTCCATCGAATCACGGATCCAGCAAGAAATCCCTCAAAAGGCTATCAACCTCGTAAATCTGCAACATGATGTATGATAGATAATTATACCATGTTAATCCAAGGATTACTTTGCTGGTTTGTGCGGTTATTTTAAATAATTTGTAGTTGCTTTTTTTTTTTTTTTTATCTTTTTTTTCTTAGCTCTCTAATTATAAGATTAAGGATGAGGGAAAAACAAAGGAATATTTGGGTTGAGCGGATCCTTGTACTAGGGTACCTGCTTGAAGGTGGTTTGAGGGAATTAAGGTGTGTGGGAAGCCTCGGTAGAGGTTGATTGTTGCGGTACAGTGGTGAGAGTCCACTGGTGGCTGGGCCTAGAGTCCCTCTAGGCATGTAGTGCAGTATATACGTAGAAGTCCAATATATATCGGGATGGCATGAAATTATCTGTAAAAACATGAGTAGGCGTCATTAATTAATTTCTTGAAGTCAAAAAAAAAGTTAATGCTTTCTATAATTTTGAGCATTGCATCTAATACAAGATCTCAACAGTCTAAAAATGTCATCAAAATTGCATTCACAATTATTTACCGACCGCAGCTTCACATAGGAGAATGATCATGGTAGTACATATTAATGCGTAATATGTAACATTAGTGGACCACAATTACAAAAACTCATTAAAATCCTTCTGTGTTGCATCAAACTTCTTGATTTTTACCTATCTATTATTTGTACAATTTTTTTTTTTCTTCCAATTTTATAATTTTTTTAGCATCAGTTAGGAATTAGATTGTATTTTTCAATTATATATTTATGTTAAATAAAAGAAGTAAAAAGTTAAGAAAAATATTGACAGTATCTTGTGGGGTTGAGCATGTAAAAAACTGATTAAATGTAATCAATTAATTTGGAAAAAATCAATTTCTCAGTCTCTAAATATTAAGTTATCCAGAAATAAAACTTTTTACAAATAAATTAACTGAAGCAGTAATGAAACAAACAAAAAACGGACCCGTTAAAATCGAAAATATTTTATGAGGAGTAGTTTTTTGATATTTGGGATGATTAAACATTCATTCAGGGCCAACGTGTACAAAATATCCTCCTGCGATGAATTTTTAATATTTTACTACGACTTAAACCACATCAGAAAAATTTCAAGCAGTATCTACAAACGAAAATAGCTTCAAAAACTTAACGATTAGTCATATTTGGTACTAAATTGTTTTCCTTACTCACGTAAAAACAAATATTTTTATTAAATCGCATAGCCGTATGCTAAACTAATATGATAATGCAATAGGTTTTAACTGTTTTTGGGCGATTTGCCTGGCCAGGGAAAGGAAAAGAAATAAAATTAAATAATTAAAAAATGCTTAATAAATAAATTTATGGCACATGCGAGTGAAATATAAAAAAAAATTGTAAAAAATATTTCGTTACGTTAAGCAGTTTAAGAAAAGCCATCATTTAAAAACTTACAATTTATCCTTAAAGGATGTCTTGGTATTATTTTTTCATTTCTACTTCGTTAATTTAATTCCTATATTTTCCAAATTACAACTTGAGAACAAGTTTTTAAATAATACAATACAACATGGACGAACTTATTACTTATGATGACCTTATTACTTTGAGAGTTACAGATGTGTAAGAACTGCTAATGACTCAGACTTCGATGAGTGTTCTAGGAATGAGTGTGTGTTTGTACACAGCTCGGTCAGTTGTAGGCGTTTCATTGGAACCGAATGTTTTATCAGCTGAGTTCCAGATGGTTTACGTTTAGGTCTAATTAATTGCTCTACGAACAAGCAGCCTTTTTTGGTATTTATTTTTTACCAACATAAATTAGACGTTAATTAAATGGTGTTTTTAAACAACATTAATCATAATAAAATATATATTTAAATTGTCTGTTTTTATGCTCACTGTCAGCACTAAAAACTCTGTTTTATCTCTTCAATGTTCCATTCGCGTTACCGTATTTAATGTATCCTTTTAAATCTTTAAGCGCTTTTGAGCTGGAACTTGAAAACGGAATTTTTCTCCCAATTTCTTCTTATTAAATGTTTTCCATTTTTTCCCCCATTTTAAGCTCTTTCCATGAAGTATTTTTAGCAAAAACTAGTTTGTATAATGTAAGGTTTTGTAGAGATCGGTTCCATCCTGCCATCGCAGGGAACAAAAACAGAAATACAGGCAGACAAAAGTCCCTGAAAGTAGAGCCTCTCCCTTCGGGCATGGCCTGCCCTACTTAAGCGTCCCCCAAGTTGGCTTCTTCCTAACAAGAGCCGCCAAGCAAAAGGTTTTGGCACACGGGGCGCTGTAGCTCACACCTTCCTCTGTTCCTCCTTATTGGCTCAGCGCTGATAGCGGCGTCAGTTCGGATTTGGAAAGGGCCAAATAGGTTCTGCCTAACAGTACAGGCCGTTGCCCAAGCTGGCTCCATGTAAGGGACCCCGCTTAACCTTTTTTCAAGTAGAAAAAGTTGTACTCAGAGCTGTCGCTGTTTGGATTTATTCGCTGCTAAGGGACATGTCTACACCGGCAGATTGCCCGAGTGGGAGACTCCTATGTAGTCTATCTTAAGTCGTTTGCCAGCATTTTACCGTCGTTTTTTTTTTCGTTTGCTTTATTCACAAGCCGCAATTGGATTTTTTCTTTCTATACCTATTGTACTCTTTTTTTTTTTTTTGTCTTCTGTAAGGCATTCAACCGAAATCTGATTAGTCACATAAGAAAGTTTTAAAATATTGAAAACAGGATAATATTGGAAATTTGTGATAAAGTTTCGAAATAAAACATGACACCAAATATTGTGTATACCATCATGAAGCAAATAAACGCAGTTCAAATACAACCAACGAAAATCTCCACACATTAAATTCACTTTCCATCACCATACTTGCCATCGGATGCAACTCATTCGTCAAAAAATCCCACAGACAGAAACTGCATACCATATTTACTTTGCCCCCCCCCCAAAAAAAAAAATTTCTAAAACAATGTTAGATGACGATCAGCTATCGTTATATAATAAATGAACAATTCGTCTAACCACTTTGGAATAATCAGCCCCAACAGAATCATTCAAATTCAAACCGTGCAAGCTGTGTGATCAATCCTTCACCCTATAATGCCCGCCAATCTCCTCGCCTCACGAACCTACAACAAAAAATCAGATGTAACTGACAGTGAGACCTGCTTTGCAAAATCAAGCTCTAGCCTGATCATAAGATTGAGAGCAGCAAAGGGCAAGTTTCTGATGCTTAAATATTTTGATATTTCCTTTAGGTGAAGTGCTCAACTGTATTCGTCCAAACTAAGTGTCAATATATTGAGTGGATTTCTATACCTCTATCGATATATTTATACCAGTATGCAGCCTAACATGTTATCTTATATTAAATTTCTAAATTATGATAATAATACTCTAAGATAAATACTTTAAGATTGGTAATATGACACAACATCAGTTAAGAAAGACTAATTAAACCGTAATTTTAACAAAATCATGTCAGATCGAACTAAGCCGTTTTATTTGTACTTAATAGTGCATCAATAGTTGCACAGCTTGCTTAACATAGATTGTTTTCCAGTATGTCATTTAAGCTTTAGTCATCTGTTCTAAGCAATTGTAACGCAGAAGAGTATTGCAACGAGTAACTATGTTCTCTGAGACAAATAGTTGTAATGATGGAGTTTGAGGGGATTGTTGTTAGATAACAGATACAACATGGTGAGGGTTACGTAGTAAAATAAAATATACCTAATTTTATCTCATTGGCTACATGCCATGTAGCTCTTGCACCACCTTCACATGTCTCCACGATTTATCACCACTTACATTAATTAATTAAACTTAAGTAGATAGTACAAGTAATTAAGCTGTTACGTAGAAGCCTACACGATGGATACACGTTATCTAACGTATCGGTTTTATCTAATACATATATATAAAAAAAAAAAACCGGTTAACTAATGTGCTTATGTCGGAAGAGAAGGGATTCCTGGTTCCTGAAGATACTGGGTCTCTCTTTTCGCAATGGAGACTAGAGATGACGATATGCGATGAGGCCTTGATTGATGATACATGGTAACATTTATTAAATGCGCTAATGTTGCCTCTGCGTCATTGGACTACTACTACCAAGTGGCATAATTGCAGTCATCTTCTAATTGTCGCACACGACATCTTATGGCACATGTCATTTTTTTTAGTAACAAGAACCTTTTTATGAATATTCATGAAATGAACATTTCCGCTAATGTGGCTGGATGGAGCACTAAAAGAAATGCACTGAAATTAAAAGTTGATCAGTAAGAAACTTATCGACATTGAATGGAGAAAATATGATGTATGAATGTATTATTGAGATTACTTCTATAATATTAAATAATTAACTTGAAATTACATGAATCGACTGATAAAGATCTACAAGAATGTATATAATTTCTAAATGGCAGATGCGTACGCATATTCTTTTTTCCGTAATTATTTCCCTGGTCATAATACAGTGTTTGAAGTGACCCTTGACTGTTTTTGCGTTTTAATGAGCTATTAAATAAGCTAAAAAAACTAGACAGAAATTATTTCAGAGCAATCTTGAAATAGGTGTTTTGTCAAGTCCGGAGAGGTATGCTCTATTGTTCAACAGGAACGGTATATTGTACACCACAACGAAAGTAAAAATTAAAATGTTTTCGGCCATCTGAAATTTTATATTTATATTCAACAATTTATCGAAATATGCTAATAGTTAGTAGTTTAAGATCAAGTCACGGCAATATGAAAACAAATCAAGCGTGGAACTAATAAACGATTTTAGATTTAAAGTTCTATCTTTATCCCATGGTTATAGACACATAAGACCATAACGCGAGTGGTTCGGATCCATCTTTCGAAAGTGTTCCCTCGCTTTATAGGTAAAAAATATTATAAAAAAAAAAAAAAAATTGTTGGTATAAAGATAAACTAAAATGTTGTGATCATTCATCCTTGAATCCACTAGTTTATTTTTCTCAGGAGTTTGCCTAGTAATATTGCAATGATAACGTAAAATCAAATAATAAAATGTGTCACTCTATGAAAGGAAATGTCAACAAGAGCTCCTACTCTCAGAAAATCCTCTGAAACAAAAACTTAACTGAGAACTACGCAGAGCCTCCAGGGGTTTCCCGGAGAGAGAGATGGAAACGCTGGAGGTAAGCGTGGGTGACCAAGGAGCCCCGTGGGTGAACTGGAGCCCAGACCTCCTTTCCTCGGCTGGATATCTGCCTTATAAGGCATTCTTCCCACGGGCCTTTGGGTTGGGATTTATGGGTCGTACTGTCCTAACTCTTCGGCCCGGAGGAAGGCCTATGGTTGCAGAAGTGGTCCCAGTGTGGGTGTAGGCGCCCAGGTTCGCGCAACTGGCAGCCCACAGTCCAACATCAGTAAGTGAACAGATAAGGCTGCATTTATCGAGGATATCTCGCATTACTACAATTATTCTGTCTCAGGTATAATTATAACATGGTGAGATTTTCGCACGAAGGGACAAATTATTTTTCGTGCTTTATTGTCATGGGACAGTACGAGAAAATGGAGTCTCGTCAGTGTGGATGTGTAGTAGAATAGAGGCAGTGAAATAATTCAAATTTATTTGAAAATTTTATATGAGAACCATTCATATTAAGCTGCACGTGCTTTGGCTAAGAGGCAATAATAACGGTAATTACGCCTAAAAAAGTCCATAATAAAAATTGCAGTAGATTTCCATGCTTCTCCAGGACGTCTAAGCTTTCCCAAGTCATAGTTCATAATAGAACATAGGGAAATAAATACAATGGTATTTCGCTCAAAAGAAATCGCCCTGAACACTCATAAGGGTGATTTTAATATCATTCCATTATTAGAGATTTACAGCAAAGCGTGTTTCAATGACAGAGTAAATATAATTAGCTGTTTTTGGTCAAAATACCAAATAGCATATTTTGAATTGCAAAGTGAGATCGTGTGTGGCAACCCAACTGAAGAAGACAAAGATGTGATGGTCAGAGAAAGGATGATCTTCTGGATTCTAGGCAGTTATTAACCTCATCAGAAACAGTGGAAAGTCCTTCGACGATAAGAGATGGCATATATACAACTTGAAAGCGTGAAGTCATTTTTTTCTTAAAACTACTTTAAATAGACCCTTTGAAATACTTTATTTGTAGTTTACTTTTGGCAAATGTGTTTTAATTATAACGGCTAGTTATTGAAATACCTCTGCTTATTGCTCATACGTTTTTGTAAAAGTACGTATATTCTTGGTAGGCATTTTTTTAGTGGCTTTGCCAAAACACGTAATAGAAATAAAATATTTCTTGGCTGTATAATCACGCCGTATATCATATAACATGTGTACTCGCTTTAGAAAATATTTCAGAGTTGAAGGCATTAGTTATTTTCTTTGCGTAGGTGTAACCAGACTAGAGTTATTTGCAAGCCTTTTTTTCTCGTTTTATGAGCACGGGCTGAAGGTGCCATATGTATAAGTAGCTTATTCACAACTGTGCTTTTACGGCCACGGAGTTGCCAAATATTTGGAATCTACCTAAAAGGTTTTCCCATTTCATTCAAGAAATAAATTATCACTTATCAAGTGATTTAAAGGCTACAGGACAATACAAAAACGAAAACTAATCTTATTTAGGATTATTTAAAAGATTTATGCTTTTGTGCGTTATCTAAGCCTTAGGAAAATATTCAATCTATGTGAATATTTGCATTAGGCTTAAGGGTACAGGCTGAATTCCATGAGCTAACGTATTTGTGATAACATTTTCGTAAGACAAAATTTTCTGGGGTAAAACGTTCCGATCATCCAAAATATTGTTTATTGAATGCTTAACCATGATTGCGATCTTACATCGTATTTTGTGTGGATTTTGCCTCCACTAAACATGTTAAGCTGTCAATTTCAAAGGACATTCTCTAATAACTCCAATTGTGTAGCTTATCTATGCTAACAGAAATCATGTAAAAAAACAACAAGAATTTTACCATGTCAATGTTTCTGATGTATTGTAGATCACACTCTTGACTCTATTATACTACGATAAATTAGGCCCTGCACTAGGCTTCTCTATCCGTTAATTATTAGCTCGACTGCTTGAAGCTTAAGAATCGTTGGGCTGAATAAAGAAATAATACTTTTGCCTGAGAGATCATAGCATTGTGATGATTTACTTCATGCACCATATCTAATCCGTTCTGAATTATTCTTAAGATCATTTTTAATTGTTACTCCAATATGTTCACTGGCGTCAAGTTAGACCACGTATGGGACACGATCTTGTTAGCTATATTTATTTTAGTCTTGATATATATATACCTTTATTCATTTACATTTACAAACAGCCCAGAGGCCTCCCAAACCCACATGGTTGTCACCACTTTCACGCATTTATAGGTCACGAGGCCACTGCCATTTCAGTCTCCGATGAGGATTATAGGGATGAGTGGTACAGTGGGTGATTGAATAGGTTACTATGGAATTTCATGAACTTGGATAGGATGAGGAGTTCAAGAATATAAGGTATACTAAGATCGTTATGAAAGGTTTCGTTGCTGACGTAATGAGGGGTATTTACTATTGTTCTCAGGACTTTTGATTGAAAGGATTGGATACGCTTGATGTTCGACTTTTTTGCTGTCCCCCATAGCACTATTCCGTTTGTCAAGATTGGCTTAAGTATAACTTTCTATTGAGAGATGGGATGTCCTTTGAAGTAGTCTGTACAGTTGGCCAAAGTGTCTGTTTAGTTCTTGTCAGCCGTTTGTCGAGATGGAAGTTTAAGTACCGAACTATCTCGGATACAGGGAGAGGAATGGATTTTAAAAAAAACTAGTGGGCAAGACTTGCGACTGAGGGCCTTAATTACCCAGTTTTTACCAGTATTTCTTTTCGTGTAAATTTGGATGTCATATTTTCTGTCATAGTAGGTCCAATTTCGTCATCAATGTTGAAACGCTGCTTGTCGATTACTCCTAACAAAAACAGTACTGGACTGAAAACGTACACTATATTCGCTGCTGAAGATATGCCCCACTTACTCAAGCTGTTGGAACTCTTCCAGTCATTGCGAGCCTGCCTTACTGTTTTGTCCTCGAGTTCTTCAGTTGCCTTCGATATATCTTCAAAAGGCGTAATTAAAAAAAGAAATGATTCAACAATCCCTTTATCCAAGGCATTTCATAAAATTATTGAGCAATGTATTCCACCATTCTAAGCCCAAAATGTAACAGTGAATTCCATGTAGAGAGCTAAATCAATCAAGCTTTCATTGCTTATCCGACTAAAATAATTACAGGCAGTTCCTTTAAGTATCCACTAATAACATAAATTAGACGTAGCTCAACTGATTTATTAACCTGATACAGGCTGTAAAGTCTGACTCCCTGACATTCACCTTCCATTCAGTGCGAATGGTAGCCGATTAATATAACTTAGATAAATCAAATAAAAAAGTTGCACAAGGTATGATTAAAAAAATAACAATTAATATTTTTCTATCTTACTAATTGGGTATCAAACTCTGTGATAAATTCTATTTTACGTGAAAAAACTTTATCAGATGCACACTTGATGATTGATGAGCTGTGTCTACGTTTTGCCTAATTCAGGCAGGCATCTTCAGGGCTGTGTATGATGTAAAAAATTCGCTAACCAATAAAATCCGTATACCAAATTGGTACTTTCATTTGTCATAAATATTCATTTACAAAAATGGGCAGAGAATAAAGAAAAATGGTTTATTTTAAATTTGTTGACTGGGAATACTCCTCAAGTATTACCAGTCAACAAGTTAAAAGTAAATGTTTTTTTTTTTTACGGTTACAAATTAATTATTTTTGCTATTTACTACACTTAGAAAAAAGATATTGGAAGGCTCGTACCTGAGACTTAAATAACTTATTCTGTATCATTGATCAAGTACTTTAAAGTATTCAAAGCTCAGCTACGCTGTGCAATGAGTATGGCGACTGCTATGAAGAGCTAAAATGCAGACCAAAAATAAACAAAGTATGAAAATCTTGTAAGATATCAAAAGCGATATTTCCATCCTTCAATATATGTTTTTTAATACCTTTTTGTATTAGCATATTTATTGCATCCTTAACTGAGGGAAACAGCCAGAACTTTAGATCATCCATGAGAAATTTTAAAGGCTAGATAACAAGGTTTAGTTTATTAACTACGTGAACTGCTGTCTATAAATTGATATGACGAAAAGTGATTGCACCGGCTTGATGTTTTTACTGGCTACTAAACAACATGATTGGGACATTGGTAAGTACTTCCTTTGCAAGTACTTCCCGCACAAAGTACAAATACACGGCTTACCTCAAAGCTCTAGCGACGGACAGACAGACCAGCAGGGCGTACCGAGATATACCGAACTACCTCACCTCTCTCATGCCCTGGCAGCTATTCATAGGCCGACAAAGAGCTCTTGTAGCAGACCAAATATGTCCCTGCCTCTGTTTTATTTCTATCTCTAGCAGACACTTAGGCCTGTCTATCCGCTATCTCAGTCCTTCGGCAACGGCCAGGAGAAATCTTCGTAGCTCGATCCCCCAGGCAAACCCATTTCTATTAGACACTAGCGGGAATTCATTACCAATTTCGGCGATTCAATTAAAACTATAAACGAAATTTGATCAATTGATATACATATAAGGTAAGTAAGAAGAGTGAAAATATATTATGGTTAAACCATCACAGTCACGGAAAATCGCCTTAACAAAAAAAAAAAAAAAAAAATTAAAAAAGAATGAAACTATACCAAAGAAAACAAGAAAAAAACTGTTGGTATTGCCTGAAAAAAAATTAAATTATATTTAACACTCTATATTCAATACATGTGTTTTAGTTAAGACGTAATATTGGTAAGTATGGGAGGTGAAAAATAACTTCAAAAAACTAGGTCTCGTTCTCTTGTTTTTTTTAAGGTATAAAACAACTTTATTATGATAAAATTACAATCTGACTTATTGTGCAATAAGTAATTATTATAAATGTTCTCATTCATACTATACTCACAATTTTCATTCACTCGCTCATTCATACAGTATCTACAAACAGGCCAGAGACCTCCCAAATCAACATGGTTGACACCTCCCTCGCATGCGAAAGAGGAAGTGGACTCTTGCAAAGTCCCACACGCCCCTTCGTCAGCCCGCGTCACTGGATAAGAGCCAGTGAGAGCCACAGACGATCAGGGCATGATCTGAGAAACTGACCATATCTACGACTCCTACTGTCTCATATTTATAACAGGTTCAGGATAAATTGAGATACATATAAGGTAAGTAAGAAGAGTTAAAATATTACCGAGAGACCGTTTTGGTAAGGCAGCTTACTCCTGTCTTACTTATCTTAAAACTTATCAAATAATTTTGAAATGTTTTATCAAAAATAAATCATTTTATATTATAGTTAAACCATCACAATCACGGAAAATCGCCTTAACAAAAAAAAAAAAACTAAAAAAGAATGAAATTATACAAAAAAAACTGTTAGTATTGCTTGGAAAGACATTAAATTTACATCGTTGGGTTTCAAAAACGATTTATTTTGAATAACTGTAAGTATGAAATTGCATGCGATATTAATAGTGTTTAATTTCCCTACATACATTTATATTAAAAAAATATCAGTAATAAGTAATAGATAATATTAATAACATAAACAAACATTTACCTTAAAAAAAAAAGAATACCGACTAAATAAATAGTAAAGTAAAAATGAAAAAACAAAACAAAATAAATACAATAAAATCAAACATTATAAATGAAAAAAAAAATATAAATAGAAAAATCATTTTTAGAACATTTAATTTTAAAATTTCAGTTCGATTGAATTATCATTTCGATCTCTATCACTTAAGATTTTTCAGTATCTACCAAGAGCCAAACTGTCTCTTCGAGCTTGGCAATCAATCATTGCTCACTCTTAGCGGTTCCGGTCGATAAAATAATTGTGTAACCCGCATAATTTTGTTGAACGGCTTTGGCGGAACCTTCAAAAGAGAAATGGCCAATTACAAACCATAAAATGAGAAATGGCCAAATGTTGAAAATAATGATTCCAATCAAAGATACTCAGATTCCCTGAGGGTAGTGATTATAGCGCGGTATCCACTGTAGCTCTACAACCACACAAGGCCTCGAGCAATGTTTAGTTGATAAAAGATCTTAATGCTAATTGGTTGAGTGTAAATATCCAGATTTGAGCTAATAGCCTTTTTATGTTTAAATACTTAAAATTATATTTAACACTACATATTCAATACATGTGCTATAGTTAATATGTAATATTGGTAAGTACGCGAGATAAAAAATAACTTCAAAAAACTAGGTCTCGTTCTCTTGTTTTTTTAGATATAAAAAAAGATTATTATGATAAAATTACAATCTGCCTTATTGGGCAATAAGTAATTGTGATAAATGTTCTCATTCATACTATATTTACAATTTTCATTCACTCGCTCATTCATACAGTATTTACAAACAGCCCAGAGACCTCCTAAATCCAGATGGTTATCACCTCCCTCGCATGTGAAAGAGGAAGCCGAGTCTTGGGAAGTTCCTCTCGCTCCTCCGCATCCTTTTTTTTTTTTTTTTTTTTTTTCCTTTCTTAGCCCCTTCAAATTTACAGATAATTATAAATCCTCAGGTGAATCTATTTACAAATTATTTTGTATTGCCTGTAGCATCACTACATTATATACAGGTTTTGTTATTTTATAGAAATTATATAATGAATAAAGAAGTATAATGATATACATTATACGTGACTGGACTAAACTGACTAATAAAGGTGATGGGGTTCATCTTTTCTCCGCATCCTCCAGCCGCGTAGCTGGATAAGAGCCAGTGGAAACTGACCAAGACCGCGAGAGCCACATACGCTCAGTACATGATTGGAGAAACTGGTGGACTCCCACTGTCACGTATCTATAGCAGGTCACGAGGCCACTGCCGTTTTAGTCTCCGGGGAGGATTATAGGGGTGAGTGGTGCAGTGTAATGACTGTGCTAGGGGATTAGGGTGGTTAGATAGGTTATAGCTCTCGCGCTCTTCGTCAGCCTCCACTGGCTCGTATCCGGTGACGTGGCTGGTGGGGGAGCGTGGGGGACTTCCCAAGACTCCGCTTCCTCTTGCGAGGGAGGCAACAACCGTGTGGACTTGGGGGGCCCCTGGGCTGTTTGTAAATATTGTATGAATGTGCGAGCGAATGATGAATTGTAAATATAGTATGAATGAAAACACTTACCTCAATTATTTATTGCCTATTAAGTAAAGGCAGATTGTAATTTCATCATAATAGAGTTGTTAACAATAGATAGGTTACAATATCTTAGTTCTAAGCGTACTCAAGTCACAACAAAGTAGCGATTTGAGATTATAGTTCTGAGATTTCCTCATGACTATGACCACATTAAAGGTTGTAAAAAACAATAAACTCGAAGCTAAAAATTTCAATTTTTCACAACGTTCACCAGCGATACTAGAGATCTCCGAACATAATTTGGTTTAGAATTAATGAAATTTAGGTAAAAAAAGTCATGATATCGCGAGAAAACAAATAGCGAGGCGACTAATGTTTGGAATTACTAGAGTAATTTTTATTTACGTTCGTGAGTATTCTTGGAGAGCCGAACCAAAAAGGTTGAACATGTACAATTATTGATGTTATTGAACTGTCCGGTCGGCAACAGATGAATGTACGTGTCAATCATGAAGATTGATTCGCAAAGGTAGAGGACAATTTCGCGTGTCGCGATTTGCATAATGCCGATGATAGGTGAGTGGGTTTTTGCGTCAAGAAAATAAATTTCCGCCTGATCGTATCTGCCGACCTCATGCTTAGCCAATTCGATCGCTAACCAGATATTTTCACGATTATTGATAGGTTTTTAACCTATTAATTAACTATAGAACTTTATTATTATCTTAAGAGGAAAAGCTCAAAACCACTCCTGTTATGGCTCAACGTCTACGTACGCGGATGAGGGCAGTCAAGGTGACCTGAACTCAATGAACGGATCCACGAACCCATGATGGAAGAAGGAATTACATACAGCATGTTGAGATACAAGGAATGTCTCATTGCTCACGCGATGTCAATAAGTCGTGCGGGTCTGTTCGAACTTTGAGCGCCTTCAGAGGGCCTTGAGTTTTTGCTACATTGAGCTACTAATGGTTAAAAATATTTAAAAAAAAAATCATGTAAGGTTGACAAGTACTGTTTTAAGAAAAAGTGATTTATGTAATAATCTATGCAATATTAATAGTAAGTTGATAATTAATTTAACACTCTTCTATTTAATCCATCTCAAAGTGCATGTGTATCAAAACGGTGACTTGTTTTCTTAAAATCATTTAAAAAATAACATCCCTCGTGGTCGTTAAGTGGTCGTTTTACACCAAATAAAAAATATAATTACGTAGTTTTTCGAAAAACAATGTTTGAATATATATACTTTTGGACGATCGATTCACGATATATATATACGAATATCAAATAAGTACAAGATATGTACAACAAAGAGGATAGTCCCTACAATTTATCTTCTAATAATTTTATTTTGTAAGGAGAGCATTCCGGTGTAAAAATAGAAGAAGCATAACTTTCTCTATCCACAAACCTATTCCGTTTACCTAATGTCATGCTGAATCTAATGTTTTGTCACCACTGTCTATACCCACGAGGTATGGTTTAAAAATAATTGTTAAAATAAGTGGTATCTTACCTTTTTTTTCAAAAATTATATAGCTTATTAATAAATCGCATTTTAACTAAATCATAGTTTTGGCAAATAAAAAACTCTTTTATTAGTGAAAATTTTGAAAAGCTTTCGCTCTGAGGTATGTTTAACAGTTTTAATTATTGTGTCAGAATAATACCATTTGTACTTTCCGTGATAGGTAATTTTTATCATCCCAGGTTCTAAGACTAACCTAAGGACGAATGCCCACCTATTAACCCAGATGCAATAATTCAGAACGGACTGCGTAGGCGTGCAGACTTTGCGCAACTCGGACCGCGCGCGGCGCGCATGATAACGCCTGACGAAAGTGCGATGGCCTAACGCCCGAAAGCAGCCGCTGAATAGTGAGGCTTTCATTAACTGTTGCGCAAGGCTGCACACGCACATGTATCGTTTGCGCACCCTCCTGATTACTGGTTGTGTTCTTCAAGTCGGTAATTCTTCTGCAGGTAACACGAATCGGCTCTCTTCAGCTCATGCATACAGGAAGAGGAAGCATACTGTCTGACGGTCTGCTAAATTATATACGACGTGTCAATGTGAGCGATAGGTGGCAGAACCAACCTGGCAAGTTATAGCCTGCAAACGATTGCTGACAAAATCATATTCAACACTCCAAGAATGGTACCATAGATTAATTTACTTTATTACGGGTGATTGCTCAGACATGGACATCAGGACATGAGCTATGGCTTGAAAAAGTAATCCTCTCTAGGTAAGGCTAATAAATAAAATACCGCCTAATGGCTTGGGTCCATATTGGAACAGGCGATGATACGGCCATCTCAAGAATGAAATTATTCGTAATACATAAATAAATTCATAAATATTCAACACTTCCTCCTTCACTGTTCAATTTGAATTAAATGTTTCACATAGTGTCCCATTATTTCAAAATAAGGCTTATCTATTTTATTTTTGTAATATATTTCTAATAATATTTAGTAATATATTAAATTATTCTCAAGGCTGTCCTGCACATATTATTAATATCTATAATTTTTGTATTAAATTTCATTTTACCTATTCAAAATAATACGTAGAGATTACTCAAACAGGACAAAGCTTTAAAAATTGACCATATAATAAAAATCCATAAAACCGTATAATAATATACATTTTTTTTCATATCGATGTTTCATTGATAGGGAGGAAAAACAGAGAAGTGACGTACCTTCGATCTTATTACGTTATTTATTTTAAGAAATCCACAAATTATTACAAATATATAAATGTCCCACGGGAGCGCAAATCATCATTCCATAAAAACCCTAAGGAAGGAATGGTTTTTGTATTGATTTGAGAGTCATAAAATGATTTTCTCTCAAAAAAAATATTAATGATTTATGAACAACATTCCTATGAATGGTATGTTAGTAGTTATTCCAATGAATAGCATTAACGTTCAGATGCCAAATTCACATCTGCCAAATAAAAATAACTATTATGATACATCATAATAAAAAATTACTATGTAAAATGAAGTATAAACATCTATAGAAAAGATAATAATAATTATTAAATAAAATAAAAAATTGTTTAACTACTTTTAGTAAATAAAGTCATAGGTGAGAAACAAAACAAAAAGAATATGGAGAAGCCTGTACAGTATGACATTAAATAAGAACCATTACATTAATACAAAAGAAAAGAAAAAAGTGACATAGAAGCTAGCTCATCTATCTGTATATAGTAAACAAATAAATAAAAATTTTAAATACAAAAATACATAATGCGAATGAGAAGTCAGAAAATATAATATAACGAATGAATCATTCCTAGATGAATGAGCGTTTCTTTGGATGGTGAGGAGTTATTGGAATAGGACAGCTTTGAACGTTCGTAAGGTTGGTTCATAGTGGATATTAGGAGGTAAAGAATTCCAGAGGGCAGTCGACCGAGCAAGGAAGGGCTTTTTTTTTTCTTAACCCCTTGGGTAATTAAATTTAAAAATTAAATATTTAAATTGATTTTACATTTACAATGTGGATTGTAATAATTATACGGATCCACTAATGCAATGGTACATAAATGTAGAGCTCTTAAGGTCGATTATAATCAATAATGCATTGCATACATTTTAAGCAGTTATTGTCTTAAAAACTAACAAATCTTTATGTGGTTAAAATTATATAAAGTGAAAAGGGACTAGATGATGGTGCTCACCTTCAGGTTAGAATAAACCGTACCGTACAATAAACCCGGGCCGATCATGTCCAGTTTTATAGGCAGAGAGAGAGGATCTTGTGTTCCGAGAGTGGACTGAGGATTTGAACTGTGAAATATTGTATATATAAGAAGGGCAATGCGAATTGATAGTTTGTAAAAGGAATTAACTGAGGAAAGATTGTGCACAGAAGGAGGGGAAGAGTCACCTTAATTCGGAGTGGAGGTGAGAGACATGTTTCTGAAAAGATCTCTCAATAACTGTGCAAACATTTTAGACTCGGGCTCTGTTACTTTGTATGAATTTATCTTCAAAAAAAATAAAATTACCACTCAACGAATTGATTTCAAAGGATTTCTGAAGTGAAAATATGTAGCGACGTGTTGATGACCATAATATGGCCATGGTGCCACGTTTCTACGAAACATAAATATGAGTTGTAGGTTGCCAAGAAAGTTATGAAATAACCATACAAAAAAAAAAGTTGAGGGGCCGCGATCTAAGGAATGTTTTATATTGCTTGTTTACAACAGCGGCGATCCCCTGAGGTATGTTCCTCGCTATTGAATACATAGGAGTGGAGTGGACCGAACCAACTCTAGACTATTATAATGACTAACGGTTTTGACCACTCACAGACGTCGATAAAACCTCCCAGGATAAACCCCCTTATCCCCAGTTATGGGCTAGGAGATAAATACCGTCATAGGTCCTTCGTTCTTGTCAACCCCACAGTGATATATTCTAAAGTGGCTTTGTGGTGTTCACTCTGAACAGGTTTCATGAGTTATCCGTCTAAATCATAAGGTAAGCAGCCCGGATTATCCATATTATTTATAGGTGCTAGTATTTACATCCGCTATGGGTTTTCAGACTTCACAAGTAGTCATTTTGATAACTGCAAACTTTAAATTATTGGTGCTAGTGAGAGAGTCTTATATTTCTAAACATATAATAGGAATAGATAAAAACATACCACATTACAGCTTGGTTCAACGTACCTGCAACAGAGAAAAACTAAATGTTAAATAATACAAACTAATATACATATGAAATAAAATTGTGAAAAAAAGATAGTGAAGTAGGAAACAAGCGAGTTATCGAAAATCATCTTGGACAGAGAAGATGTAATCATTAACAACTTCAGAGACCAATAACACTTTTTATCCAAAGCATACAAGAAATACTGTAAGTGACCAAGAAAAGCGTCTTGAGGCCAGCTGTACTGTTTGGGGCACCACTCTTCCAATTCCTACACACTAGCACAATAACTCGACCCCAGAGCTTCCAGAACAAAATCCTGCGCATGGCACTATGGCATACCCCTTTTCGTGATATGAAGGTTCCTGAAATCCACGAAAAGTTCGAGGTCCCCACCATCACCGAAGCCATCCAAAGAAGACACATCAAGTTCTTTGACCCGATGAAACATAGCCAAAACCCTCTGTTCCGAGACATAACACCCCCACCGCTACCGGCAAGATGGCAACTCTCAAGATCTATTAAAGCAGAACAAATGGTGGACATCACGGCGCTTGGCCCACCAACAAGCCTCTAACGGGTACTGCTATCCAACTAAATAAAACTGCACTACACGCTTAGAGGGACTCTCAGGCACCAGTGGAATCTCACCACTGTACCGCAACAATCAACCTTTACCGAGGCTTCCTACACTCCTTAAATCCCTCACACCACCTTCAAGCAGGTACTCCTAGTACAAGGATCCGCTCAACCCAAATATTCCTTTGTTTTTCCCTCATCCTTAATCTTATAATTAGAGAGCTAAGAAAAAAAAAAACGTTCAATATATTTCAGAATTTGTGATGGGTGGCTTGAAAGGAAAGAATTCCCACTATTTGACTTTGTATAAAAGCACACTATTTGTGCCTTGTATGTAAAAAATAATAAGGATAGCTATTCAGATTTAAACTAACGATTACCAATCGACATGGGTTATAATAGTTCCTGTTCGACTTGAGGTGGTTATCCCAGATCATAAAACCTAAAAATGATCTATACGCTTTATAAATACTAGGATTTCAGCAGGAACTGCATTTGAGCGGCATCTGAAAACCTTACTATCATGTGAGAATTTTCAAGTTATTTGCAAAACGTCTCATAAAAGAAATACTTCACCAAGATAATGAATGAATGACAGGCTACTTATCAGACAATTTTTTTTTTAAAAACAAAACTCTTAATAAACAACTGATATAACGGATTCGAGCTGCATCAGGTTTCATGTTGCCCATTTGAAAATTATAAGATGCTTGGCTGATATTCTCTAATTTATAACTGCTTCGTGAGGAGAGGCGCTGAAAGGCTATTTATTAGTTAGGGGTGTTTTCGAAAGGCGCCGTTTTTACATTTCATATCACTATATATAACCGTACGAACAAATATAAATCCCTAATGAAGGAGATAAAATAAACTTTCTCAGGAGATATAAAGTTTGTTTCTATGTGTGTTGTTTGGCATATAAGCATATAAATGTACATTCTAACCACAATACTAGACGTTTATATGCGGTTGTACACCTGTCTGGGGCTTGCAGCATATACAATGTTAAACTGGTTTTAATTGTTTATTAATTTATTTAGCAACATTGGCCGGTGTGAATTTATGAATACGTAATGAGGCTTCGAAGCCGTTCTGAATAAATCCCGATGGTATCTGGAACGGGGAGGTATTATGCAGGGTGTTCTGCACAGCGCGTGGGACTACCTTCAGGCCCCTTTTATTATATTTATCCGATCAGGGGATATTAGTCCTCCCCGCACGAGTGACAAATAGGTTTCGATATCGTCTCCCTTTACAAGTTGATGGTCGTAAAGACGCTGCAATGCACTAGAATAAATCAATGTTCTCCCTACACTAGCACTAGCCGGTCTTACGTTGGTTAGATAAACGTTCTTGGAGAAGAAGATTAAAGGAAACAAAGCTGCAACCTCTGGCTTCATATCTTGATGGATATCTCGACCTGTTGCTCATGATTCTATATATCTATGCACACTTAATATTATGTTTTATTCATGTAGTGTAATTGCCTATTCCTCTTCGATATAGCGTATTATATTCGTAAATATGTTGTTTTGAAGGGCATGTCAACCATAAGAGTCATTGACGCCCGCATGTGATCATTTTCTTAATTTGGATTTTACGATTTGATTATTATATGATTGCTTTAATGTATCATATCTATGCGCTCCTTCGAATGCATCTACGTATGCAGCACGAGGAGAAAATGTAAATAGAAAATTATTTGTTCATTGTAATTCAATGTAACTTATTTAAATAAAGAGGTTTTGAAATAAAAAAAAAAATTATTGCTTTAAAACACCAGAAATGTTTTAAAATTTTGGGGTTTTACTTTACTTCCCCCAATCTATCACTGCGTCTGAAGCTATTGATCTACAATACAACTATAACCCCCGCTCCGTTTCCCCATCGTTGACAGGATTCTGTCGCGGCTGGAACGCTTTAGTCTTAGGTTCTAGGTTTAGGTTTTAGTTTTTCTCCCACATTTGTAAACTGAAGGTGAACCTAGCATTATATTCATTTCATTGTAATTTTAACGACAACCTGTATTGTTATGTAACCCAACCTCCTTCGAATGCATCAGCGCATCGCACAAAGAGGAGAATTGTTAATTTGAAAATTTATAACTTGAAAATTGTAAAAAAATGTTTAGTTAAAGGGGTTTAGGGAAAAGGAAAAAAAAAAAGAAAAGAATTATTACTACTAACAATATTACAATTTGCTAATGAGCTTGTATAACTAAGTGCTTTGTTTATGGCAAATAACTCGGCCGTGTAACTGCTAGTGACCATGGGTAGAGAATATGTCCTGATGCTCTTTTTGACACAGCTGCACCAACCTCTGCAGCCAATTTCGATCAATAGATGTATATAAATTGTGCTGGTTGTATGTTTCATTCTATGTAGAAGAATTCTCTATGAAAAACTATTGGGCAGGTTCATTTTTTTGAATATTTGGTTTAATTTCCAATTTATTTTTAAAAACCAGTGTAGAAAATAAAGTGGTAGGAATTAAAGGTTGCATTGGTTGTCTTATGTTAGATGAGGCTATTCTATCAGGAGAATGTTTGCGTTTTGTCAATTGTTCATGATCAAGAAGTAGTGCTTCAGTCAAGGGTGAATTCGTGTAGAAAATATCTTAAAGACGAAATTTACTGACAAAATTTTCCTTCTCGTAGCGAGTGGAAGCTCTCCTGCTTCAACCAGTACACCATTTGTTGGAATGGACCGAAAAGTACCAGTGGATATTCTCAAACCTTCATTGTGGATGGTGTCTAGAATCTTTAGATAGCTTGACTAGCAGAGACACACCCTCGTAGCACTTATGCACACCCATAGTCAAGCTTGGAGTAAGCATGATCCAACTCCACCCAGAGAAATATTAGTCACGACCTTTAGAAGTGAAAAAGCAGATGTGCCTTTAGATTTGATATTAACGTGTGATGCCCAATTGAGGGAGAGGTATTAGACTTGGGTGCGTTGGGACAAAGTTAATGAAAAGTGGATAAATGTTTTCAGTGAGGCGCTTCTGGAAATAAGTGGCAGAACATGTTTTTGTAGCTAATCGGAATCTATGTTGTTCACCCACAAAGGTATTCTGTTCAGAGTTGTTTGCATGAGGGACTGGAGATCACCAAAGGCTTTTCCGGCAACGTATATTATGATTTAATCGGGATATAGTAACATTTTTACATCAAGAGTCAATGTTTTAAATAGCTAGTAGCCTTCATAATATTTTTCTCCAAACACAATCAATTGCACACCAGTCCAAGAATACAGCTAGGACTCTGTCTATTTTTAAAAGATTGACGTAGCTCTGATTCAAAATAAATAAAATTGTCAAGTATGCCTCTTCCTTCCCTAAAACTACTCTGCTAAGAGTAGAGTAGGTTATTACCCTCCAAGTACCAGAGGAACTTGTTGTTCATAATTTTCTCCATAGAGTGGATGTCAAGGCTATTGGCTTGTGGCTCGATGCAAGGAGATGTCTGTAGCTTATCCCTCTTCCTGAGAGAGACCATTATAGACTCTCTCCACTCAGAAGGGAGCGAACCAAGATTTAACATTTTATTGATAAAACGCAAAATGATCTCCTTATTTTGCTTGCTTAAATTTTTAATCATCCCTACGCACAAATTGTCGGGACCTGGTGTCCTTTCGTGAATCTAGCAAATTTTCGAACTCTGAGCAGCAGAAAGGTTTGTTGAGGCTCGTGAGTAATGCTAATTGGGATGGAGTCATATATTTCTCGGACTTTATGTACAAATTCTCATCAGCTATATGCCTGTTAGAGAATGTAAAATAGGTTTTATGTGGAGAATAATCGCCTCCATCTATCTTCCATACGATACCCCAAATAATGGAAAGAGGAGTGTTATGATTTATTTGCGATACAACATTTTGCTAAGATGAGCTTTCATTTTTCTTGATTATAAATCTTGCATTTTTTATGGCAGCTAAGTAAGATTTAAAATTGTCTGAAGTAGGTCTAATGATTTGTTGATATTATGTTTACCAATTCACAAGTCTATCCCACTACTTATCGTTGTCATAAAAGTTAAAGGAGCCATTGCTTTTACATTTATTCGAACCAAGTAAATCAATTAAAATATTTCACAAAACTTACTTGACAAGTAAATAGCTTCTGATTCGTAATGGATTGCCTTTCGGGTTTTCGTTTTTTTGTCTAAATTTTATTTTGACACTATGTAGGACGACCACGTTACCATGAATCTGCTGCGATTGTATAACACTGCAGCACTAGGAGATATTTAGATCTCAAAATAAAATGCTATTGAGGACTGAACCTGAGTGTAATTTTAGAAAAAAATATTTTTTACTAGTTAATTTATTAAATAATTAAACTTTATTTTATTTCATGAAGTCGACAATAGATGTCGATCGGTCACGTCATCAAATGGAACCTTCAAGATAATTATCAATCATTGCGATCACCGCTGCAGACAAACTGACATCAAAGTTTCCTGTTATGAAAAATCGACAGCGTAATCTCAAAAATGGGGACCATATTTTCCAGCGAGACAAAAACACAAATAATAAGCATTCATTTATTCTAGAAGGATAGTGAGCTAATTGTGATTCCGCATTCAGGAACCTTTGCCTGAGAGTGATCCAGAAGTTGTCTCAAGGGCGGAGTTATTTAGAAAAACAATACATTTGGATTCCGCCCACTGCATTCCTGATTTGGACATTTTTTCCATTTCAAAAGGACAAAAATCTGCACGAGGTCTCTTGTCATTTGTCTGAAGCCAAACAATGGTAAACTATTGTGCAATCAAGTGAGTAAATGTGAAATTTATTTGTATTTTATTTTAAGCTGCTTTGCTGTCATTGAAGCCTGGGACCATCGATCATCTTCCGTCTGACTGTCAGTAGCTGTATGCGAATGTTATACGTTAGCGGCCGTAAAAACAAATAAATCGATCGAAAATATTAAAACTCAACAACTCGAAAAATATTGATTTAGTTTTGTGTAAAATCCAATAATGGGAGGTATGAAATGAAATATTAAATGTGTTTGAAGTCGCTAATTCTTAAGATTTCCCACATTGCAGTTCAGAAACTAATTACGATTTAAAGTTTTGATATTATTTTTATGTTTTCGGTACATAAAAGACAGCATCGAAAAATAGAATTTCAAAGATATCCCTAAAAATAATCTATAGAATCGAATAGAAATCGCCTATTTAAAACGTTCCGAACAGGTTTTTTTGGGGGGTTTTTATGGGGATTTTGTGGGAGTTCCCGAGAGATGGTTTAGACAATGAAAAATATATGGCATAATCTGGTCAAAAATACAGTGTTTTTCGTTGTAGAAGTCAGCAAGAAGTTTCGTGGTGAATGCGGTAGGAATCCTAGCATATCTCGTTATTGTTTCTTCGCTTTTTATTTCCTTCACGTACAATTAAACATACAATTTTGTTAATAATTGATGGATCTTAATATACCTTACATTCTTGAACTCATCCCTTCCAAGTTCGTGAAATCCCATAGTAACCTATCCAACCACCCTAACCCCGTAGCACAGTCATTGCACTGAACCACTCATCCCTATAATCCTCCTCGGAGACTGAAACGGCAGTGGCCTCGTGACCAGCTATAAATCGTGACAGTGGGAGTCTTGGGAATGGCCAGTTTTTCCAATCATGTCCTGAGCGTATGAGAGGCTCTCGCGCTCTTCGTCATCCTCCACTGGCTAGTATCCGGTGACGCGGCTGACGGAGGAGTGGGGGACTTCCCAAGACTCCACTTCCTCTTTCGCATGCGAGGGAGGTGACAACCATGTGGATTTGAGAGGCCTCTGGGCTGTTTGTAAATACTGCATGAATGAGTGAGTGAATGCAGATTGTAAATATGGTATGAATGAGAACATTTATCACAATTACTTATTGCCTAATAAGGCAGATCGTAATTTTAGTACAATAAAGATGAATATATAAAAAAATAAAATAATTGAATGATCATTTATAGTTGGAGAAAATATAAATGTTTAATAGCCCATGGATCTACTCGTTACAAATTCTTATGATGTGGCTCAATATTATTGAAGAATGCCAAATGGTTCTTTAGCACAAATCAAACAGATAATATGCGCTTAAGGAAATTGTACAAGGGCTCTTGGAAACTTGTACCAAATTGCCACTGTTAATTGTAACTGTGTTACTGGAGACGAGCACCCTAGTGGATCGTGTTACAGCCGACACCATAGACAGAAATAAAACGGAAGCCTTTGCCAGAATGGAAGCAGACATGGGAGCGCTGGTTCTGTCCATCATAAACCAGGATGGGCCTTAGCAAGATGGATCAGCCAGTCACTCTGATTCGGGAGGAATTTCACTAAAGTGTGTTTATTATTAGCCACGCGATTCCGCCTGTGTTGTATTAAGCAATGTTTACCTGGGCGATACGCCAAGTACTTATTATATTTTTCCATTATGCGGGGTTCCCAAGCCACTTTATATCCATTTTTTGAAATGAAAAGGCCGGAAATCCTGTCGGAATCCATCTAGATTTATTTAAGGAAGGTTAACTTAAATTGACTTCGTAGTCTTTGTGACTTTGAAACGAAAGCTTCTATATTTGTTAGCAATCTTAAAAAACACTGTAACTATTTACGGTTTAAACATTCATAAAATTTTGTTTGTGTTCCTTGACATACAAATAAAATGGGCGTCGATGCGATATATATCGCGAAGATAGTGCGATTTGGCCAAAAAACGTTTACAAGGCATAATATTCAAAAATTTTCTATTATTTTTCGCTTGGACCAATACATATATATTTTAGATTTTTTTATCAGAGACATTATAATGAAAAATATGCTTTAACTTCATCATTTGTTAGTGGATACCAGTCCTTGTTCATTTTTGTATTCTATTTCAAAAAAGTCATCACATAAAATTTGTTTGAAAACACGCAGAAGCGTTGCAATTGTACGAAATCTTCATAGAACAGACCAGTTCATGCCTGAAGTTTCAGTAAATTGTTTGATATTGATAATATTTTCTTTTTCTTTCCAATTACATTCATGCTCTGATACATCAGATTTGTCACTGTTTGAAATAGTTCTTGCACGTTTACGCACATTTTGTCGAATAGAACTAGCTTCACTTGAATACTCAACAGTATAAACACTTTGATGACCATTTTCAATCTCACGATCATCACTAGAGCAGCCTAATAGACTTCAATCGTCACTTTCATATAATACATCCAACTGAAACATGTTGAGAGCACTATTTCTAATTTTTACTAATTTCTAATATGTACTACGGCGTTCGTTTTTTTTGGAACGGAATGGACCGCATTGGATATTTTAAAGAACAAAGAGCATGCCGAACAAAAATCATTCAAACGACATTCAATTCGAACGAGCACCTTTTGGAGGAAGAGTAAAGAATGATAGTTGACAACATTCTAGAATCACATCCTAATTGAAATGTGATCATGTGATGAAAACGTCCAAGAAGGGAATACAGGCGAAACGCTGACAGATAAAGGTAGCTTTTGTTAAAAGAGCGGTAAACAAACATTTAAAGAAGTATCTTAGTTAAAATAAATTGTTCCACGTTAGTGTGAAAAATCGTAGATAAAAACCGCAAAACATTTAAGTCATTTTATTACGTCCTGTATTTAAGGATGTAAATAGCAAAAGTGAAATCAAAATTGTGTACGAGTCAGTTAATATTTTTTCTCTTATATTGGAAGTGATTTAAACAGGAAGTTGATTTAAGGCTTGTCATGTACGGTAGATAATATAAGATAATATGAGACTTAATTTAAGTTTTTTTTTACAGTTCATGTTGAATTACTTGTATTTACATGATGTGGTAATCCTTTTCATGTTGTTGTGTATAGCTATATCGTAGTAATGTATTTTCAAAATTTATTAACTAGTAGGAAACTAAATAAAAACCTATTTAATACCTTTTTTTCTGCACCATGTAGTATTGAAAATGTAAGGTTATCCTATCGGGAGCTATTTATAAAATAAATCTTCTTCTTGGTTGATGTTATTATCTGTGCCTCAATATTTCATTTCATGTATTTATTCATATAAATGATAAAGGGTTTAAAAATGATTTATGAAAGGCCAAAAAAAACAAAACAACAGCATTAATCCAGCTTTTTTACAATCACTTAACATTTAATTATGCCCCTGAACTTTGCAAATGATGGATAATTATATCAATTAAAATATTATCCCAGATATTAAATCAGAGATAATGAGGATTGAATCCTTCAAACATAAGATGATTAAGCGTCATTAATAATAGTAAGATTAGAAACCCTACATTAATCTGCCGAGCTGTCTACATTACATGTTTTTTTTTTCTTGGCCGCTGGTTCTTTAGAAGACTCAGCTCAGGGCAAACTGACCAATCAATTATGAAAAGGATTATTTTTTTTTTTGCAACGGATAGTCTTTGAGTAGGAGCTTAGAAATGTCAAGGTACACGTGATTTCTAAGAGATTTCTTAAAACCAAATTACAGTCCAGTTCGTTGATGTTATGTGTGATTAGACCAACAGAATCAAGGAGCATTATGTGTAATTTAAATTAATTTTAACCGTCCCAGTAATACCAGTTGAAACTCTTTATGGTGGAATCGACATGGTATACAGCTTTTTATATAAATAATACGAGTAAGTATCGAATGATTGTATCAAAGAAATTATTACTATTTGTATTGCTTTGGAGGGAATCGACCAATTAGCTCATTGAATCTCAGATGCTTAGAAATAAATGCTCATCTGAAATAAGTATAAAATACTTAAATTGCGTAGTTATGTGATAAGAACACTCCATTTACGATTTTCTGCATAATTTAATATAGTGTTGATAGATGCTTAGTAATTGATTGATATCAGAGTATATATAAACCAACCTACACGTAATTTTATAATAACTAATAATATATTTTTCCGCTTGCTATCACCGAATTACTATAAAATATGTGATAAGAGGCGTAAATATCTATTATTTATAAAATATATTTAGTTGTCTCTTCTGTATTTAGGCTTCCATATCGACAAAAGACTGACATGGAACCCACACACGAGGCTAAAAAGACAAGAGCTAAACAAACGCTTTGACTACTGTACAGACTACTTCGAAGGACATCCCATCTCTCAATAGAAAATAAACTACTTATTTACAAAGTTTTACCTAAGCCAATCTGGACATACGGAATAGAGCTATGGGGGACAGCAAAAAAGTCGAACATCAAGCGCATCCAATCCTTCCAATCAAAAGTCCTGAGAACAATAGCAAATGCCCCCTATTACGTCACCAACAAAACCCTTCATAATGATCTTAATATACCCTACATTCTTGAACTCATCCCTTCCAAATTCATGAAATTCCATAGAAACCTATCCAACCACCCTAATCCCGTAGCACAGTCATTGCACTGCACCACTCATCCCTATAATCCTCCCCGGAGTGGCCTCGTGACCTACTATAAATGCGCAACAGTGGGAGTCCTGGCAATGGCCAGTTTCTCCAATCATGTCCTGAGCGTATGTGGCTCTCGCGCTCTTCGTCAGCCTCCACTGGCTCGTATCCGGTGACGTGGCTGGTGGGGGAGCGTGGGGGACTTCCCAAGACTCCGCTTTCTCTTTCGCATGCGAGGGAGGCAACAACCGTGTGGACTTGGGGGGCCCCTGGGCTGTTTGTAAATATTGTATGAATGTGCGAGCGAATGATGAATTGTAAATATGGTATGAATGAAAACACTTATCTCAATTATTTATTGCCTATTAAGTAAAGGCAGATTGTAATTTCATCATAATAAAGTTGTTGATTAATGATAGTTGTCTCATCTATCCCTGCATCTCTTGCAAAAAAAAAACAAACAAAACCTGCCTCATCCAAATAAGCAAAAAAATGACTACTGAACGTTCTTGAGGTATTTGGAAGGTATACTTCCAACATTTTTGATCTTTTAATTAAATTGAATGCCCTATATGAACGACTTGTCAAACGCGTGCGAATGATTTGACACAACTATGATCATTATACATGTTTGGAAATCTTGCATTTATAGGTATTTTCCAAATCAGGTGATACAATTGATTTCATGAGTTAAACATTCCAAAAAGTCGAAAAAATAAATTTTTTGAAAGGTGGGATAGATGACCACCTTGGTTGCATTTGGCTCAGTTGCATTTCCTCATGCAAACAAACATTTGATCAGAAAACGTTCCGAAATGGGATAGAGGACAAAGTAATTGATCAATTAATATAATTGATAGATACCAAAATGTAGTTATATATTACTACAAAAACAAAGATTAGTGAATTATAAAAACTTTACAATTTATTGGTTATTTACCCTATTGTATAAAGTTATCGTTTATCCCTTCCTTCCAGTAACTTTGTTTGACAGCGACACTACAATAAATGCCCAGGCGTAATTTAATTAGTTACACTGCGTTGGTCCTCATCAATTCTACTGCCATTCGATACTGTATGGCGACAGTTATGGAGTTGATAGGACTTTCTAAATGTGCGCTATCTGGCTAATTGATGCCTTCGCTAATGCAAATATCTCCCGTGTAGGAAGACACAGCCTGTCAAGGACTCGACCACCTCTTCTTTGGCCTTCTCGGGTTTCTCTCCCATTCCTGATATATAGAGTAAGGCTATAAAACACCTCCTTCGCACTTCAACGCCTTTTTCACCTTAGCCTTAATAAAACCCTATATGTCAGTTCTACTTTCTAGTCAATTTGTCGACAAAATTCGGAACACCATTTTAAAATGGACAGAATTTTATTTCATAGAAATAAATTTATTTTATTTTAATAAATATATACTCAGGCGGTTCAAGGAATGATCCTGATATTGCCCATGAGAATGAACTTTATTTAGAAATACGTTGGCGTGGTTCCCACATTCTACCACATACCTCAGCTCAGAAATAATTAATTAAATGTCTTAATTGGAGCCTCAGACAGAAAGGCAGTTTTGTAACAAGGCACCTTGTTGGTGGCTTCACAAATCGTTAGGTAATTTGTTCGCAGTGCGTTGTGCGTTATTTAAAAAAATATAAACGACATTTTGAGATTCTTTTTTTTTTTCTTCGCATAAATTGGAAAATAAAAATGTACGGTATCCGTTAATATAGTTTAGAGTACCCTCGATTTAAAAAAATAGCAATTGTTACAATTCAGATTTTGATGATAAACGGGGCAAAGATTTACCTTCATAGGGTTGTTGCGCCACGAGGTTTTTTCTATACTACCGCAGAATTAGAGCTATGGACTTTTTACAAACATTGATAATCTTACAGCTAATGTTATTAGAATAATTATACGAGCTCATAGCAGGAAGGTAATGTGAGAAAATACTTTTTGGCTCTGATATTTGTCAAGGGAGTAAAAATATACTACTGAAAATATAAATGTTTGGAAGAAATTGTAAGGAAATTAATGAACAACGGTTCGACATAATATTATGTTTGCATCAGGTCCTAGTGTGAAATGGTCTTTGAGGACGTATATTGCCTCAATGAAATTTTTGTGGTTGTTTAACTCTTTTAAACATGATTATAATCATGGATTAACAAATTCACTACAAAATAAGGTCAAGCAGAGGTAAAAAAAAATATCAGACTATCACAAAAATCCTATTGTTTTAATAAGCTGCTATTGTTCCGTAACTGTGCCATTCGTTCGAAAAACCGATAGCTATTCATTTAAAGTCCTACATCGTTTATTTATTTTTAGCGATCAATGCAAACCTGGAGCCTTTGTTATCTTTCAGCGATAATTGTTGAAAGCAGTGCATAATTTTTTTGATGAAGTACAGTTATCCCAGTAAATAACTCGGGCCATATTTGATTTATACAGCGTTACATCGGAGTTTGGTTTCCACATTATGGCATCACCTTACCCGAGGTAGGAGAACGATCCAAATCAGGAATATCGACTTCTTATTGGTCGGAGAGATAATCGAGGAGAGGCCTGATTGGCCGAGAACGAGCACGCGCAGAGGCGTAACCGGGAATGTAGCAAATAAGGAAACTGGTTCGATGCTAATTTATTAATTCATAAATATTAAAATAATTTCGCAAATCAAGTAATCCACTTAACCTTTAAAAGGGCAATTTAAAGGAAATAATAATTACCAATAAACAACTTCATTTGAGTAGGTTTGGTGTTTATAAAAATTTTAATTTGATACAATGTAACATTGCGTTATTTAAGATACATGCAAATTTAAGTGATATTATTATCATAGCTTCATGAATCCTGACCGAAGAAAGCGACACTATTATGAAATGATTGAGAACATAAGGCATATGTTTTCAAAAACAACTACAGTTAAAAAAGGCTCTGGTTTATTCATGTGTACTTACCATAAACACTGTTTGTCCAAGAAATACTGTATACTTAAAGTTATTGCACTTTTTTTTCAAGACTAAGATTTCAAAATCCACAGTACTATGCAAAAACGGTCATATATAGATTACCTTTCTAACATTTATTTAAAACTTATATTGAAACAATGAAATTAACGTTAATTAAATGTTAGTCCAGATACGATAAAGAGAACAATTCAATAAAATAAATAAGTATGAATTCAGATGTAGTCCAAGAAATAGGGTTTTGAGAGGTATGTTTGCAAACAATTCAATGGGGTATTTTTTTTTAATTTTTATATTCAGGTAGGTGCTACTTTTTTTATTTAAAAAAAAATCAATTTACATCTCGAACTTTTTTTTTTTAATCATTTCGCGTCATTTGTGTTTTTTTAAATAGATTTTAAATATATAAGGTGCGTAAAATGATACTATTTTAATTAATTGATACTAATTAATTTTAGTCAGAATCAAGATAGAAGAAATAAATTAAATTGCCTATATTTCTAGTTTAATTGTCTTATGAATGTATAACATAGCCTTTGTGCAATGTTATATCAGGGGAGAAAAGTTTAAAGATCATTTTCAAGTCCTGTGATAAATAAACTATGATAGATAAAATGGAATATATAATTTGTTAACATTACTAATTTAAATACTATACGATTGACATGCTATAAATTAAAAATTTTGATAAAAACATATTACACTACTTGAAAATAAGAACACCTTTTAAAACTCTAGTTTCGAGGAAACTTCATTTATCTAAAAATAAAATAAATGTTTGATCCAATCAAATTTGTAATTATCAGTTTTGATAGCATCTCCCTGTAAGGTTGATCTGTTAATTCGGCTAATGCACATCAATGCTATGAAATCGTGTCAATACATCGGTTAGATACGTGCCTAAGCCTGACACGGACGTAGTCATCTGAATGGTAACAAAGCAGGGACAAGACATCCCAGGACTATTCATAATCCCGGGATGATGAATGGCCGATCGAAGAGAGACGGACGTTGTCAAAAAAGTATGCATCCTAACGACGGGGTCTGACCAAATGTGAGCGCTCCGTGTCAACGCCGCGGACAAACTTTTGATTTATGTGAGGCCTTCGATGTTACAGAACCGAACTGCCATTATACACGGTAGCTAACTGCGTCATTGTATGTTAATGGATATTTTACAATCGCGTCAGTACACCCTCAATACGGACAGGGGGGAACGGAATGACTTCTCTTGAGTGTCTCGACTCAGTGTGAAGTAGAACATTTCGACCAAAACGACCAAAATCGAGAAATGAAGGATTTGTCAGAGAAAAAGTAAAAACCCTCGAAATAGCGAACCATTCTCTCGTTTGAGTGATAGTCATGATAGTCAATTAGTAATCATAGAAAAAGTAATATTACTACAAATTGGATTGGACTCGAGTGTGCAACAGGCAACAAGTTATTTCTAGAACAAAGAGGACCGCAGTGATATTAATTGAAAAAAAATAGGGTGGGTGTTGATTCATAATTGCTTTATTCAGTATAATGGCATTTTTTAAGAATAAGGACTTTAATGACAACATGAAATGCAAACTCTTTTGAGACTGAAACAATCTAAGCCAGGGGAAGAAAAACAAACATCAAGAAAAAATGGCATAGACGTCAACCACACCGCTTTTAATTAGTTTTGTAAGTTCTTCTTAGGTATACACTTGGTTTATGTTAGAACGATTTACGTTTTGACATACATAACTCATCCAAATTCAAAGGGTAACATCGAGTACACTTTTATCTGAAAAAAAATTGATTATTTTGAATATGTGCGTAGGGTCTATCTACGCTTATCTTGTCACTACACTAAATACAGAGTTAGTAATCTGTTTGCCCTGGAAGGAAACGACCGTGTAGCTAATACGTAAAAAAACGCGACTAGGAGTACCGTGGTGTTCTTGAGCGGGGGTACCTGGAAAGCTGAAGAAAGACAACGAATTTGCATGACAGGCCTTGTCAGCGAAGGGATCTGGCCATGTCCCGGTGTAAATCCTTCTTATGCCGACGTTTCTTCTTCTCCATAGCGCAATTACGGAAGGAGCGGAGCGTGGATAGGAGACCGCGCCACCACGCGCCAAGAGGACCTACAAATAGGTGCTTAGCGGAAGGGTCGTAAGAAGAAGAAGGGGGCAGAAAAAAAGGACGAAAGGAAAAAGTCCTTTTTCGACGAGCGGGGGGTGCTGCTCATCTGGATTCAGACCCGGAGAGGTTCGAAGAAGAGGCAAAAAATACTACGGAGCAAGTGCTGAATGGGAACTGCCTGGGAACCTCCTATATGGTCATCTGTAACGAGCACTCTTCATTCACTTCTTCTTGCTCTGACTCTATCAATTACTGGCTCCTCTATCAATGGCATCTTCGCCCTTAAACAAATTCTATCTTCTTATGTTGTCTATATTTGTATCTGTCGCCGATTAGCAAATATAATGCTGGCGGAGAGAGATGAACGACTTCAAATAGTATTTCTGACAAATCGTTTTCTTTATGAAAAAAATCTGAAATTGGGGTAGTATGGAGGATGATTCCGAAAATTTCTTCATACCTTCATAATCATTCTGGCCGAGCGGTAACAAATAACTAGCGGGTTTTGTTGATATGATAGTCGATGTGTAGCTAAATTCGATGCTCGGATCCATTATGTCTAAGCGGGGTATAAATAAGTAGCAAACCCAGACCGGAAGAAGTGCGATCTGTGACTGTACAACTTATACGGTATTGATTTGAGGTCCACATAGTTTTTAATCCATTTCTGATCTATCTTCAGAAGACAAACAACGATTACAGTCCTAAGCAAACAAATATAAATAAGATACAAATATACTCCTAGGAACCGGTTGATATTTGTTTTCTATGGGTGAGTTATTAATGTATGATTAATATATAATAAATAAATTGTAAATTTTCTTAAGGGAGAAATCGTGACAGGCCTTTATTTGAGTAAAATTACAGTTCGTCATTATGCGGGCAATTGTGATGAATTATCTCATTGATCCAGTAGTTAGATAGTTATAAAAGCTTGTTAAGGAAGTAGGCTTGGAGTTGGATGGATCTGAGTCTTAATCCGGGATCTCTAATCAGTTTACGAATCCTACTTTGGTTCGAGGTTCTACCCTAGCCTTGTTCTGTATATTTGCCACTCCAAGGGGTTTGATTGTGCTACTAATCATAAGTTAGTCTAGAGTCTCTCGAGGCATGTAGTGCAGTCTTATTTAGTCGGATAGCAGTGATGGGTGCCCGTTAGAGGCTTGTTGTTGGTGGGCCAAGCACCGTGATGTCCATCATTTGGTCTGCTTTACTCGATCTTGTGAGTTTCCATCGTGCCGGTAGCGGTAGGGGTGTCATGTCTCGGAATATGTTTCATCGAGTCGAAGAACTTGATGTGTCTTCTTTTGGTGGCTTCGGTGATGGTGGGAACCTCGAACTTTTCGTGCATGTCGGAAGCCTTCATTTTACGAAAAGGGGTTGGCCATGGAAGCTTTGGAGTTGAGTTATGGTGCTGGCGTGTAAGAATCGAAAGAGTGGTGTCCCAAACAGTAGAGCTGGCCTCAGGACGCTCTTGTATATTAAGAGTTTCAGCCGAAGGGATATTGCCTGGGATATATACTAATCATAATTTTTTTTTTTTTTTTTTTTTTTTTTTTTTTTTTTTTCCCTTAGCTCTCAAACTTATAAAAATAGGATGTGGGAAAAATAAAGAAAAATTATTTTGGGCTAATGAGTGCCTTTCACTAAGGGGAGTCCCCCATTTGAAGGATGTATGAGAAGGATATAGGGTGTGGAATGCCTAAAAAGGCGGATGGAATCAGGAAGGTAGTGAGAGTCTACCAAGGGTTGAGCCTAGGGTCACCTAGGCAATGGATTGTAGTCGGCCAGGCAAAGCCTGGCCCACCCCGGCAGGGGCCTGAAATGAGTCAGCCTCTCGGCCGGAAGGTCGACCCTTCTTACACAGGTAGATGGGGTCATTGTAGCTTCGGTTGAGTCGGCCGGGAGATCGGCCTCGATATCTCGGCTGGGTGTAGTTCGTTCAGTCATCGGGTTCAATGACGTCGATCATCCTCCAGGCTTCGGCGGTCCAGCAGTGCTTCCATCTGACGGGCATTGGTGGTGGTTTAAGGTCGGAGAATAGTGGGTTGTGGCTATGTCTGAGTGAGTCAAAAAATTTGATGTGCCTTCTCTTGATAAAATCTTGAATGGTGAGCACTTCAAATTTTTTATGCATCTCGTCTGCCTTCATTCGGTCGAACGGGGTATGTTTGAGGGAGGTGCGGAGAACTCTGTTCTGAAATTGCTGGAGCGTTTGGAGAGTGTTAGGAGTCAGATACTTAAAGAGAGGGGTCCCATACATCAAAGCAGGTCTAAGGACGCTCTGGTATATCAGCAGCTTGAGGCGTACCGACAAAGCCGGGCTGTGAAGTAGGTGTCCGAGGCTGAAAAATTTCTTCCTGACACTCTTTAATTTCTTGGCGAGATGCGTTGTGAACGACAAGTGCCTACCGAGGGTAATCCCGAGGTAGCACAGCTTGTTGCTTACAGGGCACTCTTTGCCGTCTAAGACGAAGGATTTCGGGAGCTTCTTTTTTCCGGATTTGTAACTGAATATAATTCCTTGCGTCTTGGCCGGGTTGACTTGAATGTGGACGGCATCGAGTTTCTCGGAAATCCGTTGACTAGCGATCTCAGCAAATTTCAGGGCTCTAGAGGGATTGATGCTAGTGCTGTAAATACCTATATCGTCTGCATACGCGGATACCTCGCAGTTGGGGTACGAGGCTCCTACGATGTGGGCGGTGTAAATGTTGAACAGCAGGGGGCCTAGCACCGATCCTTGGGGGACACCGGCAGTGTAGTTTCTTCGGGTCGTAGAAGTAGTGCCTATACGAACCGAAAAAGTTCTGCCTGTAAGGTAGGATCTTATCAGGTTCTGCAGCTGATCCGAGAATTCGTATTCTCTCAGACGTTGGAGTAGGATGTAGTGGTCCACAGAGTCGAAAGCTTTCGAACAGTCCAGAGAAATCATAGCGGTAGCTCTGTTGCTCCGGACGTTCGATGCGACGTGGTGTTGCAATCTCACCAGGTTGTTGTTCGCGCTTAAGCCTGTGCTGAAACCAGTCTGCTCTGGTGGGATGACTTCTTGTGACTCGCAGTGCCCGGAGAGATGTACGTGGATGATTCTCTCGAACAGCTTCGAGAGTTGAGTCAGCAGACTGATGGGGCGGTAATGAGATGGCTCATAACCGCTTTTCGCTGGTTTCAGAAGGGGGACCACTACAGCGTGCTTCCAGTTCTGGGGGAAATAGTGCAGCCTGAAGCAGGAGTTTAACACGTTCGTTATGAATGAGATTCCTTTCCTCGGCAGCTGCTTGAGTAGGATGTTCTGGATAGAATCCTGACCTGGGGCCTTCTTGCCGGTCGTTCTTCGAATGAAAGCAGCGCATTGCCGGTGTGAGGTGTAGATTTCGGTAGTGGTGGGGAGGGTGGGGGAGGGGAGGTCGAGGGCTCCTATTGGCTGTCCCTGGCCACGACTGACTTCCTCATAATGGGCCGCCAAGATGTCCGCTTGTTCGGTGGTGGGAATGAACTGCCCGTTCACGGCCAGCCTTACACCGTTCTTTTTGGACCTGCAGGTCTTCACAAGCTTCCACAATTGCTTGTGGTCACCGTGGAGATTAGGTTCTAATCATAAAGAATATTTTAATAGAATAAAACTCATGGTATACCGACCACTATACCAGGAAGGAACTAAGGAGGAAACTGACTCGTGAAGATCTCAGTTCCACGAGGTACATCCAAAAAACTGTGCATCTACAACCGACTCGCAGCCTCCCTAAACAATAACGGAGGAAAAGTCTTGGGAATTGAGAGCGCCCATTAGGTGACGCAACTTCCTCTTTAGCGCGTGAACTGCTAAGATTAAACAGTCGGGCTCGAGCCACGGGCAGCTTTAAGTACTGGTTTGACGAAGTCATCGGCACATATCCATTGCTCGACGGAAGAACGATGAATACCATCGTTAAAACCATTTAGTTGTCTTTTGTTTTTGTACGGTACGTTCTAATCGCGTATAATGTGTAGCGTCACCGACACAGGAAAGATCCCCTTAGTGAAAAAAATACTAGACCTTGCTATTCTTCTTTTCGACAGCTTAAAAGAATTATATTATCTGCTTATGAGTAATTAGCGAAACAATTATCTACTTTGCATCGCAAAGGTGCCCGCAATGGGTACTTCAATTAAAAAATCACTATATCGGATCCTCTTAGTGGTTTGTATATTTAATCACTCTCTATGTAATGGTAGGTTTGACTAACAACTCTTCTGTTGAATTTTCTTAATGGGGATAGGTTTGCTACAGAATTAACTATGCCTATGGGGGAAAATGAGTGTCTATTAGAATAAAGAAGAATATAGTATTAACTTGTCTAACCCTGAACTGGAACTCAGCATCTGAAAGTATAGGCCCTTTGTTAGCCATTGATGAGTAATAAGATGAGAATTCTACGTCAGATTCACTGTCCCTCAACCTGCTGTCTATCGGATCGGCGTATTTACTATACAATTAAAATTATTCGTTTAGGTAGATAATACTTCTGGGATAGATTTTTTAATTTATTGACGATACGGGGTAGTCTTCATTAAAATTTTGGGTTGTGTTTTTTTTTAATAAAACACACAATTGGTTAGATAAAGATAATTATTAAACACAAATATATGTGGCTCGTGTTTACCATGTCAACTGTGACTGAATCTGTTACACTAATTATATACTATTTATCCCAAAACTCTAAGGCTAACATGTTTCGATTTTCCTATCTGTAAGATGACGAAAAAATTTACTACCAGTTTAGCATCTCTGCTAGAACATGGCGCCATCCTAACCCTACGTTCTTCATATGCGCAAAAAGTCTTATTGTTTTTGTTTGACAAACTCTGAATATCAATATCCTATATTCTGCTGTTGCTCAAAATGCTCAATCGTATCTACAAGTAGTAACTTCTAAATAGATAAAAAGCTGAGACAGTTCTTCGAAGCAGATAATGGACAGCGCTGCTGCCGCGTTTCGAGAATCCTCTTGGGGCAGACAAAAGGACAGAGCTCAAGAACTATTTAGTAATTACACATTGTGCAAAGAAGCCTCTACAGAGATACCAGAGCCAGCAGAATGTCCATAAGCAGTCTACTGACAATAAAGGTCTCGTGCCCTAGCTGCTGACTGGCAAGCTACTGCCTCGATTGTTTGCCGAGAACAATTAGACCGGGTCTCTTAAATGGAGTGGCTCTCGATTTGGGGGCTCTTTGGTTTCAATGGCTACTTCAGACCAGTCTTTGATACCGGAGCGATCCCAGAAAAAAAAACACCAAAATTAAAATGAATAACTAATCAATTCATGATAAAGTGAAACTAAAGGCTCACTTTTAGTAGCTCTTATTCATTAAGAAAAGCAATGATATCCCTAAATTGTTTTCTTATTGATTAGTGGACGCGGAAGAAACGAAAAGATAGATCAAAAATGAGGACTAGGTAGCAAATATGGATGAACTATTTTTAGTTTCCACTGACCAACATGCCGTCAAGTGCTTGAGCAACGTCAAGGAAAACTGTGGTACAGTGAATCTTTAGCTGTAAACTGATTAATATTGAGTCAACAACTAAACATCAACATATTTTAAATTTTAGGTAATTTTTTATCTGTTCATTTATTGCATGTTCACTGCAGTTTATATTATATAGAATCAATTAGTCTAAGATTAATTATGATAAATATTTCCTCAGTAAGGCTGCATTTACTTTAATTTGACAGTAAATGCTCTCAGTCCAGCTCAGTCCCCGTAAATATACAGTTTAGGGCCGAATATAGTATTTCAGGTCTTCTGCGGTATTTTTTTGTAATCAAAGCGAAAAATCTGTGCACATTTTCTGGGATTTCAAAATCATAATAGTATACAAATAGTATTGCAAAATTTATTTATTATTTAATATTTGCTGTTCCCCCTGCAGCTATATAAATAAGTAGTTTAAGATTCATATAGTTTAGACAATACGTTGAAAATTACCGAAAAAGAGATATTAGGTACAGTAAACAGGGACAGAACGCAACATAAAAAAATTCACCCGATCAAAGAACTATTTGAATTTTCTTGTATTTTGAATCAGTATCTGTTCCATCGCTAATTCAAAAGCGGCTTCTGAAATAGCGAAAGTCTGTATCATGGTTCTTGAAACGAGCACACGTCAATATATATAGACTAGTAGCTGTATTTGCCCCGGAAGTTGTTACCTCTTCTGTAAAATACCATCAATTCTAGAGGAACTAACTAGAGGTACTTCCCATCTTCTTTTTCACCCCTTCCAAGGCCTTGACGGACATACGTCCATATTGAGGAAGGAATACATACGCCTGTGAGGAAGATTAAGACTAATACCAACACAATCGTACTTTCCTTATTTATATTAGATACATGCAGAGCTTTTCATGTTCAAGTGGAAGTATATTTTCTCTGAGAAACTATGCCTCTCATTGTTTAATGTAGAGGTGGTGTGAAAATTCCAGGCACTTGGGAAAAAATAAAATCTGATCCAACACTTTTCATTTAAGGTTTAACTAACAGTAATCCAAGCACTCAAATCTAAAAATTATAAAAAACAAAGGAGCTCGATGTTATCAGAGAGATTGTTTGAGGCTATGTTCATGGTAGAGAGACCAAAGATTCGAAATTGATGTGCTTATGAGAGAAACCAAAAATTAAAACCTTCAAAAGAAGTCATAGTGGGTATCTATGGAAAAAAATAAATAAATAATATAATTCAAAAACATACTACAGAACATTGGCTGGAAAATAATATTCCGACATATGTTTGGAGAAAAGAAACAAATGACTCCATAAAACAGGCGATTTCTGGAGAGGGGTCCTTCAAGTAATTTTTAGACTGTGGCTCTGAAAACCACTCCAACGTTACATCAATCGTCAATAGCCCAACTTAAATATCAACTTTATAAATACTTCGTAAGTATAGATTTAAGGTTAAACGAGGATAAACACTTTCTCAGGTTGATTCTTTCCTTGACAGGGTATTTTTTGGATCGCTGAACCATGACGAATTATATTGCGGTGATAGTTTATTGTTAAAATGTTTTCAAAAGGATAATATTGAAATTTCTGAATATGTGGCCGGATTTTTCGCTTTGATTACTAAAAAATACGGCAGAAGACCTGAAATATATTCGGCCTTAAACTGGATATTTAAGGGGACGGAGCTGCACTGAGAGCAGACAGTTACGATCACAGACAGCAGCTAAATACTGTTGAGAGCCCCCCCTCTCCAATAACTAAGGAGGAAATGGCCACCAGGAGGAATTAAATGCCGCTTTGAAATCCACTGCGGTTGCTTTCTTTTGTTCGGAACCAGGTTATCGCTCAAGGACTCGAGTCCTTTTTCTTTTTTTTCCTGTTTTCGTCTGCATTTCTGCCCGCCCGCTTGGCTCTCCTCTTTCTCTCCTTATTTATACATATATCCGTATATGTCCACCACGCGATATACGCACATATATGTGCAAAACTAGTGGCGCTAAGGACAGTTTATAGATTCAACCTGTCAGGCGACCCGCCCTGCTAATATGAATTTATAATTACCCAGACGGCCTGAGCTTAATATTCCTATATAGGCTTAGATGTCAAAAGATTTCGCTTAAAATATGTTACTGTTTTATATTTTATGTGTCGTGCCTATCAGGCAATATCTCAGCATCTTTTACCCTTAAGAAAATTTGCTATAATGGTTTAGCTCATGAAACGACTTGTTTCATTCAAATCAATTATATAAAAAATAAATTATTATTGAAATAGAGATGGAGTTAACCACAACTCCTTGACCAGCTACGGCAAGAAATTTTATTTTTTTAACATAGACAATTCCATTAAAAATTCCTTACTTTTGTCAAAATTTAGGAAGTCGAATCGATTGATTTTTTGTGGCATTAATTAAAATTTAATATTTATGTAACGACTGAAATTGAAAATTGTTTGTCGTTTCTTCTTTTCAAAACAATGAATCACTTATCAGAAATGCCTCGATTCTATTGTGATACCCTGACGTCTGAAGACGGAAAGCTCGTGATAAAGAAAACGGGAATAACCCCAAGATAGGATCGTACTCCTCTCTTAAGACTAATTGATCAAGGCCCTGTCTGCCTCATCATTTTATGCACCATTAAAACAAAGCCTTTTTTTTTTCTTATAGTCATCAAACCAATATAAACTAATTTGCTTTTTGGAAGTATACATAAATACAGTTAAGGATGTAGAAAGTGATGAAACAGAATTGAAAGATTGGCATAAGAAAACCAACTAAAATTGGTTTGGAAAGTATATAGTATATGCGATTTCTATCATTGGCTCTCAGATCAAAATTATTTTTGAGTTACCGTTTTAAATATGCCTTTAACCAACGAGAAAAAATCAGAAATTTAAATCTTTAGTAGCTCCTGAGCTGGGACTTGCGCAATATTAAAATCTGAACGGGCCAAACGTTTTTCACTTTTAATATTTTGTTTCACGCTCCGCATTAATGTATTTAAGCTACAACCATCAATAACAATGTCCATCGACAAATAACTAATTTATTATACGCGCAAGTGCTACAACAAGGAAAAAAAATAAAAACATTATCTCGGTTGGTGATCAAATAACTGATAAATATTCTTACTAAAGCTAATGAAAACTTATTGAGCTAACCAATGGTTACAAGAATTACTATATCATTCTCTTTCTATATATGCATGTACACAGACACACAGATACAACCCCAAAATAAACAATATAAAAACTCATTAAACCAAAATTATACAAAGATGTACATACCAAATGGGAAAATTTTAAAAACTTTAAAACAAGTTAGTAAACAAAATAAATGGTTGCTATTACAGCGAAGAAGAAATAAATATACAATGAATAACAGACAAAAATATGTCTAAAATTTCCTATAAAATGTAAACGTTTTGTAAAAGCAACATATACACTCCTACTAGTTCTTGAAGCACTCTCGTTTGTCAGTGCTGGTGGTGTTGGATTACCTAACAGTGGATTCCACTTAAAATCCTTCCGAGCGTTGAGCGAATCCCTGTAGGCCCAAGTTTTATTTCTATGTTCTCTAGGTTTTTGATATGCCACTTGTTTATATGGTAAGGAGTTCTACCAAACTCGGGCCTACGAGTTACGAGCCTCGTACTTGGGGATCCCACTTGCTAACGTGCTAGCCACCATATTTTTAGCTATGGTGGAATATTCTGTTAAACCTTTGATTCATATTCTTGATCGATTGATTCATTTTTGAGACCATTATCTTAGAACACTATAGAATGACTTACATGCATATAGACGGATAGTCAGAAGTCCCCCTTCCAGCTAGGCAATATTTTTTTTAAAGTCACCCAGCGTTGGCTCTTGAGCTGGAGAAAAGAGGTACCGAGACTGGAAGACACGGTGCGTGGGCTACAGAATGGGTGTGTTCCGAAGAGGCGTGTTCTCGACGTGGCGCCAACCGGTACCTATGGCTTAAGGCAGCTTCTATTATTTGAAAATCGCTATGGCGAAACAGCTCTTGACTTGTTAATGCGATTTTAAATCAGAGAAAAGTGCCCCTGTGAGACGTTAGTTACTGCGACACCGTCCCCCCATAAATATATTTAATGATCTGCCCATAAAATAATTTAAACGGAGCAGTGAAACCACAAACATGAATTATTGATAGACAAAATAGTTTAAGGGATCATTATAAAAATGTGGTTCTAAGATCAGTGGTCTTGCCATTTTTTTCCGTTATGAATTTAATACGTTTATTTATTGCGAAATTCTAAGTTATCAGTCAATTTATTTTTATATTCATATTTGTTTCCACAAACAATGTATGTCTGTATCAGGTCCTGACAACAACAAAAAAAGCACAGGAGCCTAATTTGCTTGGAGGCCAACCTATTAGAGTTTTCTCCATAAATAAACATAAACATTTGAAAATTTATTATGATTAAACATGATAAAACAAATAACGTGATTTAATTAAATACAAAATCAGCGAAGAATCAATATCCTGTGTTTTTTTGCGGGGCCAGGAATCCAAGTGAATATTGTCAAAATTATTATGACTGAAGTATATTTAATGTCAAATACTTTTCTTAAAACCTATATAATTTGTTATAATTGGCATTTCAAACTTCTTTATTTTTGGTAATAAATATTTGTCTCAAACGATTTCTGTTGTCTGAGACCTAGCTTAGAAGTAATGAACATGACCATATGCTGAACCAGGAAATAACCAATATACTTACCCTAACAGTGGTACAACAAACAGCTCATTGCTCAACATACCTGCAACAAAAAATAATATTAATTTATAATAATATGCAAGAAGAAGATAGGTTAGATATTTTAAAAAAACGTTGAAAGTCAACAATTATTTAAACGATTATTGGACGGTTTAGAACATACCTTAACCAAATCTATTTGTTAAATACAGTAAAATTGACTACGTTCCCCACGCGTGAGGGCACTTTCTAGTACTTTTTGATATATATTAAGATATCCGGTCTCCAATCAAATATTTCAGTATATTCGATGTTAAACTGTGTAGCAACCAGTGATATTGTTCTCTTTCTCTGAGGCCATTACCGGCACTTCTTCAGATCTCGGACAGACGTCGAGGAATATCCTATCTAAGGCTGCTTGCTATTCCATTCCTTACCCTGATTTCTTTGCAGCTGCCTGCCCTCCTGGTTACATTTGTATTCACGCCGACACTAATCCAATGCAGCAGATCTTCAATTACAGCCAATAAACGTGGACCAAAGGTATTTCGGCTGGATGTCCTCCGCTTCTTTGTCACCCGCTTCTGAAGAACTTTTTGCAAAATAATGGATGTCCTACCGTCGTCGGTTCGGAATTTTTAATATCGAGCCTCTCGTATGAATCCCATTTGAATCTCTAATCGGATAGCTGAGAGGTGACATCATATTTATTTCTTTATGTTAACAAGGTTGCTTAACATAATTCCGTGCTAATACATATAATAGATTTGAGGACAGAGAGGGTTCCTGGATATGGGCGCAGAAGCACCCTGCAGGGAGTCGGGCATGCTAATGAGACGGTAGCTCCTCCTGTTAGTTCCGAATGAATCTCAAATGTAATGCATCATCTAGACGAGCCTTGGAGGAACCTGTTCCCTCACATATTCATCAGATTTCTCTCCAATAAGGTTTATAGGCTCAGCGACTTGCTACCTTCAAGCAGACACTTCATGTCACGGAACCATTAGGTGTGCTCGCATCAATCAAAGCCAGTATTTAAATTATTGACGCAACGCTAGAAAACTTACAGGGGGATCAACAGTTTAATAAGCAATAGGTAAAAAATAAATAAATTATCCAGTTTAATATTCAGCAGGGATATTACATCTTTAAGAGAGATGAATTTTGAATTTTATTGAATAAAACCCATCGTGATCAATTATCCCACTTAACCCATGTTTAAAATCTGACGTCCCTTCACGTTATTCGTAAAATATATGCAAAAACCTACATATCAGAAACCTCCCAACTCAGTCTGACGATTTCCCTACCTCGGGTTTGAAGGAGGAAATAGAGGTTCGGAAGATTCGACATGAAAAACGAAAAAAATGATAGGTGAAGCAGGATGAGGTAGTATACTAATAGCTTCCTATAACAAATTGAAGCTTTAAAAAATGGTGCCGCCAAACCACAGAGCACAAATGAAGGACCAGGAAGTTGTACTTGGCAAGAGTGCAAAGTGAAGAGGATTGTAAATCACTCTCATCTGATGCAATATGCCCGTGTCCCGAATTAGGTTGAGTTTGCTCAGGAATTCATGGAACTATTCTTTGTATGTTGCACACATCTATGTTTTTATTTCATTGTTTGTACAAAGAAAGATTAAGTAAAACTGGCATACATCTGATGTTTAGTGATCGGTAATAATCTCTAAGGATCCCAAACAAAAACGAAATAAAAAACTTTTTAAAATATTACAACTATTAGGTTAAATAAAATAACGATGGCAATGGTGTCCGTATTTTTAGATATTTTTACGAAACATAAGTCTGCTCAGTGTCCTCAAAGTTTCACTTCTATTGTTGTGATGAACAGAAAAAAAATATACAACCTAAATAGGTATTTAACATAACAATATACTTGTTATTATATGCACCATAGGTAGGCTCTCACTACCTTCCCGAACCCACCAGCCTCCTTTAGGCATCCCATACCCCATATCCTTCTCATACATCCTTCAAATAGGACTCCCCTTAGTGAAAGGCACCCATCAATCCAAAATAATTTTCCTTTTATTTTTCCCACATCCTATTTTTTATAAGTTTGAGAGCTAAGAAAAAAAAAAAAAAAAAAAAAAATTATATGTGAATAAGTAATAAATACTACTTGGATTTGTGACAGTTTTCCCTTACATGAACGAGTCCACTAAAGAGGATATATTCATTTTTGCAATACTTAGGTTCCAATAAAACACCATGAATAAATTATTCAATAGAATAGTTGCATTTACGGAGTGAACTAATAAAGTGGTATTTCAAATCCTTTACGTTATTAAAAATTAATTTAAATTATTACCTAGAATTAATTAAAGATGAGTATTTGAGTATATATATCTTGTACTCGATCAATCGATACACGATAGCATCAAGACTTTAATTTATCTTTGCATAATTAGATGATATGCCATTTCAATCAGCTGCTATGACCTTGGGTAATTAGGGCTAAGAACAATTTATTGGATTCACTGGATCACTTTTCAGGCCCAAGTTATGAGTAGATGAATAAATGGTAAAATTCCTTTACAAGAACCTGATAGCACTCTTGTCAATAGGTTGTACGACTACAACTAATCTGGAGTATTTTTTTCCGAGTGAAAATTCAATTTCAGTAACCTTAGAGCCTATCGATTGAAAAAAATTAAGATATGTATTGGTGCCTTAGTCGAAAAGGAATGGTAATATTTATTCAAAAGTGATCCAGGGAATCGGCAATAAATTGTTCTTAGCCCTAATTACCCAAAGTCATAGCAGCTGATTGACATGACATATGATCTAATTATGCAAAGATAAATTAAAGTCTTGATGCTACCGTGTCTCGATCGATCGAGTACAAGAATCGATGTCTTGAGCCCCGGTGAAAGGATGGCTTCAGTCGATTTAAGCTAACCACCCAATAACTCGTGAGATAACTAGTCCACGACGATAGATACTAAAGACCTGAAGACTTGGAACTAACAGGGGCCACATTATAGCCTCATTAGACTACTCCATCCGTGAAATCAGCTAATCGCAGGACATGCTCTGTAATTTCCTTCTTCTTCTTCATTCCATCCATGGTTATATCATTATAGCCGGTGCTTATTATCTGCGCCGGTGCATTAGGGCACTAATGTATTATTAACTAGGGATAAACTACAATAAATATCCTATAATAATATTAAATTACTAATGGAGGATATAAAATTATATTGAAACTCACAGCAGCCATCTGTAATCTCAAGTGGTTGGCATGCCTTATAAAAAAATAATTTATATATTATTATCAGAAATGTTTAATAAACTCTCATTTTGCTTATCATCAATCTCTCTTTCATAATTTTTTTAACACTAATACATCTAAGGACAAGTGGTACCGTCATTTTTATTCGTTACGTTAAAGATGCTATTAATGCCAAATATGTGCATAATAAGATATGTACATTTTAGCAAAAGATGTCAAGGGATGAATAGATTCAGAGACTAGAGAAGAACTGACATTCAGTTTATTCGTCTATAACTTTGGACTTATACAAAAAACAACAACAAAAATGTTGTAATACTAATAATGTAAAAATCTAGCTCTCAACTGGAATCACATTAACATTTCTGTAATTGTTTTATTCAAAAAATCACGAAGATGTGAGAAGAAGTGAAAAATATCTGACTCAACAAATGAATAAATGTATTATTATTAGATCAAGCAACAAACATTTGCCTTTCCATGTTTACTGTGCTATGAATTGACCCTTAATCCTCGACTTCAGATGGCTTTAATCCAACGCCATAACTTTGATCTACAACTTCTTCCAACAATCCTCCTCATGTAAAATTTCGATTATACATACTATCTGCATTGTCAAGCAAGATATATCGGTATCATAAATTCAAGTCGGAGGACAGTTGAGCCAGAACCCGAATTTAATGTTACTGACTTATTTAAATTTATGAATGCCATTGTGAAATACAGTTAATATCATCTCAGTTGATTGAGATAGCAACTCGAGGCTCGACAATTATTCAAAGGAATAAAATGGGTTAATTAAACCTTGATGGAATCAGTGATTGGATTCTGGGATGACAGCTGTATAATAAATTCAAAAATGTTTTTATCCTTGTTCTATCTTAAGAAAAATAGATTTTTTATTAAAATTATTTGGTGAATTTTCTATAACTTCTTTTCACTCTGCGTTATGGACTTTGGATCAATAACTCTCAGCGATTCAATTAATTGACAATAAATCGTAGCATTCATCAGAATTTGAGTAAAATGGAGCTCAAGATTTATTACGTTATTTATTGTTAGTTTGTATTTTATTAGGGCCGAACAGGGGGATTTTTCTATGAAATAGTTTCTCAATAAACGTGGAATATTATTTGAAACGACAACATACAGGGGGAAAAAAACTCTCTCTGAATTTTTATTACTAACACTCGTGAATATATGTATACAATTCGTGAATACGAAGGTAACAAATTTGAGAAAGTCCCCTCCAGCAAAGTTAAACAGTTAAACCGTTGAGGTATGGTTTGGTTCTAATGTGGTTTACATATAATGGATCATTATAACGATGATAACGAAGACAACTTTTTTTATTGTATATATATATATCTTGTTTTCAGCTGTAAAGGTGTGTCTACTGATCTCACCAGTAGGCTAAAAGCGGTTGTAAATTTTTCCCTATTTACACCACATAGTGCTCATAAACATTGAAAGCGAACATCTAAGACCATATATTCGTGGCCAATCCGACTAGTAATATGATCAATCTATATTTTGTTTTTCGTCTAGAGGTCCACTTTAAACTTATATAGACGTGTGACGTAAAACTAACTTGGTGCTGCTCAGGTAGGGAGAATGTAAATTTTGTTGATTTGTATTCTTTATTACTACACAAATTCAAAGAACCATTCCCAAGATAAATAAAAGTCGAAAAACTGACAACAGACAGATCGGGTTGATTATTCGGTGACTGGGAAATTTTCCCTAGTTCGAGGTATGGGATATCGTCCTCTTGTAATAGATACAACCCTCAAGGGCATGTGTTTCTTTCCAAATTCTTCACGTTTTCTTTTTATTAGAATTAAAAAGATGGATTTATTAGAGCTGAAAAAGTCCAAATTGGAACCAATGAAAATAATTACTTTAAGATAGTTTTTAGTCACTTATTTTATTGTTTTTCTAAACTTTATATTTCCAAATTTTTAACGGTTTATAAGTTTCAAAAATTATTTATTCAAGCAGAAACCCATTTGCCCTTGCGAAGTATTGTGAATCTCGGACTAGACAGAACCATGGGAAACAATCCTTAAGAGGGCCAGGAATCATGGTCTCCGTGGTTAGAAGTCGCTCTGCTAATCGCTAGGCTACGTGGACAAACTAACATTACAGTCACGAAAAAAGGATGCTGGATGTACAAATAAATAAAAAATACGTCTTAAGACATCATGGAAAAATAATAGAGACTAAATATCTTAATCATTTGTTCCATTGTTAAGAGTACGTGTACGGACGTATTAATTGGTAAGATAAGTAATATTGATAGCAATTGGGGAGGGGAGGGGGATATAAAGTGGTGGTTTCAAAATATAATTTATCTAAAACATGAGCAGCTGGCGAATTAGGCTGTAAAAATGTTACTACTAGCCACGAGTGATTAAAGAAAGAAAGGTCAACTTGACTAAACTGGTGGACAGGAGGGAAGCTCAAGTTGTGTAACATTCCTCTCAGAAGACCACAGACCAGTCCTCCGCTGATGAATAAAGCCTGAAGACAATGGTCGCCATAAGAGGACACGGGACTGGCGCTTTATACATTTTAACATCAGCTCCAGATATCCTGCTCCGACCGGCGATGAAGACATAAACATCGCTCGCCATTGCTCGATCTAGCGGCTCTGTCCACCACTTTCTAAAGGGAACGAGTTCTCCCCGGACAAAAACCCCTTTACAGGACTGGATGGCTGTCGCCATAACGCAATGCTGTCGGTCGCCATCGCTTTGTGAAACCGAGGGCTGGCAATTTATACCGATAGCCTGTGTCTGCAGTTCTGCGCCTGTCGTTGAGGGAGTGGCTCTTGGCAGGGTGTCACAGTGTCCAAAATATCACATTTGAAAATGTTTCAAAGACAGCAAGGATACTGACAATGATGCAGCACATGGAAGTAATTAGCTCCAGGCCTGAAACCGGAGAAATAATGACGGTCAAAATAATCTGAGAAATCTCCAATGTATAATGCTGAAATATAAGTAACTGCGGCTTTTAGGACTTTCCGTCCAGATCCTACTGGACTGTCAAGATTTGTCATTCATGTAAGGGTTTTAGCTTTACACTCTTAGCAAAATGGTGAAAGAGACGCATTTGAATTTTTATGAATCCACATATTAACTATATAAGGATTTTTATATCAACCACTTGGGAAGAACTGCTGAAAAAAATATCGAAATAAAGTTCTTAGCTAAGGATGTGCCAGCTGATGAAAAAAGTAATACCGGAGCAGAGTTCGGAAAGAACTTTCCAACGAAGAATTAAACTGTGAAAATCCTGGTAATATTGCTATGTTATACCATGCTTTGGCGGTATTTGGATGGGTTTTACATGTTTGGAGTAGGTTTATTTTTTTTCTTATTGTCGGTTTTACATAAGAACAGGATTGTTTTGGTTCCTTCCTTTGTTTCTTGTTGTTTATTGTTGTTTCGCTTATTTCTTTTTATTTTATTCTGGCTTGAAATAAATAATAAAAAAAAACAGAATTACCCAAGGTGCGCTGACCGTTGCAAACACCCATTGCACGGAATACGCGCACCACAGTCGACGATCGAATACCCATGAGCCCGCTTCACGGGCCATAGGGATTCCCCGTGTGGGTCAAAAGCCCAGGAATAGGTAAAAAAAAAAAAAGAAGGCTTTTACATGTTTTTGTTATAATACTACATTTTACAATTTTTAGGTGGTGGCATATAAGCATCCAGGATCGACTTTATTGTAGCTTTAAATTAAATAATAATTAATGCTTTAAATAATATCGATTTCTTTAAATTATAAGTGAAAGAAGATCAACTTTTGAATTTTTAAAAAAATATTTAACATCAATTGATTTATTAGCTTGTATTCGAATTTGAGTTGGCTTGGTCAAGGTGAATTAATCTTAATGTTTATTTAAAAAAATGTCTTTGCATCAGGGTTAGTAATATAACTAATATCTTTAAAAAAGGTTTTATTAGTGATGTTTTACACTCAGCATAATCTTATTACCGAGAGGTGAATATTGTGCCCAATAATGACTACTACTCAAAGATGATTCCCTATTTTTATTAACAGATATACGCGATGATGACCGAAACAATATACAAATGAATTACGATTCAATATATTTCTAACCATCCGCGTGACTCTTTAAGCCTCTGTGACGCTCCCCAAAAGGGATCAAGGGCTAGTTTGCATGCTGAACGATCACGTCAGATTGTTAGTCGACATACAGCAGTAGCATTACAAACAGATATTTTCATAGTTGAGGATGCAGATCATCCAGACTATATGTATAGAGTCATTCATGGAGGATGTATGTCAAGGACGGCAGTAAATATATGAAGATGGAATATTGATATTTTAGATCTGACTACTGACAGCCCAAGCTGAATGGACCGTGTGCAGTGAGTGGGCTTTATACCAATATTTATATAGTGTTGATGTCATATTGTAAAGTCGCTCAAAATGCATTACCTGTAAGGGTAGTTATTTCTTTTAATTACACTGAGAAACCATAAAATCCAATTAATTAGCATATAATGTGATCTAGGATTGCATGAATATTAGAAAACGCCGCTTCTTAAGAAATAGTCACTTCACAAGTTGTAAGGAAGCATCGCCTATTAAAAATGAATTATTTTTATTTCAGGTCCTATTTTATGAATCATCATCTTGAGTTACCAGCCAACCACAAAATCAGTTATCTCGATCCCAGCCAAGGAAGATTGCAATTTATCGGAGAAAGTAACTGGCAAGGAAATGAATAAGAATGCATTGTGGGTAGGCGTCATATTATTTTAACTCTCAAAGAAATATTTCCTCGAAATCTATAATTACACCTGTTATTTTCAACCATGCATGCCCGCCCGAGTTTTAATGAAAAAAATCGAGCTCTCGAAAACCAAAAGAATTGTTGCACCATTCGTTTTGCAAGATTGGCCGAAACTCTGGACAAATAAAATTTAATTTCGGGAAGGTTTTAAAAAGTGGTAAAGGTGTAAACATGCTATTCTGAACTTGATATTAAATATAATAGGGATTAAAAAATCTTGATCAATCGTAACGATTTTATTTACGAAACCCTAAGGAGGTTAAACCCCCTAAAGAGGAGGTACAAATGATCCAATTGATTTAAATTTGGCTAAATGTTTATTATTTAAAATACAATATTGGAAAATATGGGGATAAATTTAAACATATTAATATTTCTTATATCTGAAGCTTTAAGGTTAGTATTTATAGTTCTGATTTTTTTTCACCAAAGTTAAAGACACGGTAACGCTAAAATAATTGTTAGGACATCCCTTAAAATAATAATTCTACAGCCAACCAAATAAAACACACTTATTTAATACGGTACTTATTTACTTTATATTAATGTTTTGGTTATTTACAATTTCGCTTTATTCGTTGAAAACGCAATTTTTAAGAAACTGACGATGACAAATTTATTTTAATAATGATATTTGGTTCGTAATCGCTATAAAAAAAATTTAATCAGCAAAAATTAACAACAACCCTTTAAACTAGGCAACTGACCCATGAAACCTCTAGTATTGCATATGTTCAAATTAACTTAAAAGCGAATAAAATTATGTAAGCCAAAATTCGTTTTCATCACCAACCGAAATAGAAATGGCTAAAATGAAAATCTTTCAAAACATCCTTCCTTTATATGAGAAACACGATAGGGCCCAACAGGCTCCTTGTTGGGTCCGCCTTGTCGGCTGAAACCGAACCTAACACAACCCAACTATTTTTAGTCCGTGTTTTGATTCAGCGCAGACCATCCGTGGAGCCACTTCCATTCATGCCGTGGGAAATCTATTTGAGGAAATCCTGTTTCCACAGGAGCGATGGCTCGAGTTGAGCGGGCTAGTTGAATATGTTAAAATGGCTGCCAAAAAAAATAAAAGTAATTAGGTTCCGGGTGATCCCATAAAGAAATGGGATCTCCGTGTAAAATTGCAGTATTTCTTGTTTATTGTTCTATTTTATTGTGTTTATTATAAATGTGGGTAATGTACTATTTATTTATTGATCCAAATAAATATTATTTTGATAGGTAAATCATAAATTAGTTTATATTGATAGAATAAATAAGATAAAACTAGGTAGTGGTTAGACTATCTTAATGGAAAATAAAAAAAGGAAAACAATAAGAATGTCGTATTTATGCATCAAAAATCACCTCTGATTATTTAACTGTTGACTTGGATATTTAGGATGACTTTTACGACAAAAAAAACTTCATTCTCAAAACCACAAAAAATTGGATAAATGTAATTAAGCTAAATTTAGAGATTTATCAGTCCCAATATATAACATACTGATCAATAAATAATATAATGTAATTTGATTTAAAAACATAATACAATTGCATTCTGAATAATAATACAATTAATACCATTATAATAGTTGTAATGACAACCAAAATACATTATTATGTGCAACTAAATACATGCTTTCATTTATCGAAATTTCTACATAATAAATCTTGATTGCCATGCATAAAAAACGTGTACAAAAACCACATAACCTCACGATTTTATACTGTTATTGTTAATCATCATATTTTATTTAAAGTCATAATTACTTCCATTGTAGATAGAAAATCAGATGCGCTAAGTTTAAGATTAAATTTACAAGTCGGGCCCATTTATCTATCCAATTTAATCAAAAAGCATTCTTACCGTTACCCGTAAGATTACAAAAACGAAAACATGCCAGGATGCAGTTAAATTTTATGCTTAGCTATAAACCTTTGCCACTAATGGAGGTTTCAAGATTTTCCCAACCGACAGATTTAAAAGTGTGTATTAAAATCATGTTAGCCTGTTGATTACTTTCCATTAGCGCGACTCCTCTCAACTAGTAGAGAAAAAAAAGTATTCTGCTGAAGTTTTTATCTGAGGAATGTTGCAGCTTTGTAGTGAAGTCAAACAGAAAATGTTACTTCATCAAGGTGACAAGACATTAACGATAACCATAAATTCCCAGCGGGAATTTGTAAATATTATAACTAATTTGATCATTAAATACAAAATCTATACTGTTGTTTCGGAACAAATAAGGATAATCAAAGAAAAACTATGACATTTATTTATTTATTATTACCTAACTCAAATAGTGATCTTGTTTGGTTCTTAATGGAGCATTTTTTTTTCTTTACATGAATGTAGTTTTGAACAGAATACTGCAAGGATTATTATCTATAAATAACATTATTATCTATAAAATGTAAAATATATAAATAACGTTGCATCGGTTTAATATATTTGTTCACTATTTTATTATGATCAGGAAAATTTATGAAAGTGGCTGAAGTAATAACCACTGCTTGTATATCATAGTTTACGACCAAATAAAATATAATTGTCATTGTAAATTTTAGAATAAAACTTGAACTGACCTGAATAATTTATTCTGGATTATGTGTTTTTACTTTTAGTTTTAGCTCACTGAAGTCAATTTATTTTTTAATAATTGATCCGTTCATATTATTCATTACTATTAACTGAAAATATCTTAAATAATCGCTTCTATGATGTACATAATGATGGTATATTTAATTATTATTAAATTATTTAATGTGATTATAAATAATATTAAAGTTAAAGTTTTTTAAGTTCATTAAGAATAGCTTGGATTAATTTGAAAGCATTCATGATCAAGAAGTTAATTGAATAATGAATATTTAAAGCGGTTAATGATTTATCGGTAAAAAAGTAAATATTATTAATGATAATTGAAGGCCGACCAGTAATTGATTTCATTATTATGAATAGAAATTACGCTTGTGGATTAAACATCAATTAACGGAATTAAAAACTCTGAATTAATCAATACTCGGATAAAGTAATTGGATGATTGTGGGGTTAATGCCATTAATTAGAGTAGAAGTCAAAAACAAAAGACGCCAGCAATAAATGGACGAAATTATTGCTATGATTAATTTGTTGGTATAATTGCAATACAAAAGATGAACTGGATTAATAGAACAAACATATTCAGTAAGTATATGACTGTGGAATATTTTTGAAAGTTATTTATTTTTAAAAATCCACGCATACGCTTTATCAAGTTTCATTGAATGTACCGATTCAATATGGCGTTTACGTACAAAATGGTAGTGGACCAAATAATTAAAAGATAAATTAGTTTAAATTTTGCTCAACGTGGGTAAATAAACCTAAAACAGGGAACCAAATCAATAATAAGACAAGCAGTAAAATAGAAAGTCGGTCATTATATTATCTAGAGATGTGTTGAACTAAAAAAAAGGTAACTAAGGTTTTTTTTCTGAAAACAGGCAGAAAATGTTTTATACTTTGGGAAAGCTCCTTCACTGATACAAAGGAGAAATGAGTTGAGACCTGCACGAAGGTTTCATTTTGAAACCAGTGGGTGTAGATTATGAGTTTTTGAGCACCGAAAATTATTAAGCAGGTAGTTCGAAATACGAACATACAAAACATAATGAAAATAAATACTAAACGTGAAAATGCATACCATTTAACTTTCTTGAGCTACGCACACAGCCGTAGCCGCATGATCTGGACGCCGGTACGCAGAATCTCACGTCACCTACGACATACAACATACGACGTACGCAGCCAGATGAGACGACGACGAACAGGTAGCGTACGAAGCTCCTCGATGAATGAACACTCGATGAATGGACCCCCCAAGGCCCGGGCCCCCACCACCGGTCAGGCAGGCGGGATCCTCTTTTTGTCCGGCCCGGCTCAATTACAATTGTACGGCTGCAGTAGGCTTCGACCCGTGGCTTCGATTCTCACCTGGTGGAGCATATTTTATATAGAGGACCCATTGAAAAAGTTCAGTATCCCTACTAATTGTAAACTAAAACCTTATGACAATATTTAATATCCGACTTCCCATAACTTAAGTTTGACTGCGTACGTAACAGGTTACTCTAGCAAGTGTTTAGGCCACAGTTATATTGTAATGGTATTTTTAGGATCATAATAAATTTATTTATTAAAAGTAGGTTGATTTTAAGATTGTGAGTTTTCTGTGTGCAGTGTTTATGGCCTGTGCAGGTACCTTAGGGACTGCCCTTAGGCTTTTTGGGGAAACCGCTATTTTCGGGTAAAGGTATGTGCTATTACCCACAAGTCCAGAATGACTTCAGACCTCTGCTCAGCAATACGTGGCTGCTCTCAATATGAGTTAGACATTAGTGTTTATGTTAGAGTTGTATTTTGTTTTGTCATCCTACTCAGATCCCGATATAGCATCCCATAACCTTCAAAAACACCTTGATGAGATCGAGTATTGGTGCAACCAATGGTGGATCAAAGTTAATGAAGCAAAATGTTCCCACATTACCTTTACCCTCTGTCGCAAGTCTTGTCCACTAGTTTATTTTAATTATATTCCTCTCTCTGTATCCGAGTTAGTATGGTACTTAAGCTTCCTTTTCGACAAACGACTGACCTGGAACATACGAGGCTAAAAATACAAGAACTAAACAGACGCTTTGGACAACTGTACAGACTACTTCAAAGGACATCCCATCTCTCAATAGAAAATAAATTACTAATCTACAAAGTTATACTTAAGCCATTCTGTACATACGGAATAGAGCTATGGGGGACAGCAAAAAAGTCGAACATCAAGCGTATCCAATCCTTTCAATCCAAAGTCCTGAGAACCATTAGTAAATGCCCCTTATTACGTCAGCAACAAAACCCTTCATAACGATCTTAATATACCCTACATTCTTGAACTGATCCCTTCAAAGTTTATGAAATTCCATATTAGCCTTTCCAACCACCCTAACTCCGTAGCACAGTCATTGCACTTCACCACTCATGATTCCCACAAGTAAGATATTAAGCTAGACCCCCAGACGCGAGGTAAGCACAGACATTTTTTATTGTTATAGCGTTTAATTTCATATTTCAAAGTAATTCCTCAAACCAGGCCGCATAAGGCAACGCAAGTGAGTTGGGTGCTGAGAGGGGATCCCAGCTCAGTCCTCTATTGTATCCATTAAATGTATATTTATCAGAACCTTTCAGTTTTAGTTGTGATTAAATCTATAAAATAATGAATGACGAGCGTTTCGTACTGATAAAGCATAAAATTTCAAATCTTGCACGAAACAGCCTTCTTAAAGATCAAAACAGAATTAAAAAAAAACATTTAGAAATGTTGTAGGGCCAATCAGCTTGCACAAAAGTTACTAGTATAGTCGGTGAAAAACAGATTTTGTTTGGCAAATTTAATTAGTACCAACCCAGTACTATAAAATAATAAATTTCTTATCTTTGGATGTATTCTTGTAATCATATTCAAAGATTTGGCCAGGGGAAAAACCATAATGATGAATGCCATAATACCAACTCCATTTATTACCGCAATAGATAACAAATAATAAACAAAGGAGATTGGTTAATGACTAGATGTAAGTTATCCTAAACAAGACCCTTTGGTTTGGTAAAAAGATTGGGACAATAGTACAAACATCCCCGCTCGCACTTTCTTCCCGGACAACAACGTTAATGCCATTTACAAACAGTTGTATGGGATATACAACGAATTATTTTTTTCTGACTGAGCTATACCGCAAACTATAAAACAGCCTTAAAGGCTAATGGAGCCGTGTAACGGTGACAACTATCGCTCCAGTTAATACTCGCGGGGACGAAAAGGCCCGCATCCTTCCGAACAGATTAACGATTCACGACACGCATTAACAGAACGACGGTACATGGGAAGGCGCCATCGACTTCATTAAGACATTTATTTCACACATGCCTCACTTATCAGGTAGGGTAATGAATACAGTAGAGATGGTTATAACTCGTGTTCCTCCTGTCTTTCGGTACAATAATCCTTGTTCGTACAATTAATCTGGACTACAGGCATTTTACATCCTACAATATGTGTTCTACCAATGTACTGTATACACTGCTTCAGAAAATGTTTTAAATTCAGACAATGTTTGCTACAATTCTTAGTTACAAACTTGCCAATATATGTTTTTGTTTTGTGTAGTATGATGTCAGTGAGTAAGCAGCTGTCTCAGAAACCCAGTGTGTGTTCTGTCTAGTGTCGCAAAGGCCATTGCTCCTACCATCTCTAGTCAATATTTAGGAGATATAAAAGTCAGTTTTTAATATGCAGATCAGTTCTCCAATTTTGTGAACGTGCGCAATATTTAGTCTTAGTCGTCTTGAAGTAGTCTAATGGAATTTAGAAAACTTTCCAACTATTTCTTTGCCAAAGTCACTCCGTGTCATTGAGAAATAGATGTGTTGTCCATCTTCTTTCATTACATCAATTCATAATTCTTTATTTTTATTTGCTATTAATTGTATTTATTTCCTATTTTAATTAATGCCCTTCATCCCTTTTTCTGATTTCTAGCCTAGTAATAATTCCTGTATTTCCCTTATGTCCGCAGTTACAATCTTTAGCAAATATCATTATTCACTTTTATTTATTTATGCTTTCCTTTTCTTTTTTTTTTGTTCATTATTATGCTGGTAGTATTATGGAGTCACCACAAGTGTTAATAGGTCACACACACACGCATATATATATATATAAAAGTTACGATTAGACCGAAGTAAGAAACAAATGGGGGGGGGGGTAGAATAACGCTACTAGATATGAACTGCTTTATTATTATTTCACCTCGTATATATAGAGCTGTCTTGCTGGACTTAATAGCTACCCGGGTCGTGTTGTTATTTATGGCTTCCATAGGCTTAATGACAGATAACTCCCTCCCTCCAATTCCTTTGGAGGAAGGAACTCTTAGAACAACAACTACAAAACCAAAACAAAAAGTAAAGTAATACCAAAACAAAATCGTTACCTTTGTGATACAGATATGGATACATGCTTAGAATAATAAATAACAGAAAGAAATTAAAAAAATATATATATACATATGGTCATAACAGATAACAAAGTCTTAGCACACAGAGCTGGAAAAGAAAAGAGATAATAAAGCCTTGGCACACAGAGCTACTACAGAAATGCTTCAGCTCCCAGTAAAAAATGAGTAAACAATTGCTATATATAAAGTTGTAATGAGCGGGTTCTCCTTGATTGTACAATATTTTGTAATTACAATGATTATTTGACGTATCTTATCATTAATTATCTCATCGACTTCTGGTAGCTCCGAGGGCCTATCAGGCGGGGGTCACACTCTCCTCCGGGTCCCTCTAAACTAGTGGAATTTCTGGTCCGCTTTCTACCCATTCGCGCAAACAACCTAACGCGAACGGTTCGGCTTGAGGAGAATTGTTCTCGATCGCATTAACGACTAGATCTTGCGAGAGCCAGTCTGCAACAGCATTCTGGTCTCCTTTTTTGTGCACTAGCCGTAAGTTATCTGCCACGAGCCGTTCCTTCCACCGCGCTACCCACGCGGAAGATCCCTTACGGGTGCCTAGAAATATCAACAGTTCAAATCATCTTCCATACACGTAGGGACGAAAATATTCTACGGCCCATACCACCGCTAACAACTCCCGCTGGATCGCGCTGTACCGTCACTCTGCATCGTTCAACTGCCTTCCGGCATATGCAATGGGTTTTCCCGCCCTGCAATAGTACGGCTCCAACAGCGATCTCGCTTGCGACTGTGGTAACTCTAAAGATCATCTGTAAGTCGGGGAAAGCCAGTAACAGCCTTGTGGTCAAAATTTTCTAGGCATTTCGCGAGACTCGCCAACTGCTCCGGCCCTAAGTGAAACCTTTTCCTTTTTTTTGAAATTTCGGTCATCGAGTTGGTAAATTTTGCTATCCCAGGGATGAATTTCCTGTAGTAGTTGATCATTTCTAAAAACCACCTGATTCCACGGATATTCTTCGGTAATGGAGCCTCTTGGATAGCCTTCATTCGCTCCTGGTCCGGTTGCACTCCATTCCGTGAGACCACGTGACCCAAAAACCGAATTTTCCTCAAACCGAACCTAGACTTTTGCCGGCATAATTTCAGGCCGAACTCGAAATTGTTCTTCTCGCGAATTGTTCTTTCTCCCCTATAATTATCCGCTACTTCGATACTCCGGACAATACCTATCGAGGTACCTTGCCACCGTTACCCCCGATATCTGAGACTGCTAAATGCTTAAGTCTCGTGACTGTATCCCAGATATGATCCCTTGTTTCGGTACCAGTTACGATTAGACTGAATTAAGTACGTAAAAAAGGGGGGGTTGGGTAGAATAACGCCACGGTTGCTAGATATGAACTGCTTTATTATCATTTCACCTCGTATATATAGAGCTGTCTCGCTGGACTTAATAGTTACACGGGCCGTGTTGTTGTTTATGCCTTCCATAGGCTTACCGACAGATAATTTATATATATATATAAGTGGGGAGTCATTGTGCCCGAATAAACTGTTTTTTCATCCCATTGTAATGTGAGTTGGTTAATATCTTAATATGGTTAGTAATTTTCCTATTGACGAAAATATATATGAATAGGGGAAAAAGGTTTTGCGGTATGTGGATAAAAATTTGTTTCGTAATCAGCTGTTTCTTAAAAATTGCAAGTTACTTTTTTTCTCGGGAACATTAGATAACGATTTTTCAATAATTTATGTACGATTAGAGATAATTCCATAATTTGAAATAAAAAAAAAAGTGTTTAATTCAGATAAAGCTGATTTCCAAGCATATTTTCAATTCTCGAAAGTCGTAAGGACGAGTTAAAGAGAGCTGACCAATGCGCATGCGTCAATTTTCAAGTTTCTGCAATGCCAATCCCAAATTCAAAATCGACGGCCACATTGAAGGAATTCAATTTGAAAATTGAGACCCAACTATAGAACAGAATATTCAATCATATTATCAAACTATATGATGAAGACCGTGTGTAAGCATGTTTAATAATAAAAGAAAAACATAAAACGAACATAAATGTTTTAAAGAATTGAATTCTCAATGTTGGTTTCCAAAGAAGGCTATTTCCTTGAGAATCTGAAGTGGTATTCAACAATGCTACCACCTATGGAGAACAAAAGAGGCTGAACTCCAATAAAACTCCATATCTTGCCTGCCATCTTCCAATGCAGGGACTGGCCTCCACAACTCAACAAATTAGGCTGACATTCTGTTCTGCCACATTTGGTAGCGGCGTAAGCTCGAGTAATCTAAACGATCAGAGTTCTGTATGTTTTATCGCTTCTTTTCATCTTAATCGAACAGAAAAAATCTAGTTTTTTATTTATCTGTTCTCAGAATGTATTTTACTCTCATCTTCTTTAATGAATTAAAACAACCATTCGATTTATCTTTGCAGTACCTCTCAAATAGCAATAATGATTTGACATTGTTCAACTTATTGTTCAACAAACGGGCCAGAAGTAAGGTATGAAAATTTAAGTATAAATGTTTATCGTGCGTTAGTATTGTCGATATGAATGAAACGTACCTAAGAAAATTAAAATAAATTTAGCGTAAATTTATGCGTAGCTCAAATGAAAGTCGTTCTTTATTCAAATTATCATCCCAAAATAAGATTGTTTTTTCGATCAAATATTAAGAAGATCTCATAGAAAACCCTCCTTAGACCAAATAAACGAAAAAAAATAATGTTGGATTATTAATTAACTGAAAACAACAATTAAGGATCTATATATAACCGGTAGTAACTTTCAACTTATATAACTAAAGAAAACGGTGAAAATAAGGTATGATCTGAAGTGTGATGGACTCACACCATGGGATCTGGTCTGGGTCATCTATTTTGTTTAATATAGGCCCCTTTATATCAGGCCTCGTAAAATGGGCCGTCGTAAAATGGTAAAAAAAAATTATATTTTGGTTGTAATCAGAAAATACAGTATAAAGGTATAAATTTTAGTTGTGGGACATATCCCAATATTAGTAGTAATTATTAAACCAAGAAAAATTACTTCCTGGCGAGTTCGGGACCCCACTGTCATTGCGAGCATTCGAAAAGGTAGAATTTATATTAAGATTTACTTCTCTTTGTTAGTGGAGCCTAATTTGGGAAGGTCCTAGGTTTAAGTCCCGGATCCTGCCAGTGTATTTTTCCCTTTGGCTAATAACTATTAATAAAGTATAATGCGATACATTTTGGCATTAAAAACAAAACTAGTTTTGGTGAGATGTAGATATTACCCCCACCAAAAAAAATATCTTATAAATTTAAAATGATAAAAAGTAAAATGTTCATCTTTTTAATAGGACTTATTATATATTCAATAAAAATAAACAGTAATCTTAATATAAAATCTATGTTAAAAAAGGGCCGAAATTCAGATTGTATCGGAGACAAGAAAGAATTTTGCATATCCTGACGAAATATATTGGGCCAGTGAGCCGGATGGACATTTCAATTTCAAATCAGGTCATCATCGGGAGGACAATATTTGAATAACCGAAGATGAGGGGTCTCTTGATAACGGGTCTCTTCCGTTGACAGATAAGAGACGAAATTCACCACAACACTCACCGAATCAAAAAAACAACATTCCGGATTCCTCATCCTTCATCTCACCACCTGGGCAATCCATCTTCTTAGCCGCTGCTAATTAAATATCAAAGTTGATAAACGATCTCGACATTTGGTAAATAACAAGAGCCATTCGTCGGACCATTCGGGAACGATCGCTCAAACATGTCTCTCAACACTAATTGGCTAGGCCGTCGCTGTTATATCGCCGTAAGGGCGATCGGCTGTATTTGTCACAATCGGGGAGGCAGTAGCTAAAATTAAACATGGCCACCTTTACCGGTTAGAAATTGCAAAAGTCACGCAGCGAGTACCACCATTTGTCAAAAGCGGCTACCTTTGAATCACATCATAATTAATTCATATTTTTCTAGCAGCGATATGTTTTTCGTTTTGAAATATTCTCTCAATCAGTAAAGTAAATTATCCTAATAAATGGATTAAAAAAAAAAAATACTGGAGTGGACTTCACACACCGTCTTAGATACTCCATTAGATTAGTCCAGTCACCGGGGAGCTAAAATGGACAAATGCTTGCAAAAGTTCTGGTAGAACATTTTTTTTAGACATTAGCAGTAGTAAGAAAAATGAGTTTCCCATCTCCTCTCTTCCCCCGCTTATTATTATTATTATTTGGTAGCTAAAAACCCATAAAGATTTTGAACTTTTTTTGATTTTTGGAAAATAACATTTTTCCGGTTAATCGTAGCGATAATTAGTTTCTTATTAATTTGAAATAAAATAAAATTTGCTACAAAGTTTGTTTGAAATAGTTGTTCATGAATCGAAGGGAGATTCAGTTTTATAATATATTATATATAATAAAGACTATGGTTATACATGTATACATTTATAAAGGCTATGAAATTCAGTGGAGGTACAACTAGTGGCCACGGTTTCACGGACGAACAAGGTGGGTTATGGGGATGGCCAATCTGCAGGACATGGTTGTTGAAGAGTGATGTGATGTATCTTCTGGGACTAGTGAGCAGCAAGTGCATGTGAGAGCATCACCTGTGGACCGGAACAGTGCAGACTGTGAACTTTCTCAGCACCCTCCCTTACTTGTCAGTGGTTTCGTAATGTCAATCAGCAGTGGAGTGGCTGGAGGTTCAGAGGGAATCTGTCACTTATCTAGTTTGGAAAAAAGGGATTTCTCGAATTTTCGGCCAAGACTTCCAAAATGTAACTTTTAAACGGTAATATAAGGTTGTATCGCTTACATGTTCCACTCCTCTGAAAATTGGGAACAAGAATATAACTCCTATTGATACATAAACACTGTTTCATAGAGTTTGCGTTGTGAAGAAGTCTGACTATTTCTACTAGAAAAACTATTTCTTATTTGAATTGTCATAACTAAATACTTTTAAACGCACACTTTAGCTTACTGTTCTACTACTTGCCTTAGAACATGAAGTAGCCGAAATGAGCAGTTGTAAGTTATCTTAAGTTGGATATGACATACTTGTATGTCCTGTGTGCGTATGTTCTGAGATTGTTATCTTAAACACTCACTGGCATGGCGTGGCTAATGTCCGAGCGGCATTCTTAAGTGGTGTGGTCAGCAAACTCAACTCCGGCATTAAAGTTGAATTTTAATTTTTATGTAGGCGTTGTCATTAAATATGATTTCATTATGTTATGAAAATTTACTTTCTTCTCATTCCATTAAAGGATAAAAACGTTTAAGTGTCTTACACACATCGCAGTATAAACTTTCATTTATTTGAATAGTGTTGTTGTGGCAACCACTTCACTACGAATAAATAGAAACCTCTTCTCGGACCATAAAACACCTACCTTTCCAATTTTTATCTTCGGCGTCATATAGAGAGAGAGGACTAGTTCACGATCCTGACACTGCAATAGCTCGATAGGGGGGCCGGGTGAAGGCCTCTGATCGGCCGAAATAAAATGCTCTCTCATTCGCTGTAGGCAGGAATGACCTGTCTAAATAAGACAGAAATTCTGAACTTTTTTAGACAGTCAGAATCAGACAGTTGAAGTGAACACTGCTCCCTCTCTATCTCTGCACTGGCGCTTGTTGTTCTGCTTTCTTATTTAATTACCTCTGGGCCACTCTATCGTATCGTCGCTAGCTTTAGTCTGGCGTTGTTGGGTTGGTCTCGCTAAAACAAGGACATCCTAGGAATGGATCCCTTCCATGCAAACGACGGTCTCTGGGGCCCTACAATATATACCTAGTAGTGTCTCCCCCAGCGGCCCAGTCGCCTTTGGAATCCGGGCGGTTTTGCGACTACCCACAGATACAGAGTGTGAACTCGTGGTCATTCCAAGACCACGTAAATTATCAGTAATACCCTACTCCTAGTACCTCTACTCCTGGATATAGTGCACTGTGGGAGACGCCTCCTTAGATCTTATGAAGTCAGATCAATAAATAAATACGAATTAAGATGCCAGCCGACTAGGTGGCCAAAGATTTATTCATTTATCTCTTTCTAACGCCAACCGGGCAGTGGATGGGTCGACGAGACTTTATACCTTCGTACCTGGATTCTGCTGATTCGTCATTCTGCATCGCCTGCAAATTCCATTAGTAGTTTTTTTCAAGTTTGCGAATATTTAAAGCATTACTCTTTATTTTTATGAAATTCACGTTTGTTAAAGATGGCAAAGAAATTTAGCTGGCTGGGGAATTTGTCAAAAGAGAAACGGTGCTTCTTCTTTCACAGCGACACAGTTGTCGTGCCAACATGTAGGTTGTTTCTTTTGATCTGATTTGTACTAAAACAGTGTTCACAGTTTAAATCGGGTCGACTTATGTAGTTTGTAGCATTTCGTTGTGTGGACCGAGATGTCAAACTAGATTTCTTTAGTTTAGAATACACATCCCTTCTTAAAATAATTTGTCTCGTGTTCAGTCGATCGACAAGTAGCAATTCTATGCTCTACTCAGAAATATTACATATACAATCCTGAGATAATATCTTGTTTTATGTACACCCTCCTTTGTTCTGAGCTTACCAGACCAGACCAACATATTATGCTTCAATTTTACATTTTATTTTAAATTATTGCAGTGATGTTTTATTTGTTAATTTTCATCCACTATCATCTCCACGTAATGCTTTTCTCTAATCTTTTTTTTACCTCGATAGAGAATGTAATCATGAGTGAACTGAACGAATAAAATATTATTTTCCATCATGTGCAGAATATTCGGAATCTATCACACTCAACTGCTTAACTGTTTAATTGAAAGTAAGCATCAAAATTTATTTTTGTTTAAGTCAGGAAACATAAGAGGAGTGAGTGGACAGCACCGATTTGAAACCTTGAGTAATTTTCTTAAATACTTATTAAATTATTAATTTTTTTTACATATCGTATTTTTTCGATCGATATTTTTTTTTACATTCGTTAAAGCTTCTTTTTCATCGAAAATCGGTTTGTCAGCTTTTAAAACTAATTGTAAATTGACTAAAAATAACTATTGGAATTGGCTTTAAAAACATTAAATTGAAGATTTTTGGCCGTTGATTAAAAAACATTCTGGCTTAGCAACACCGATGTCTCTTCACTATTATGGGGAAATCAGAACGAAATTGGATCCACTTTTTTCACATTGAATTAGTTTTTCAAAAATTTCATTTATTTATGTTAGTTGAATCATTCTACAATTTTTATCGTGGAATATACATAGAGACTGATTGACTAAAGACGATCACCTGCCTGAAATTAGTGCATTTTCTTTTTGGTTTGATGTTTACAATAATGGTCAGACTACAGATCCTTGGACCAACTATAAGAAAACGCACAGGGTGGGAAAGGGGAGAACTAACTAGATCAGGAGTGGAGGGGTCGGTGCTAATAGGAACAGGATAATTGCAGAAGAAGAAGAGACCAGGCAGCTAATGAGACTATTTCTATGGCCGCTCCAGCAAAGCCGATGATGCGTGTAATGTCGCTGACATACAGACATACCGTCAAATAGTTCGCCGAAGTGAACACGTCTCAGGCAAGAAGTGGAGGAATGCGATCGAGCCTGCACCTGAGGTGGCGGACAGAGCGACATTTGCCTGAGGAGTCAGTGTCCACTTTTTCTCAGAGCGGTGGCGATCCACTTTTCGCCTTAGATCCACACCCGGCCGCATGCCTCTTCGCTCGCCTTTTTGCACGGCCCGGTGTCGGCCATCAGGGGCCTCATCGAGACTAAATAGGAACAGCGGGCTTTTTTTGCTGGTTCGTCTTCGGCTTTTGGGGCTTTATCTCTTGCATCGCGGGAAGCTCATGGCCGAGTCTGCTCCCATTTATACGACGAATTATGGAACGAGGCTTCTGAGCTGGGTTTTCTTGAGCTTCTTAGTCCTGAGATTATTTGCTCAGCCACTGGGGCTATAACTATCAGCTATGAGACACAGAAAGTATCAAATCTCTATAGTTAAACACTTGGTTAGCTCTACGGAAGTAAACTGAAAAATAAATCTGTTAAGTGTCTCGCCCTATAAGTTACAGTACTCCAGCAAAAATAATTTCATATTTAAACTTCTATTTCTTCCCATAAATTGACAACACATTAAGGACGTTAACGCAAAATAAAATTCTAAAGTAATACCTTGCACTAGGGGGTGAAGTAGCCTCGGACCTTTCCACTCACTTAACGTTATTTCGCGTTTTTTTTATCTCAGTTATTTATCTATTCTCTTTCCTTTCCATACAGCCAGTACATGGTTACTCTCATCGAGGACGCCATAATGCCACAATTACTTCCAGTCGCTCAGATCGTCCCTTCCAATCAAGAGATATTTTCATTTCTTTCTCTATCCCACTAAGTCATACAAGCCTCTCTTCTCTGGTACTTTAAATCTATAGCTGTATTCCAGCTTGTGCCACACTTACTGAACTAACTTACTGAACTTAAAGAGAAACGAAGACTTGAGAAGGAGCTTAGCTACTCCATACTCGCTTTCTTTTAGTTCTGTATTATATTATTCTAGAATTGTCTGAAGCTGCTCATGAAAATAAGCATAAGAACCAATTTATGCTATAAAAAAATGATGGAAACGAACAATAGAAATCGCTTATTAAAACGAAGTCTATTCAATATCCGAATATATAATTTTGGAAACAAAGGAGCAAACAAATTATATATATACTTTTATCCCATCTTTTCTGCCAAATTCAATGAAAAACTTTGACATCTAGAGTCTCATTTCTAGTTAGTGAGCTTTAAAAAAAACACATACAAGAAGCTCATTCCTCCTTGGACGTCCTCCAAAACTACATCTAGAACTATCAAAATTTTCTAGAAATTGTGCAGTCACATCAGAGTATAAAGAGAGACTTCAAAACTTAATGCATACTCTACCAGAACATCTTATAATTTACACAAACGGATCTGGATCAGAGACATCAACGGCTTGAGGCTTCGTTGCTACAAACTCAACTCACGAACCACCACCTTGGCAGTGTTTATTCGGCCAAACGGAATGCTCTCCTAGGACGAAGTATACCCGTCATTACCTCGTCAGAACTTTCAGGTCTACAGAAGTAATTGCTAAACGATGGCAGTCAATTTTCATTATGCGTTCCCATCCGACAATTGGCTCAAGTACATGAAATGAAAGGCAAAACCATGGAATACATCAAACCATGACAGCCGTCAAAGAAGTAGGACATTGTAGACTCACACAGGGTCATAGATCATCCGAGAAGCACCTCCAAAATTCCAAAGATGCCGAGATTTAGCGATCGTTCATATGTTCGAGGAGTGCTACTTTTACAGATCTATTTTAAAAAGTCAACAAATTCCATTAAGATTGACAGCATCATTAAAAAATAACGAATCGACTTTAAATACCGTCATAAAACTTCTCTCCGTAGTATGTAATTTGACATCAATAATACCACACATTTAATAGTAATTACTAATATTTATTTTATTTTATCAGTTTTAGTCTTTCTACAGAAACTCATTTGGTAATAAAACGTTAAAATAGCTCCTGCTGAGTCAGGGATGTCGGGATTGTAGGTGTCCTGTGCACTCGTAAGCCGCTGCCGGATCACTGGTCTCACTGAGTGGGTTAGCTCCGAGGTACTGGGAGGATTTTGAATTTTCCATGTATAGGAATATGATGGATGATAATAACAATGATGGATTGTACTTATTTATTACCTATTATTTTTATTTATATGATATAAATATGATAAAACCATATATTCACCTAACTTAAATACATAAGTACAATCCACCATTGTTTACATATTCCTATACATGGAAAATTCAGAACTCGTGCCCTACAAAAATTTTTTTTTATAACCACCTCCTGAGATGTGGAACTATGGTGCCTCAGGATTCTGGGTGGTTCTGAATAGTCTGTCCTCTGCTTGCATCCTCGTACTCCTTGGTTTGCATTCCAAAATAAGCTTGAATATACAAACAACGGCGTTTTTACCTCAAAATAAATCCCGAAAAAAAAATACATCAAATAAAATCTCAAATTATTATTGTTTTCCATATTTCTTAATCCAAAATCTGTTTTTGTTTTTTATTACTTTGATGCTCGTCAGATTTAACATAGTTATGCAACAGGTGGATTAAGGGGTGAAAAAGAAAAATGATTTTGTACCCTCGGTTACACTTAGGAGGCCACTTAGTGACAACGCATAAATATTCAATAGATGATTATCTCGTGCTAAAGTTCTCCAAATATCTCATTAATTTCTCGAGGTGGATATATCATTAGTGCGCGAATCCATTCCCGAGACCCTAATAGCCCCGATAGCCATCTGCCATCTGGGATTGAGGCCTCGCCCAACTACAAATTAAACTAACAATTTCGAATTCTTGTTCAAACCTTCTTCGGCTCCTGTTCAGAGGCTCCATTACAGTATTTCTGAGACCGACAGCTTTTATAAACACTTTGACAGTTACGTCCATTCCTAACATGGGCTAAATATTTAATTTCAATTCAAAAATTTCACCACAAAAAAAAATTAGTAGCGTAGCATATTTGATTGATAATTTATTATTTTATGATAATTTGTGCAATACCATCCCTTTCATGCTCTTTTAGGCTACCTTTAAGGTTTGTATTTTCCGACAAATATTGTACAAATTTGATGAGTACAAATGAGTTTTTCAACTACATAAGTTGACTTCAGAGATTGGAAGATTTTTAAAATGACAGAAACTAAATCGGTCATTATGTGAAATTAAGATTAAAGACGATTAAATTTTAGGTGTATCCTCCTTGGTATTAATAGAAAAAAAAAGATATCTGTCGAATCTAAGAGGGCACTTCACGCCCAAATAAAAGAACATTTTGTATTATGGTTTTTTTTTGTGTCAGTTTAATGTTTCTTTAATTGTACTCCCAAACCAATCTATTGGATTAGGTTTTGAAAACGATTAAATTTGTTCCTAAACAAACACATAAAAAATAAAGAAACTAGCACACCAATGTTTAACTAATTACAATCTTATATACTCCCGTTTAGAGCTGAAAGGTGAACTATCTTATTGAAATTGCTTGCTTGTATTACTGGAAATAACATTAAAGTCGAGGGTTTTTAACCCAGAACCTTACTACAGAAGCAATTAATCCCAAACATTGGTTAATCCAGGATTAGACTCCCCCTATATATAGCCTGAGCCTACGGCTCTCGCTCTCATTCTTCTTCTTTCTGTCATAGCTCAAAGTCATAGTAGTTCAATTATATTTCTTCTAAACCCAGTGTAGTGTACTTTGAATAAAGAAACTTTTTAAAAACATCTCTCGCTTTGCTTGTGATTTAACTATATTCTTTATTAAGTTGTGCATCGTAGTACATTTCGGTTATACATATGATATCTAAATATTGTTTGTTATTTATTCGGTTTTTATGCACACATTACTCAGCTTTTAAAACCAGTTCCAATCCACAATGGATCATCTCTCCAGCTTATTTTAGTCCTAGGTAGAAAATGAGTTTAAAAAAGGCAAGATCTGATTATGTAAACGATGACTGTTTAATTCATCTTCTATTATCAACCAAACTACTGCAGCTGGTGGAAGCTCCAGTAGTTTCAGCCTCGGAAAGTTTCAAGAAAGTTCGAAACCAGTCATGAGTAGAGAGAGGAAACTCGGAGTCTCATAAATGATAGTTACATGTATCTCCTCAATGTTATCTTCAAGAAATATGCAGTAAAAAATGGACGAATCTAACAGATATTGGCTTCGATCATTTATTTTCGACTTCAGCGTCTATTAAACAAAGTTCCACAGAAATTTCGAATAGTGTACAACGACAGGTACATCCACTATCAAAGAGTGTTCTGGGAAAGAGACAATAATGACGAGTTGGACAGCCGAAATGGCCTCAAAAATAATAGGAATGAAGGTATTTTCTGTCTGAAGAGGACTGTTCAGAAATACAGTGCTTACGCATGACCCCAAGAATACAGTCTCAGGTAGATCGTGGTAACCACAGTACTAAGAGGAACGTCTAATATTGTGAAAAACTTAACGAATCTCTGGCACTGTTACAAAAATTAAAGTGAAGTTTATTTAGTCAATTTGCGTGTTACTAGGTCTTCGTTAATTTTTTCAAGTATTGGAAGTGACTATGTTGTCAATTAGCAACGCGTCTCACTACAATTTTGTTTAAGAAACTGTTTTTCTTAATTCTAGCACTTTATAAGACAAGTAAAATTCAGGTACGGTTGTAGAGGCTTGGTCGATGTCTATCTTATTTTCTCTCCAGGAAAATCTTTAAGAGATTAGTAAAGTTTTCCAAGATGCCAATCGAAACACTCCCAATTAAAAATCAAGTTCTAACGCCCCTGAACACAAATTACCTTGGCCGTTCAGACCTCTGTAATTATTGCTGTCTTACTGTTATATTTATTTCACAAACGTGTCAAATGGTAGTCTCAGCATGCCTGATGATTATTGCATAATTGCATGATTATACATGGAAGTCAGAATATTTAATTTTATGCATCAATCATATAAAACGTTTCCTTTTACAGAGACGTAATGTTATGTTGTAGTTTAATTAAATCATAAATTATTCTTTTCCGTCGTAATGACTTCATTCGGTTAGAATCTATTTTCTTTCTTTTGTTTTTTAACAGAATGTTTTGAATAAATATTACGCTATAGGTTAGGCATTTTATTTTGGGCCGTATTAGGCTATCTTTAGGAGGAGGGTAAATTGATTCCAAACTACTCTTTCATCGACACAACGTAGATAAAAAGATGGACATTACAAGAAGTGAGGCCCGAAGTAATTAAGATTTCGAAAAAAAATAAAATGAAAAAAAAAAAATAAAATAAAACTGGTTTCCTTTTTTGGTCATCCCCAGCCCACTTTGCATGTCCCACTCCTCGAGTTCATTAAATTTTTTTCTCATTTTAAAAAGGGCATCCTTTTTTGCATGACTAGCCCCTTGGATCCTTTTTGATCCAATCATTATAAGATTAAGATCCAACATTTGTTGCCTGGGCAGTCCAATAAGGAAGTTTATAAATGCGATAAGTTTTTGACACTGGCACCAGATTTCTTTTTTTTCTTTTAGTTTTGACTTATGAGCGATAATCAGACAGCATTAATTTTTTTTTCCATTCCTCGTTCTCACAAAACCCGTCGTATGCAACTAGTAAGAAGCTGATATGAACAGCGGTAAAGCATAAATTACTGATACATTCTAACTGCATGAACCACACAGCACTTGATACATTAGTTGCTACGCCCAAAGGTAGAGGATATACTTTTAGACGTGTACGGTGGAATTTTCTTTCACCTCTCTCTGTATATTTAAATACTACGACACCGATAAACTATTTATAATGTATAACTTTATACCATGAATAACTATGGTATTATAATAATAAAATATATTTTAGTTTTAGGCATGTGCAAGCGTTTGCGCTAACAGAAAACGCACAAAAAAAAATAAAAAAGGAGTAAAATAGATAGAACAATAACAAATACAAAAGAAAAAAAAACACTTTCTTTCTACATATTGCTACAGAATGCTAATGAATTGCTCCTGCTTATAACGTTTATTTGGAGTTGTATCATAGCGACCAGCTCGTTGATGTGGTCATTCAGTGGATTCACACTCCAGCTTGAATTTATTGGTTTTCGACGAACCATGGAAAATTGAGGTTTATCCGTAGCACTTTATTTTGGGGATTTTTTAGTCTGCGGAGTTATGTAATTGAAGAAGTAGTCCAAATCGGGCAAGTGTAAGTAACAGATTTGTAAAACAGTCTAGATGTAGCATTAAAAGTAAAAATTCTATTTTTTCCCTTAACGATTAAATATTTATTCAAATTCAATGATTCATTCAATCATTATTCTAACGATATATATTTGTGTTAATGTAGTCTTTTACTGCTACCATCTCTACCTTCATTAATCATAAGCGACTAATATTCTGATAAATCAGAGTTCATGGTTTCTTCCTTTGTCCTGGATGATTACCACCGGTTTCTTATTGTGATACAATTAATGTTATTGCTATTTACTAGAGAAAAAAATGTATATCTACAAATAGAAAATTCCTTTCAACGGTGGATTAGTAGGAAGCAAAAGCGCCGCTGATTCTATGATATTATTTTTATGCTTGAGTTAGGTCAGAATCAAGCTCCGATTTCCTACTCGGTCATTTGTTTTATAGTGACCAGGCAATTGTCACAAAACGTAAAGGAGTCCACATTAGTTTAGATCAAAAAGAAACCGCACCTGCTATTATGTGAAACGCTGCATTTTGGTTATCCTATGGTAATGTTAATATAGTTTTGACTTGCCCTTTTGGAGTTCATGTCAGCAACAAGTGGGAATAGAACACATGGCATCACTGTAATCGATGCTAGACCGTCATGCAATTTGCTCTAAGTAGAATCGATGCAGGGACGAGATACGTTGGCTGTGGATGGAATCCCGAGACAGTACTGAAGGAGCTGCACATGACGCAATGCTAACTGAATCACAACTTCCTGAGTCATCATCTCTGAGATAGAGTTTGAGCTGGAAAGTCAAAGATCCGGTGGTCTCTCCAGGTTCGATTCACATTCCAGACAAATCTGAATCATTTGATCACGAGCGTCTCTTCATGCCCACGCCTTCCCCCTTCTCTTTCTGTTCACATGGTCAGATGTTGCAGTTGGGTGACATTCATTAAAGCCGAAAGACCACCACTATCTAAGTAATAATAATAATTATGCATTACTATTATAAAATTATAAATCAAATTCGTTAAATGTAGACATCCATGGCCCTAGTAGGTGAAATCTTCATTTGAAAGAAGGTCTAAAAAAGCTTTACAGAAGCATAGGATCAAGCTAGAAATGTCCACCATCTAGACTTTTCGGTGGCCGAGAATCATGGTGTCTCCGAACTTCTTTACCACGAACAAATAGGATTTATCCTCTTTACGGACCATAAAACAGCCGCATACCTTTCAATATTTTGCCAATAAATCTTTGGCGTCATATAGAGAGAGGAGACTCTTTCACGATCCCGACACCGCAAGAGCTCAATAGCCGGGTGAAGGCCCCTGACTGGCGAAAATAAACGATCATATGATTACAATAAAACGCTCTCTCATTCACTGTAGGCAGGCAAGACCTGTATATATAAGGCAGAAATTCTGATCTTTTTCAGGCACTCCACCTTCAAACAGGTACTCCTAGTAAAAGGATCCACTCAGCCCAGATAAATTTTCCTTTATTTTTCCCTTATCCATAATCTTAAAATTTGAGAGCTAAGAAAAAAAAAATCTTTTTCAGGCAGTCGGAAACAAACACTTGAACTGAACAGTGCTCTCTCTCTTTCTCTCTCTCTCTCTCTCTCTCTCTCTCTCTCTCTCTCTCTCTCTCTCACCCTCTCTCTCTCTCTCTCTCTCTCCTCCCTTGATATCTTTAGTGCGGCGTTGTCAGACCCTACACCTTCCTTGTGGGATTCTCTGGCTTCGTCTCGCTTAAACTAGCACATCCTAGGTAGGGATCCTTGGGCCCTACACAATGAACCTAGTAGTGTCTCCCCCGCGATCCTTTCATACTCACCTTTGGGATCCGGACGGTTTTCGCCTAACCTCCTGAATATAGTGCACTGTCGGGGCACACCATATAGATCTTATGGAGAAACGGTCAGTGGCCAAGTTGACGAGACCTCCCCGGTGGGTGCCCTCTCTCACACCGCCCAACATAAAAATCCTGGTCCCCCTTCATGGTCTCAAAATTGAGCCCGAATACGATTGAGTTATTCTTTCAAATTTGTAATTCATGAATAAAATTGTATTGTCCGTCATTAAGAATTAGTTCAAAAATCTACGTCACCAGCGTAAAAAGGGACACGTACCATTTCTACTACTTTTGGAAAACACAAAGAACAAAACATTATAATACTATCACAAATATGTCTTTTATATTTTATGGTAATATATAATATGTACTCTATGTATAACCCTGATTTGTAAAAGTATTTTGAAATTTTTTTTTTGTCTTTTCTGAAGGTAGTATAAAAAGTACTTATCCCTTTTACCCTAGCTCCACAGTAATGATCTCCTTTATTATTGCTAGTCCCTAATTCGATAGGATTTTTCTTGAAATAATGAGCTCCAGTTAATTGTACATCATAAGTAATAAATGCAGATCTACAACTATTCCATTTAAAAACCGGAAGAGCGGAATGTTGAGGATCGATGTAAATTGAACTGACGCAATTTCTGTTAGTGTAAACGAACAATAGAGCTCTTATTTAATTTTTCTTAAAAAATAAAACGTATCCACATTTTTGTGCATAAACTGGATGGATAGAAGAATACATAATATCGTAAGTGCGTACACATAGATGTCACTCTGGGTAGCTGTAAAACCCTCCCCTATAAGGTAGAGGCTCCTTAGCGCAGTTTGAAAGGAAAGGAGGAGGCCGGTGCTGTATAAGGAAGAGCTTTATGTCGAAGGATTCAGTTGTCTTCTTAATGGCACTCCTGGAGACTGCAATGCCAATCGCTTGTCAATAACGGCCGTTCTCCCCTCCTTATCTCGGCGTTGGGAGTAGACGTCAATTTTGGCAGTTCATACATTTATTTTTTATAAATTACAACCAACGAAAATTTTTCTGAGGAGAAATATTCCTATCTTCTGTATTACAACATTTAGCATTTCACAAACTTCATTCTCAAGAATTTCAACTATTTTTCACAATTGATTTTCAACAATCAATTTGATTTACATTTGAGTACACTGATTTACAAGCACGCAGGTAGCTCCAGTTTTACTCAAGCTACTTAAGCAATCAGATTATTTTGTTCCTGCGTACTTCACCATGGTTTCCATTAAACCAACAACTCAATCAGTAAAATGAGATATATATGGTATTTTTTATTTTTTCCTTAGCTCTCTAATTATAAGATTAAGGATGAGGGAAAAATAAAGGAATATTTGGGTTGACCGGATCCTTATACTAGGAGTACCTGCTTGAAGGTGGTGTGAGAAGATTAAGGGGTGTGGGAAGCCTCGGAGGAGGTTGGTTGTTTCGGTACAGTGGTGAGAGTCCACTGGTGGATGGGCCTGGAGTCTCTCTAGGCATGTAGTGTATTATTTAGTATGATTTCAGTGATGAATATATTGTTTTTTTTTTTGTTTTTTTTCTTAAGCTCTCTAGTTAGAATTTTAGGATGAGGGAGAAATATAAAATATTTAGGGTGATCGGATCCTTGTACTAGGAGGACCTGCTTGAAGGTGGTGTGAGAGGGGTATGGAGTAAGGAGTGTGGGGAAAATGTGGGTATATATATATATTTTTTTTTTTCTTTTTTTTTTTTTTTTTTTTTTTCCTTCATAGCCCCTTTCAATTTACAGATAATTATATCTGTACCTCGGAGGGATACAACACGAGCTCCTTTGGATTCGTCCCACATAATACAATGGACTGACGAATCAGAAGAATCAAAAAGGGTGTAATTCAACGTCCAAAGTTTTCTCTTGTAAAAGCTTATGCAATTTGTTATAAGGGGTGACGGCAAACATTTTTGAAGATCACCCGTTAATACCTTAAGTGTTGTATCCCTCCGAGGTACAGATATATAATTATAGATCCTCTGGCAAATCTATTTACAAATTATTTTGTATTTCCTGTAGCATCACTACGTTATATACAGGTTGGGTATATGGTATGATTAATATGTAATTATTAACGACCATAGTAGTTTGCATTGCCCGGGTAGGTCGTTTTTGTTTTTGTTTTTCAACGTTATATAACAGTAATATGCTTACTAGTTCCATGCTTTTTATTTTTATTGTCTCGAGAGATCGTTTGATTTTAAATTACCTCGTACTGCTTTAATCTATCGACCTTTCACATTCAAAATACACGTAGTTTTGTTAAAAATGGAGAAAATTATAGGAGGAATGTAATAGCCAGCAAATGTCTCTTGAAGCCATTATACGGGAATATACTTATAACTGTGTATAATTGAAGTCATTTGTAAAGATGAATTATTCATAAATATTAAAATTAAAATAACTAATGAAATATTTACACTTAATTCGTTAGTTGGCTATGGTTCAGCATAGCATGCATGAATATATTTTCTACAGTATCCCGTAAAATTTTAGATTTTGCAATTTGTCAGCACAATATTTCTCTTATAACATTTGATAAAAAAGGTGAGCCCCATCACCTTATAGAGTCTTTTCGTCATCAGGTCAAATATAATGTGTATCATTATATCTGTATAGCATTATATAATTGTATACGAAATCAATAATGTAGCGACGCTACAGAAGATATAAAACTCATAAGTAAATAGATTCAAATGAGGAGGCGAAAAAAAAAAAAATTGTATTTGTCAAGACACAACAAACAGTCTAGGTATTTTTCTTATCATACCAGCGAAAAGATCATTTTTTTCTGATCTAGGTAAGATCTTAAAATCGAAAAAAGGAAAATAACGCTCTCACCTTTATTTGGTAATCTCCTCTATTCATAAATGTACAAAAATATATTGTCTGTTCCCAATTCTTGATCTTATACATATGATTCCATGAAAAAAATTAATTAATTAATGTCCTTATTTTTTTAAAAGTTCACATAAGCCCATGAAGTGGCAGACAAACGTTTTCTTCATGAACTTTATTATATCAATAACAATACATGAAAAGTGATTTGTAATGTATGTAATGTAAAATGTATTGTCTTCTTCACAAATTTACAAGATATTTATTTTCGTAAAAACCTTCTGCCCAGATTATTATTCAATAGCGATTTCCGAATTAATATTAAGTTCTTAAAAGCTAAAATAGGTTAATCATTTCATGAGAGCACTACTCGCTTGCTATACAACACAGAAATTACAGACACTTCTCGGAAGACATCACAGAACTACCGCGGCATCAAAATTCCTGTCTCGGCAGCTTGGGTTGATGTCGACAGTTTTATCGACATCCGCAACCTGGTTTATTGTAAACGGCGTTGAAAACTCAATGCGGCTCTTATCACTGGGTCGTTTAAATAATGTGCAGGCATTGAATAACCTTTTTCATCAGGTATGGTACACATGTAATTTCTCAAAAGAATGATCACAATTCCCTGAGATGTATCAAAGGCAGTAACTAAGGCAATAATGATGTTCACAAATGTGGCACTGGTTACTACCGCTTTGTATCTTAAATTATTTGAGTATCATTACCTTCGATAAAATTCAGTTGTTTCAATAATTTCGATTCTATCGTGAATGAAGGTTTACATATAGATGAGGTGTTTTGAGGGTGTGATTTTCATAATTAATTTGACGTATTTGACCCTAGATGCCTATTTTTGAAACTACCTCGTTCACTAAATATCCGATTTTCAACAAATAAAAATAGTTTTAAATATATAGCTTTAATAAAAAAACACCAAAGCCTGTTTCGAATCTATAAAATAAGCGAGTTTATGAACGACTCTCAAAACATTATTTCTGGAATAACTTTAGAATTATTTTAAGGATACCGTCTGTATATAGACATTTACATATAGACTTTAATATATATATAACTTTTAATCACCGTGGAAAGATCAGAACATTAAATCTGATTTACCTAATGACATGAGATTTTTAAAAAACTTAAAATTTTGCGAAGCCCTTATTTCACGAGGCCACTGTCGCTCTAGTCTCCAAAGAGGATTATAGGCATGAGTGACGCGGTTTAATGACTATGCTAGGGGATTAGGGTGGTTGACTTGGAAGGGATGAGTTCGAGAATTTAGGGTATATTAACATCGTTATGAAAGATTTTGTCGCTGACGTAATAAGGGACATTAACTATTGTTCTCAAGACTTTTGATTGAAATGGTTGGATGCGCTTGATGTTCGACTTTTTTGCTGCCCGTTTTAGCACTATTCCGTATGTCTATATTGACTTTAGTGTAACTTTATAAATTAGTAATTTATTTTCTATTGAGAGATGGGATGTTCTTCGAAGTAGTCTGTACTGTTGTACAAAGCGTCTTTTGACTTTGAGCTCTTGTCTTTTTACCCACGTGTGAGGGTTCCATCTCAGCCTTTTTCCGAGACGGAAGCATGGATACAGGAAGAGCAATGGATTAAAAAACAACTAGTGGACAGAACTTGTGACAAGGGGAAAGGCAATGTGGGAACATTTTGATTCGCCAATACTTGATCTCATCAAGGTGTTTTTGAAGGTTATGGGATGCTATATCGGGGTCTTGGTGGGATGACAGTACTGCAGTGCCATTTTCAAATGTTACCGAGAAGGTATTGGGGGTAGAGGGGACATCGGAGGTGTATAGATTATAGAGGATGGGACCCAGGACACTGCCCTGTGGAACTCCTGCTTTTATGGGATAGTATTTAGAATATTCTAAACCACAGCGGACTTATACATCAAGTTAAAAAAAAAAAAACTAGCTAATAAATAATGAACTCAGAGCTGCATTCCCATGGTAGGATTGATAGCAGACCACTTTTGGCAAAGCGCAGGTGAGCTGTTAGCCAAGTAACTGCAATTTTTCATGAAGGCTTACATGATGTAAATAGGTTGCTACGATGATGTTAAAAAAAGGCTTACGAGTGTTACGGTAACTTAGTAACCAAACCAAATTCTTGGAAATCTTTATATATATATGTATCCTCACAGACAATCATTTTAAAGTAATAGTATATAAGTCATATTTTCTGGCGGCTGCTGTATGTCCGATCCAGTAAATACGCCGCTATTATTATTATTTTTGGCTCCAGGTTAAGTTGGCAGCCCTGCTTGGTGGAATAGCTGTGCGTCTGAAAATAGAGCTTTAGCTTCAGCTTTGTAAATAATGGCACCTAAAGGATTTCAAACAAGAGTAGGTTAGTATCAACTGAACTTTTATTCTAACCTTAACTCGAAAAAATATCATATTCTAATTTATAGCAGTTAAAATTTGTATTAGAGACAAAAAAGAATTATTATAAAAACTCATCAGGTCTTATCCAAACCATCTCTCAATATTGTTTTTACTTTATATATATTTTTTTCGTTGGTATATATTTAAAAAAATAAATTTGTTTTCATAAGTGAAGTAACGGAATTTCAGTGGCTGGGTAATTTAAAGTCATAGCTCAAAAGTCAAAGGAATAAAAAGAACTTTCAAAGGAAAGCAGGAAGGGATAAATAATGATATCAGTTGATTTACGGTTCAAGTGTTATACCGTTGTTAGACTGCTTCTCGGAGGAGATAATGTAGTCATCACAGATGAGAGTTTTTGATCCCCAGATCGTTGAGCAGTTGCAGTCATGACGATCGTGTTTTTTGTTATTTTTAAACAGTCTGGCTTAAGAAGTCAATTGATTCTCGAGATGGAAGGTCTCACTAATGCTTTATTTACAAACCTGTATCCATTCGCAAACAATTAACAGAATGTCGGCGTTTCCCGAAATAGCTTATTCGAAGTTTTGGTTTTTCATTGTAACTCTTCAACCGGAAACGTTGTGGTGTTTGTTTCCATAAATAAACCAAAGAATTTCTATGTCGTAATCTACATTTGAGTGGCAGTCGCCAAGACCAAAGAATTAACGACCGCTAGTAAGTTGGACAAAGCTGAGGAAATATGGTGGATTTCATCCCGTTTAAAACAGTATTCATTCAAAAATCGTAACTTTCTAATCTGAGAATAGGGGAAAAAATATCAATAAATGAGTTTCCACCAGCTTTTCGCTATAACAAAAACTCAATAGAGTTTTAAAATAACTGAATCGTTGGCGGACACTATGCTAATTGATCTACATCAAATTTGTTCCCCATCCCGGAAACGGCCATCCTTGCATAGCGAACATACATACAAACGAAATCTTTTATATACCTTAATATATATAGTGCAACCTAGTCTCCTTCATACTATGTATACGTAAGCCCCCCCAGATTAAAATAAAGAGATTATATTTTACAGGATTTTCAATTTGTAATTGAGTTTGATTCTAGCCTGGGTTAGCTGGCACGAATGAATTAAACTCTTTTAAATTAAATATTATAAGCTTTATGATGATGTTGAACTTAATTCCTGAACCGGTTTTATAAATATTGTAGACGCATACTATGAAAGTTTCTTTATACTTGATATATGAGACATTAAATGTTTACCATAAAACCGAATAGCGACAGGATTTAAAAGCAACACCTTATAATTTTTATTTATTATGTTATGTGGTTCAGCAGGTTTTCTTTTTTAATTTTATATTTTTTAGTTCTTAATTAAGTTTTGTAACGGGTATTTATGTTGCTCATGGAAGATAAAATATACTTAGTTTATGACCCTAAGAAAAGCGAGGTGGGCAGAAAATCTGTCCTTAGATAAGACTAATTATTATACTTATAAAGTTGGCTTTTATTGTTGATTTATTTTTGGTTCCTTTACGAGCTTTAAGGGTCACTTTCGATAACCAGTTGCAAAAATGTGGAATAGGACAATAAAAAAAAATTGGACATTTTATTGTAGATTACATCAATATCTCTTTGGCAGAGTAGGTTCATTTCAACTTTTTGTTTAGATCAGTTCCCTACAGGTAAATGAGTATGTAGATATTACTAATTAGTATTTATTTAAAATAGACTGGTACCTGATAACTATACAAAAGTGCATGTGTGTAACATAGGACTAAAAAATCTTTATTGTGATATAATTACAATCTGCCTTATCGGGCAATAAGTAAAGGTGTTCAATGTTCTCATTCATGCCATATTTACAATTCTTCATTCACTCGCTCATTCATACAGTATTTACAAACAGCCTAGAGGCCTCCCAAATCCACATGATTGTCGACCACCTCGCATGCGAATGAGGAAGCGGAGTCTTGGGAATTTTTCCACGCTCCTTCCGTAAGCCGGGACACCGGATACGAGCCAGTGGAGGCTGACTAAGGGCGCGAGAGCCACAGACGCTCCGGACATGATTGGAGAAAACGGCTATTGCCAGGAGTTTATCTGTCACGTCTTATAGCCGGTCATGAGGAGACTGCCACTTAGTAGAGGATTATAGGGATAAGTGGTGCAGTGCAATGACTGTGCTACGGGATTAGGGTGGTAGGATAGGCTACTATGGAATTTCATGAACTTGGAGGGGATGAGTTCAAGAATGTAGGGTATATTAAGATCATTATGAAGGGTTTTTTTCCTGACGTAATAAGGGGCATTTACTATTGTTCTCAGGACTTATGATTGAAAGGATTGGATGCGCTTGATGTTCGACTTGTTTTATGTCCCCTATAGCTCTATTCCGTATAGGACTAACAAAAAAGCAAATATATATATGTACTGTTGTTTCATCTCTGTGGCGTAGCTGTCACAGTACTAATGGAAATTTTACTTTTTTTTATGGTTAATGCACTAAAGAAATTTCCCGTCAGCATAGTAACATAGTTACATCCATTTTTTTTTATCATTTATCTTATTATAAATTTCTTGTATAAATAACATCAGTCGCCAATTATTTCCCTGCAGAACTCTTTGAAGGATGAAGAATTAAAATTATTTTCCCATGTTCGTGTGCTCGCTCGGGTTTGTAGTCAAGCTAATGTTGCATCTAATCTGCCACAAACTGAAGCAGTTTCTGTCATAGTTGTTTGCGATTTGCAGAATCAAGGGAGCTGTTCACGGAGTTCAACATTATCATTTATGTTGTCAAGTTTGTCGACATTCTGTTGACATGCAGAACCGCGCAGAAGTGTCGACAGACATGTTTGTCAAGAACACGACAAGACCGTCGGCGGATTTCACGCTAATGAGACGATTCGGAAGATTCGCCCAATCGCGATCTCTCTCCTCACTTGTGATGAATATTTATCAGATGCGGCCGATATCTGATGTTCGAGAGGTATATAATATCTCCCGCATTATCATATCCGACCGGAATTAACTTGTGGCGATCATCTTTCTAACGGGGATTTTTATATAAGCCAATGAAAAAGTAGTATGATTGTGACATCTCGTGGTTTTACAGCCACAACAGATGGAATCAGGCGTCGGTGTCTTTTAAGCCATCTTTCGAAGTCCAGTAGAGAGATTTAAATTTTTCCAGGGAGACAGAATCCACATCAATAATTTCCATAAATTATTCATCAGCTGAAGACCATAGTCCCTCCTTCATCATTTAATAAATGCTTAGAAAACATTTCATCTATTAGTTTTTGCAAGCGTAATACTCAGAACTTCAACTAATTAACACTGTCCTTATGCCAAACATATGCCATACATACCGAATGAAATTACATTTGAACAGGAGACTAATCAGATTTATATGAACATGTATGTGGTGTATGAAGGACCCTATGAAGCTACTAAGTTAAAAAAGTAAAAATATAAAAATAAATTTCATAAAATAATAATATAATGAATACCCGTATAGTAACAAATTCCAAACTCTCTTTTTTGGGGGGGGATTAAACTAGTGAATTTCTTTAAAAATGTAATTACTAGCCGAAATTTAATTTGATAAAATCACAATAGTTATTTTCAAAGTAGTGAAGCACAGTATCGTTATGAAAATATTTTTTGCAGACTAAAGTATTTCATTAAAATTTCTTTTAAAGGATTATTTACTACCACAAAAGAGAAATCCTCGTTTGGCAAATAAGGGAAAGTGGGAGGAACCTGGTTCAGCCAATGAGAAAGCGCCTTTTATCATACACCCTTTCAAGCTGTCAACATTTTTATTTATTTATTTATCCGGCCATGTTGTTGCACACAACACCGACTTTTTTTTTTACTTTAATTATGTATAATCTACTTTATATAATAATGCCCGTAATAGCTTGTAATGTGTAATAATAATTTTTCAATAAAAAATAAACAAGCATAAAAATATTAGAGTACTGTTCCGTTATAAATTAGTACAAGGTGCGTAGTCTATAGTTGGCCCTTGAGGCATCATTCCCAACAAGCGGACAATACTGGAATCGACAGCAAAAAAAACTCTATCTTCTCAATGATCATATCATTGAATCTGCAGTAATCATAAACCACTAAAGTTATAATAGCTAACTTATATTCTCTTATATTAACTTATATATTATAATTCACCATAAATATGTATCGCTAATAAATCATTTTAATAAACCATTTGCTCAATTATCGCCCAAAAATGAGTGAACAATTTTTTATAGTTTCTTCTTTCGTATACATTACTTGACTCTTCCCTTTAAAAATTTAAAAACTATTCCCAATTTGTTAAGATTGGTCGATTTTCCTCGTCTCGATTCTCTCAATAAAGGGTTTCCTCTAAAATAAACTCCATATTCTACGAGATAGTTACTTCTTAGATTTCATACATCATTGAGAGATCCCAAAGCCTCCTCCCACAAGTTGTCACAACCACAAAAGCCTGGTACGGGTCAAATATATGGGAACCTCTCCACCGTAGTACACCATTTCTCAACTCTGTCGTGAGAGATGAAATACCTACGTTACATTATTCTTCACAGGCTCAGGAATTAGTCAATATATTTTCGCTCTTTTCTCAGATGAATAAAAGATATATATTTTATAATAACTCAGTGCTACTTCCCTCGTGATGAATGGGCTTCACGACCAATTAGATAGCATAGAGGTGATATGAATGATGCCTGCTTGAATATACGATGAGGCGTTACAACATCTGTAATATGATACATTAACTTTTTTTTTTTTTTTTTTGAATCCGTCGGAAATATTGAAATAAAAAATATATATATTCATTAGATACGTCCCCTGATAAGTATTTTTATATTTTGTTTTTTTGGCAAATAATATTTTAGTCTATTATACTAGTGTCAAGTAAGTAAAACGAATAAAAAATAATCCGATAAAAAAAAAAAACTAACGAGTAAACTAAGGAATTTGTTTTGATCAAATGGGCACATTTAGCTGGCTAAATATGTAAAGACCGTATGAATAGATAATTATTATAGAGTTATTAGTACACTAATAACAGATAATTTTACACTCGCTGCAGTGTACAGTAATCAATGAAGCTAACAAAAATTTTAAAATGTGCGTCTACCACCATATGATACGGACTATTTTCATTATCCTCTTTTTAGCTTAATTACTTTTATGTTTCCTATCATTAAAGTATCTCAGAGTTCAGAAAGGTATTTATAGTCAGTATGTTTTGCCTCGTCATGTCTAGCGAGTACTTGAGAAGTTAAAGGCTGGATAATTAAAATAAATTATATCTGTAAACAACAAAAGATGTTGGTTTACCGTAGTACTTCCTGTTAGCCTCTTTGCATATATTTCTTGTTAAAATCATTTAATCTTGTAACGTATCTTGCTATTACGTGTGATTACAACTGTATTAACTAAATGTAGTAAATTAGAAATAAACAAATTACGTATTTGGTATTAATGTCACATGACTATAATTTCAGGAACATATTTTTTAATAGGTATTTTGAACCGACTCGATATTCAAAGAATAGAATATCCGCGATATCGTTCTTTTAACAGTTTAGAAAGCATGTTCTTAATTTAAGTATTTACTTTGTTATTTTTCAATATAAACCAAAAGGTATTAAATAAGATGATATGAAGTGCAATTTAAGTAATTCCTCATGTTCATCCTGTTATCAAATGTTTTGCAAAATTACCTGAAGCGTTCATAAAAAATGAAGTTTCAAACAGTAAAATCGTTTTCTCATTTTATCATTGAAAAACGACACGGTACTGTGAGTATTTTTTTAAATTTATTGATGACGTTTCATGATTTATGGTATCACAAAACGTTTTTTGATAACAACAAATAAATATTTGAGATAATTAATCACAAAACTTTATACTAATTAATGATCTTAATATAACCACAAACAGATACAATAGAGCTTTTAGATACAATGCGATATTTATTGTCATAGATGTGCATGGCATTATATCGTAACATCATATCCAAAATAGTAAATTATTCAGCCTAATTGATAATGTTTAACATTAATCAACAACGAAAATGATTGCATGCATTAAGCATTATAATATTGGATTTATTACCCAGGTTGAAGAGATCTTCATCCATTCAAGTATGTGATTCGTCTGTTTCTCTTTCTATATGTGTGTTTCATGATAGTGGTCGTAAAAGTGTCAGTTCGTCTTAAAATTTGAAGGTATTTCCGAAAATAACTCAAAACATGCTGATTATTTTTTGGACAAAATTCAATGACGGAAGTATAGAAAAAATGTTAATGTGGGAACAATTCGTCCAGTTGCGTCAACCTTTTAAGATCATCAAGTCCCTGATCATAAGCTATTTATGATTTAAAGTTCCAATATTTTACGCATACTCCAAAGTCCAAAGATACCCGAAAAAATAAAGTTTTGGGCCAGAATAAAAATTTATTATTCATCACGTTGCAGTCTATTTCAATAGGTATTTTTTATATTAATGTTTCACTTATTTAAAATTTTTTTAAAAAGGCTACTTTTAGTTACCAAAACGGTATATAAAAAATATTAGCCGGTTTTTTTCTTGATTATAAGTTTTGAAACCTGGGAGTATCGATGAATATTGTTGTTTTAATCTCTGCTAACTAAATATTTTATATAATAAAAAAACTGTCAAAAATTATACATTGTACGTTGTAAGAATATTATATAATGTAAGTATTGTAGCATATACAAGATTGAAGAGGAAATCTGTCATGACAGGTTTCCTGAACGTATGAAATCAATGGATGGTTAAAAGAAAATTATAAAGAGAATCGATTCGACAAGAAACATCAATTCTCATCTATAAAAGTAATACTACGTGAAAGGAACAAGACTTACCTTTGATAATAATAAGAAGAAGAGTTGATAAGAGAGATATCAGGTATGATTTAGAGTGAAAACACTATAGCTCACTACAGACAACCGACCACTAACTACAGGGGCATTATCAGACACTGAGATAGTGAAGCTACTACGGCTGGTGAAACACGAGATTGGCCCATATTTGGGTCCGGCCCGAACGAGTCTAAATTTAACACTGGTCTGCAGCGCTGGGTCCCCACCAAAGGGGGGATAGGGGCGGGCGCCCCCGTGGGGGTGTCTATGTCCCCTCCACGGGCCCCACTGCCTCCATCTCAATGGCTGGTCACCTACAGGTGTCTACTAGTCACCTATCTGTCAACCGATAGTATTACTAATTGATTCATGGTTCAGTAGCCTAGCCAAGTTTTTTTAAACACAAGGAAATAAATGAAGAAAGTAAATAGGCTAATAGAGAGACTAAAACTCACTTGTCTCGATATGACTTTTTTAACAAATTACTAAATTATTGTAGGAAACAAAAAAAATTAACAAAAAGCTTTAGCGCAGTCGAGAAATATAAAAAAAACAATAATATTAACAATAAACCTGTTCTTACTACATTAGCTTCATCGATCATGGTACGTCGCCCGTCCATTACCCCATGATAGGGAGTCCAGAAAATTAAACAGAAATCCCAGATTTTACGCTTACTGGTTAAATAATGAATTAATTATGCTATTCAATCAAATTATTTAATTAATCAATCAAGTTTATAATTATGAAATGAGGTTTTTTCGTGTGGTTTGCTTTTTATGTGTGTTTCCGGAGGTACTGCAATACTGGGGCAACCGAAGCCAGACGTGATAAGACCCCTAGTCCTTTCCCAAAAATAAAATTGATTTTACATTTAATTTAATAGTTCTATACTTTTCGTTAATGTATTTAAACCAAAAACTCACCAGTCTATTTCGATGTTGCTGGTAATATACTTTTTTAGGTCGTTTGAATCATTTTTAAGGCCGCTATGGTATAACGTGCAGACAGATAGATGAAAGACATTGAATAGCTGGATGATTCTCTCAGTTCAGGTGCAACAATTTATACTATTCTTGGGAGAAAAATTATTTTTGATATTACAATTTCCGATTACCAAGTTCTACCAATTTCTCTACCAAACGATTTTTTTTTTAACGATTTTTCAACTTCAGTTTTTGTTTATCTCAAATCGTTGCCAAGAGTTCTAAAGGTTTTTTTTTTAAGAAAATCAAATTTTATGCCATAAAAAACTTATTCTACCTACATTAACTCAACTTTTAACCATCATCGTTAAATTTCCTGTAAGACTAGAGTATTAGAAAATAACGGTCTAGGAACCTTTGCACATAAAAAATACCTAATTAGGTATCTCATTAGGTGCACTCCTTCTCCTCAGGTATTTGCAACAGCAACTATTAGATAGTCGATCCTTATTTTTTTAACAATAATTAATTTACATCTTCTCCTCAGAAACAATAGAGAACAAAGTATTCATAAGAAAATCCTGAAATTCTCTTATTGGATATTATGGGGTAGTGGTTTTTTGTTTTTTCTTTCCATTCCTCATAACATGACCACATCAACCTAATTAAGTGAAGGATACTCCAAATTCGAATTCCTTTGTCGTCCACGTTGGAAGGTTGACTGAGAGTACTTAAAAATCGTGATATGCATTTAAAATTATAGTTAATGTCTAGGATATTCGATTGATGATTTTTCTTAGCATGAATAAGTTACATGGAAATGGAGGAACATGAAATACACTACACTATGGATGTAATGTCAAATGGCTAAATTATTTAAATATAAACTAAATCTTGACACAATTTTAAACCATAAAAGAGGCTATATGACTGCTTCAGCACAAAACGCTAGATTGAGAGTAAATATTCTTTTTGAATTGGTAGTTTCTGATTACATTACCCTATGCCCCCCCCCCAAAAAAACTAATGTTTACATTTTTTTCCCAGGATCTCTTTTTCATTTACAATTTTCAGCAATCTGTGAAACTCTTAATGGAATTAGTTTGGTATAAACATAAGGTATAATTTATAAGGTAATGCTTTTCAGCACCAGACTATGTTTTCTTCTAGATCCGCATGGGTTTCGTTCTAACTCTTTTTTTACGCCGAAATACATTTTAAAACACACAAACGATAATACCTTCTATTTTTCTCAACCCTGCCCTATCCACCTCCATCCATGAGTTATAGCCTTTGCCTGTCAATGTTACGAAGTTGTTGATTGAAAACCTTTTTAGTCACCGTCGCAAACCGGTTTAAAAGCATCGGTTCACACTTGCTCAAAATTGTACATGCATATTGATCTGACATTTCAGCTGGGGAGTTTCAATTTAGTCTTCCTTTCTTAGACTTATGGGATACAATCGTACAAAAGTAACATTTGCCTTCCTCGGTAACCAAATTTCTTTTTATGGGTTCTCCCAATTTATCTAGTGGGTTAATTGATCAACTATTCACCTTGCCTACTAATATGCAATGTGGCACCAACCTCTGTGCCCATTCTCATTTGTTTCGTGTTTGCAGGATTCATTTTTGAACGTTCACATGTCGATATAATTTGGTGTACAGCAATAATAGCAAGCAAATACGATCGGTGAATTAAAAACTGTTCATCACTTCTATGATTCGCTTCTATCACACTATCTATTACATCGTTTTATCTATTACACCAACCAGCGAAACCGATTTGATTATTTTATTTAAGTTTCTCAGATATCAGTTTCACATTGCAAAAATGTGCAGATGGTTGCCTACGTCTAGAAACATGCGTATTGTGTATAGTTCAATCAATCATTCTGTTCTATAAAGCAATTATACACCAATTCAAAGAACAACGAGATGAAAATCATCCAGCAATATATTTTGTTCAGTAGAAAATTGAAACGCCTGAAAAGTTTAAAAGGTGGAATGTTGCGCTTTTGTCGTATGACTGTAAAGGGATTCTTCTGGCAAACGTCCTAAATTGAGCGCAGCGTTTGTTTGGTAAATTGAAGAATGTGCTACCTTTGTGTAAGGTTGCTTTGATATTCTACCAACACTAATGGAGTAAGTAATATTGACACCACATTTTTGAGACAAGATTATCTGGACGAATAGTAGACAATATGTTTTGAAATTCCTGTGGATGTTGTGGTGAGCCTAATGCTGCGTATCTTTGCCAAGATGAGCAACAATGGCACTCAGCCAGTATGGAGAAATCTCTGATCTCATTCATTCCGAATAAACATGTGAGGATAGGTAAATTGTGTTACCACTCAAAATGGTGGCAGATTTGTGTGTGAAATAAAGACGAAATGGTGTCGAGGAGAAATATTTTCATTTATTTTAACAATGATATAATTTTAGAGATCACTCTAGCTGTATAATGTTGCACTCGGTAAGTATTGCTAATATTTACTGATCGAACTGTCATCAGAAATACTTTAGAAGAGTCATCGTGCGATGATACTCTTTTAAAACATGGACACAGGAAATTTGACCACATTTCCCCTTATTCGGATCCCCTGTGATTGATACTTCTGATTGTCACTCATCTACATATATTTCAAAGACAACAGGATATTTTTTAAAATACCACAGCTATTCCTTCAATTCTTGAATCCGGCGTTGATATTTTAAAAATTATATCAATTATTTATTCCATAATTAATAATTATTAATAGATTATGAGACTCATTGATTCTTGACTTAAAAGCCCTATTCCTAATTTTTTTCGACTAATTTTGTGTATATCTACTGTAAACTAAAATTTTTTTTTTTTCTAATATTCATAGTATGCAAGTTAAGTTAAAACCAAACAATATATATACATCTCTGTTCTCTATGTAAGTATTTTGAATATGCATAAAATTATTACTATTTGTAGCTTCCAACGACATTAAACATATGAAATACCTTTTGTAACTTATAAATCATAAATAGTTTTTGAACTGTTGATTAGAAATCTTAAAACTTAATAGATACTGATTTTTACACACTTCCGGTTATCGTATCTAAACCGTAACAGATGCAGGGGAGGTTGATGTTAAATATCCCTCTTAACTATCAATGAAAATATTGTCAAGTTGCTACCATGGAACACATACAAATCGACAGACAGACGAAATTAATCGCCGCATACATACATATATGTTTGAATAAAGATTTTTTCTTCGGTTTCGGCAATAAGCATGGTTGTGTTTGACTAGTACTAAGCACTTAATGAATTATAAATCAATCAAGACGGAAAAGTATAAATAAATCATGATATTTTTATATTGTCAATTGGTATCGTAAACAAAAATGCATAAATAAATTCTATAGCGTACGATACTCCCTCCGAGATGACGCATGACGGCGGACCGAATGCCAGGGGGGACGTGAGGAGGCGGAGTCGGAAATCCAGACGACAAATTTAAAACAACCTTAAACGGCCATCAAACATAGAGCTATTGCTAGCCAGGCCAAAATAGACCACGCTCTCTCATGAACCTTCTTTTGTGTCCTGCATCTTCAGTTACTTCCAAAATATCTCTTTTTTATGTTCGATTTTGTTTTAATTTCACATCATTTTTGAAGATCCGATTTTATGGGAAGTGAACGATATAACAGCTAAAGGATTACCATACTTCTAAGCAAATAAAATATATTTTTTTGTGAATTCTGCCAAACATTCAAAACATTGGAAGTGTTGTATCAACGTTATATAAATATACACGAAGACAGAAAACATCCAGTGTTCTCTCCGAATATTCAAAACGCGTTTTCATTTAATAATACAATTTTAAACATCAGCCGAAATCTCGTACTAGACCTTTTCATTTATTAATAACATAGTCCTTTCCAGGGTTTCTATGTTTTTTCTCGAAAAATATAGCGAATCCCTTACGGATGTTTTTGGAAATTCAATGACTCAATGAAAGTCTAAAAGTTTTTTTATTTATTTATAACTTCTTTATTGTGCTAAAATTACAATCTGCCTTTTAGGCAATAAGTAACTGAGATAAATGCTCTCATTCATAGCATAAAAAGTAAAATAAATATCAGGCTTAGTGGTGTATCGAATTAAAGGTCGTAACGTTATGATTAATTATACTGGTCTTTTTTTTAAGCTTATTATATAAAAGGTGTTCGACTATTAAAAAAAAATTAATGAAAGTACGTCAGAAATGGAGTCAAACCCAACTGCAACTGCAGTTTTTGTTTATCTCAATTCGTTTCCAAGAGTTCTCAAGGTTTTTTTTTTAAGACAAATAAATTTTATGCCATAAAAAACCGATTCTACCTACATTAACTCAATTTTCAACAATCATCGTTAAATTTCTTGTAAGGCTAGAGTAGGTTTTATTTTGAAAATAACGATATAAGTTCCTGTAGCGAGCGCTAACCATATATGTAAATTACCCTATACTCTGGTGCAACTAATGTATTATAATATAAATGCAAATCTTTGTAAACTTCTTGTAATAAATCATAGAGAGCTCGGTAGTCGTCAAACAAGTAACAGAGGGTCGAAGGAAAGCAATAAAACCTGAGAGGGTAAGCCACCTGCCACTAATAAAATAGACCCAGGCAGACCTTCAGTCACTTTCCGGCGGTCATAAAATCTAAAAGCCATGCCAATAAACAGTTCTTTAGGGGACGAGGGGCACGTACTCGGCGCAGGTGTGACATCATAAGCATACCCCGTTCAAGCTAGGCTCCTCCTTCCGGTAGGAAGGGGAAGTAATGTTTAAAACCAAGGGATTTTGCCCTGGAAAACCACTCTTTCTCCAGTCTCTGCATCTAGACAGCCACTATCACCCGGTCGCGATACTCCAGGGCCCTGGGGCCCTGGAATCTTCTACTAGTCTACTCTCTCTCTCTGCCACACCTCTGCGCCGTCCTTGTCTCACAGCCTCTAGCAGACCCTCTGACGACTTGTAACTATTACGCTGCCGATCTCCCACCCGAACTCTGAAAACTGGTCTTATTCTTTATGAACCTCTGAACCTCTTCTCCTGAACACAGTGTATTGTCGGGACACATCCCTATCAATAAAAATGGAGTCAGATATTAACACCGACATGGAACATGGTTCATGTTATAAACTACAACAATCCGCACTTGTCACCAGGGCTAGAGTGATCAGGCACTCCCCTAGTGACGCCCCCCCGACAGTTCCTTTTATGGAAATTGAACTATGATATAACAGCTAAAGGATTACCATACTTCTAAGCCAAATATATTTTTTGTAAATTCTGACAAACATCCAAACCATTGGACGTGTTGTATCAACGTTATATAAATATACATGAAGACAGAAAACATCCAGTGTTCTCTCCGAATATTCAAAACGCCCAATATCAAAAACTAAAATAATTAAATTCCTACCTTTCCACATAACAAATACCTGATCTTAGTAATGCATCATTCCTTCTCCACAGGTATTTGCAACAGCAACTATTAGATAGTCGATCCTTAAATAAGCCATGCCTGAAGGACAGAGTACCAGAACGTGGATTTTCAGAATGTACTATAATTTATTCCTTTACATGTCCGTTCAACTTGTCATATGCACCTCTGACAACAATTCCCCAGCTTCCAGGTGACATTGCTCATTATAAAAAACAAGGTGTTCAAGATTTTGAATAAACCATTGGAAACCTCATGAAATGTAGTTTTTGATGGTTCAAATGAGTTATATTGCTTGTAGTTTTTCTAGTAGGTACTCGTATTTATGTAGGAGCCTAAAATGTTTTCTCATTCTCACTTGCATTTCACATTAAATTTAAATCAGAATTGAAATGTTGAGTTATACCATTCAAAATCATTTAAAAAGAATGTTTTTAGTGTACTTTGACAGGTTCCAAAATTTTTTTCAGAAAAATCTGTTAACGTTTCTTCAATATTTGTAAAGCTTGTTATGCTACTGAATTTCCTGGAGGGCAATTTCGAAAAATTAATGTACTCGTCTCAATAGTGGACATTTAAATTTGATAAAATCAGGTTTAAATGGCAGAAAGCATGGATTTCTTGAAAAAAAATCTTGGCTATGTATGGAGATTACGCTTAGTGACACACGTTTCGATTTTGGACATAATATTTTTTAACACGAACACTCTCTACTAGTTACGAAAAATTGACCCATTTTCTAAGAAAACGACAATATAATTAAGAACTTAATAATTAATATGTTTGAAATTTCAATACCTTAGTAAAAAGTAAATACCTACCAAGATTTCACTTAATTTTGCAAGGGCTGCAATACATATTTAAATTAAAAGATATGTTACACATTCGCATATAAACATAAGTATGTAGGTTGATGAAGACTGCAAAACCCTGACAAAGTAACTAGTCCTATATATAGAAAGTAACTTACTTTTTCCTAGCTGATGGAGATTCTCTACGTTTGATTGTTTTAACTCGGGTGCCATTACCGAGTAAAAGGAAAAAAGTTGAAGGAGCCCAGCTATCAATATTAATAGTGTATAAAATACAATAATGTAAAAGAATTAAAAGAAGATGGTCGTCTTACAAGACGGTAACGAATAAGTAAGAACATTAGGATTCTTTAGGCCCTGCAAGGAATATAGAGCGTCCTTTTTTACTGATACAGGGTGATTAACACTCCTCTAACAGGTCGGGAGCAAAAAGAAGTCTTGGGGGTTCCCACAGTGTTCGAACCAATTACAGTCTGTCTCTTGTCCACTTGAAGAAAACCGGGTGAGTCGCGTATGCCAATCTCAGCGACGCTTGAGAAAAAAAAGATGAGACGTTTGCATGTGCTTTGACGTTTAGCAGTGTAGGCAGCCTTTCATCCTACACCGAAAGGAAGTTCCATATAGCACTCATTTCTCATGAATCTCCAATGCTGAACACATGTGGTCCTAGGACGAACTATCATCCTAGCCTCCGGCGATACGAAATCGTGTAGAAAAACGTCTATCTGCCAAACTTATTAATTCAATCTAGTTAGCGAAAGCGTTCAATAGTTAGGAAAAGTTCATTTTCTCTACGGGATATATAAAAAAACAAAAAAAACAATTGCGGCTTTAAATTTTTAATAAATGGAGGTTTTCTCCGAGTATGGAAACGTAGGAATAGAATGAAATCACCCTTCCCCCACTTTATGAAAAACAACCACAAACAAAAACTAGAAATTTATGTGCGTAAATAATATTGGAATGTTTTAGCAGTTTTGTGGACTTATATCACTTGTTATAGAGTCGCACGTGGTAGCAAGCCTAAGAAAAATAAATGGTAACATGGCTTAGATAGACAGAAAAATAATTTTATTAATGAATGCTCTCGCGCTCTTGGTCAGTCTCCACTGACTCGTATCTGGTGACACGGCTGACGGAGGAGTGTGTGGGACTTTCCAAGACTACCCTTCCTCTTTCGCATGCGAGGGAGGTGACAACCATGTGGATTTGGGAGGACTCTGGGCTGTTTGTAAATATTGTATGAATGAGCGAGTGAATGACAATTGTAAATATGGTATGAATGAGAACATTTATCTCAATTACTTATTGCCTAATATATAAATAGATGTCGGGCTCAGGCTAACTATTGAGTATCCCCAAAGTGGGAAGGAGACGCCCACCGCGGGCTAGGGTCGCTACAACCTCTTAGCCGCCGTCCAGCGAGCGCCCAGAAAGAAATAAGGCGGGCGGACCTGTGGTCTTTCACCCTGGCTGCCAACCTAGTCGGCGGGCAGCTTTAATTTGCTTTGAGCTGTCTCCATAAGATCTTTAGAAGGTGTGTGCCCCGACAATGCACTATGTTCAGATGAAGAGGTACAGGGTAGGTTTATAGGTAGTTTATGTGGTCTTGGAATGACCACGAATTCACATTCGGTATCTGAGGGTAGGCGAAATCCGTCCGGATCCCAAAGGCGAGTGTGAACCGGAGAGAGGCAGACTGGATTGCCATGGGAGACACTGCTAGGGAAATTTGCAGGGCCACGGCAACCGTCGTCCGCGAGGGAGAGGTCTCCTACGGTCCAAGGATTCCGTCCCTCGGATTCACAAATGCAAAGCATATGATTTTACTTGTAGCGTTTATTTGATTCCATCAAACTAAAATAACAGTTTAATGTAAGCTTCAACACGACACGTACCTACACTCATATAATTCATATTTAACAACATCGGACAAAATATGCCCCCGGTTTGACTTTTACCGAATGTCTTGGAACCATCTTATACACAACAAACAAACCGAATATTAGGCCAATTGAAATCATTGACATGACGATGATAACCTTAATCCCAAACAAACAATTTACTACAACTATGGAAGCGTACACACATGGTCGGTTATACGGAATTGAAATTTGTACATCTGCCACTAAATCTGACAATGGTGATATTCAATGATGGAGTTACTTTGAGAAATTAATTAAACAGAAATACCGTGCTTTTTTTAACCAACTAGACAACAAATTTGACACTAAAGTACAGACACATTCCGCTATTACGAAATTTTCTTAAAGACTAACCAGTTCATCAAGCAATGCACCTAGAAGTGCAGTCAAGATAGTGATAGTTAATTGCAGTCAAACAAGCCAATTAGATTATTTTACAAATAGACTAAATACTCTTCCCTAACTACGATGTTCTAACAGTCTTTTCATTCTTTTCTCTCCATCTTAGTTTTTGTATAGATAAAAATACACCAATATGCAATTACGACAAACAGTCAACTGTTCACCATACGAATAAAAAATTGTTATTTAAAATTTTAATTTTGACCCCAGTGCCCCCTGTTTGATAAATGTAAGTAGTATTTTTCCAAAGAAGGCACCGGCACCCTGGATCGCTATCTAGTAGCCAGTGACAGGAGGGCAATCAGCTGGGGGTCAGCAGTGAGATAGCCGACCTTTCTACTTCTTGTCTTATTACGTCACAAATCCACCCGCCTGTCTGTTTCCCTGTCACATGGTGTATGTCTGCATGCTTACTTTCATAATATTAGTAATAACTGAGACTTTTAACCTTTATTCCCAAGTCATATTTATTTTTAATTACTTTGATTTTATAAAACAGTTATATTGTCTTTTTCAAAACTTATAACTTCTTCTTTAATGTAATAGAGCTTTCGACAGCTGTCATCTTCAGTTATCTCTACAATAAAATAAAAAGTCAAATGATAAAAACTTTTACATACTCATATCGAGACAAACTAATGACTATTATTATACGTAACAATGGTTACTTATATGGAAATTGTCTTTCTGTTCTACTTGAATTAAAAATTCTTAAAATTCAAACATACGAGACGTATGCAGTAAATAATTAAAATCCAAAAACAAAATTAAGAACTATCAAGTAATCATTAAAACCATCAAAAATTATTAAAAATTGTCAACAAGTTGTAATAAAATTATAAAAACCGACTTAAAACACCACTATGGCTACTATGACTAAACTACAAACTGTGGCTTCTCACCTAATTGGTTATGTGAGATATACACTTCATCTAAAACACTATCTATTGTCGAGATAACTGAAAATTACTGTTTAGAGCTGTCGAAAGCTCTATTATATTAAAGAAGAAGTTATAAGTTGTGGAAAGACAATAAAACTGTTTTATAATTATATCATTACACAATCAGGCAGTAAATTTCATTAAATAAGATTTTGTTTTCTCCCACGAGAGCTGCATGGATATACGCTGCAATGCCCTGTATATGCTGGTACAGGAAAGAAATACTAAGATTGGAAGTTAATGGAAAGTGTGGTAGATAGGTCTATTAGTTCATTGAAATTGCATTGTTTGTTTTTCTTTTTTGAATTCCATGAATTCAAATGCCTCAGTTGGGGGTGTAGAATCCGAGACTTTTGACATTTTCACGAATAATATAACGTGCCCTTGCTAAAATTCACCACAGTATTGAATAATAGAGAGAGATCAACCACAGCAGAAGTGACATTCCAATAAATCCATACAAAACAAATTGATAGCCTTGTCGTTTGGTTATCGACTCAATTAATAAACTTGGCGGCAGTATGGCCTGTATTTTCGTTAAGTGCGATTAAGGTGATTTAATAACAAACGGAGAATTTTATGATAATCTCATTTTGAACGGATCATAAAATTCCATTGTCGATTTCCTTCGGAATGAAAGAAAAATATTAGTAGAAAATTACTAAGAAAATAACTGTTTATACCATAAGGAAGGCTTTCAAAAAAAGTTCACGATATTTTATGCATCGAAACACAAATGATGATTTTATATATTTAATTTGAAAAAAAAAAATTAAAACCACATTGATTTGTAAAAATCTACAAAAATGTCTCGAAGGTATCTTCATTCAACAAGAGAAACACTTACAGCTCGACTTCCCACTTTTAACAGTAAATATGACAAGCATAGTAAATTAGAAGTCGCAAATACTTAAAAGATTTACACATCCAACGGTCATCAATTTTTTTAATTTTCATCAAAATATAAATTTATGTAATATATATAAATTGGCAGCCAGACCCTATCTAACGATTTCATGTGGAATGAATAATTGACAAACATCCAAACCATGACTTAATGGTGCTCAGTGCCAGATTTCAGAGAAATCACTGCTGTTAAAATTATTGTAATTCACTTATGCTTTTATCTATCACCAGAAGGGCCCGGTTTATTAAAAATATAAATTTAGGGTTTAAAGAATAAACTATTGTTATATGTTTGACCCTCCGAAATGGCGAATGTAATGGGTAATTATAATTAACATTAAGAAGTAGAGGTTTCCTAGATTTAGCAAGTTAGAAGGCATAAATTATCCCCAGATAGGTCAAGACCCTTTATTGGCCATCGTACAAGCCAGGACCTTTTGGATGGGCAACTAGCTTGGAGGTGTTAAGATCACGTTTTAGCTCAGTTCAATAGGAGGTAGTTTTGATGCCTAAAACTATAACTATACCTGACCCTGTCTGCCGGCAAAGGGGTAAGGATGAAGGTGGCTAAGCAGCTCATCTAGAGGGACCTTCGTTGTGGGCATTCTGCCCGGAGTGGATCTGGTGCTTGCTGTGCTGAGGACTGGTCTTGGGCAGTTCTCTTAAACGCTGAGGTCCGCGGATGTCAAGGGACTTGGTCTCTCATCTTGATCTTGAAACCATCTACGCTAGTTACGCTAGTAAGATAATCTTTAATCTTTCTATCATTTTATCCATATTATTTAAATTCAATTAAAGTTAATATTTTTTTATTAAAACATTTTTCAATATTAGCAATAAAATACATTGCATATAAAATTCAATTTTATATAAATTAATCCATTCCATTTGATCAACACGTTAATTTATAAAGTTACGTAAGTTTATTAAGTTTTAGATTCCAATTGAAACTGTAGGAAATTATTTGAGTATTCTTGAGAAAAGTATAAATTGGTATAAATTCAATGTGCTTAGAATTTGAAAGAGGAATCAAATCTGTCAGTGGTTGAATAGTTTGATGGCATCTCTATAATTTAAATATTCTAATTATTCAACTAGAGCGAAACAGCGTCGGATTTGTGGGTAAGTCAGGTAAATGTATAAACGAATGTACGCGTTATATCCACAGAAGAGATGCATCCTTTATATATTGCCTCACAGTTTATGTATTCAAACACAACAGTTGTATATCGGATATATTAATGTGTCGATACAGAGAAGAATCCGACAATTTAAATAAAAACCCTCCGACTGCCGAACGTAGTACAATGATGCCAGAACCAATACAAAAATTTGAAATATACAAAGAATACACAAGCCAATTCTAACAACATAGACAACTCCGACAATCAAAGACACAAGCCCCTTTTACACAATGTTTTAATATTTTACCTACCAAGGCTCAGTTGCTGAAACGGGGTGAGTTGGAATCAGACAACCTCATACACAAGATGGGCATGCGGGCTGTGGAAGTTCTCTGCAATCTGTTCTCCAGTACAGTCTTCCTCTGACTCTTGGGATATCTTCTGCTCTTTTAGAGATGTTGAAACGAGCCAGACCCTTAGTAGTACTTCCATTCGTGAACAAAGAGGATAAATTCACTGTAATACTAAACGAAGGTATAGAAAGAACAACCACCAACCAGTAGATTTTTATTTTTAACAATTGAGATTTGTTTTGTTTTTTAAATTTATTCATCTACATGACTAGCGTCACAACCAGCGAATGTGCTGTAAACCTAATAAAATGACATGTCTCATATGAAAACAAACGACATCCAGTGATACTATCAATTATTAACAACATTTTTTTAAACCAAAATTAATGATGTAGCGATTAAAAGAACAATAGCAAGTGATATTACAGATAGGGGGGCTGACATCAAAGTCCGTTTATTAAATATTATTTCATAAATATCTTTTAGTTTTATTTACCTTACTGTTGCGGGGTGTCACCAACCATCCGGGGAAATCATAACAATCTTAAATCGTTTTGGAGCAGTCTTGAAAAACCTTTGAAATCAGAGAAGGGTGTATTGTTAACTAAGTATTATTTCTGCATGATTGTTCAAAACTTTTCTTAAAATAAATTGTAGATTAGACAAAGTTAGCCGACTGCATTAGGCAACATTTTTTTTCTTCTTTGGTTTTCATGAATTAGTCACACACCAGAAAACCAACAGGATATCAAGTTTGTACACTGAACAGGATATCATGCAATCCAAAAATGTAGGCAACAATAAGTTTTCTCATGAATATATACATACAACATGCTTGTACTACCATGTCAACATAAAAAAAATATAAAATATAGAAACATTTTAAATCGTCATATATTCAAACTTAGATCCTTCAAAATGACTTAAATATTACACAATTTTATTACTTAGTATTAAACTTAATACTAAAATTTCATCAGTAGATACTTTTTGTCGGGGGCGTCACTAGGGGAGTGCCTAATCACTTTAGCCCTGGTGACAAGTGCGGATTGTTGTAGTTTATAACATGGACCATGTTCCAGGTAGACGTTAATATCTGACTCCATTTTATTGATAGGGATGTGTCCCGACAATACACTGTGTTCAGGAGAGAGGCTCAGAGGTTTCTAAGACCAGTTTTCTAATAAGATCAGTTTTCAGAGTTCGGGCGGGAGATCGGCAGCGTAATAGTACAAGTCGTCAGAGGGTCTGCTAGAGGCTGTGAGACAGGGTGCCGGCGCAGAGGTGTGGCAGAGAGAGTGTAGAATAGTGGAAAGCTGAGTGGACTTACTACCAAGGCCCCGGGGCCCTGGCGTATCGCGACCGAGTGATAGCGGCTGTCTAGATGAGGAGCCTGGGAAAGAGTGTCTCTACAGGGCGAAACTTCCTGATTTAAATACTGTACCCCCTTCCTAGTGGAAGGTGGAGACGGCTGAACAGGGTATGTTTTATGATGCCCAGGTGGCCAATACCCCTTAAGTTTATGACTGTTGGCCTAAAAGGGTGTGTCTTATGGTGCTAGGGACTCACCTACTTAGGTTTTATGACCGCTTAGAGGCGACCCTAGGTCTGCCGGGTTTGGTTTTATGACAGTCAGGTGGCTTACCCTCTCAGGTTTTATTGCTGGACCTTCGACCCTCTGTTACTTGTTTTATGACTGCCGATATCTCCATGATTTATTACCAGAAAATCATGTTTTACATCTAATTACAATACATTAGTTGCACCAGAGTATAGGGAAATTTACATACATGGTTGGCGCTCGCTACACTTTTATTTGTAGAATTTTAAAGAAAGGAACATCAATTTTTTAAAAAATAAACATATACATTAAAATATAGTGCATGTATGTAATATGTCAAATGGCAAATACTTAAACAATTAAAATTGTCCCTAATGCTATAAAAATTGTTTTTAATAAGTGGAAACCCGTTGAGAGTAATTTATGTTTTGGCGTTCTGTACCCATTTTTGTGGTATTTAATTTTGAAGCATTATATTTTCAACACATAGATGGTTAATGTGTTAATGACATTTGTTGCTATCTTCAGACATTTCTCATGTGGCAACACTGAATCGCCTAAGCAATCCTTGCCCCACTACCGTTCTTCTTCCGTACCTCTCCAGTAACATTCTGTTGTCATTTCAATGAACGAATAGCCTTGAAAGAAACTGTGAAATCAATTGTATTGACAAGAATGATGAGCGAATCGACATTTTATAACTCGTCCTAGGATAACACAGGAGATATCCTTATATTGTTCTAAGAAAAAAATTAAATATGCTGAGAGAGGTGTGGGCTGTTGCTAAGGCTGGATGAAGTCAGCCGTAGGTATAGATTTGAAAGTGTCCTTTCGTAACCAACGCATTTATTTTAATACGATTATATAACGCAATACTCCATTAGACCGATACTAATGAATGATATAAAAATAGATTGACAACTACTCATTTATATAAAAAAAATACATTTAATAGTTTCTTAAACTTTATAGGACCACCTGATTTTTCTATTCAGTGGATTTCTCTGTTTAATAGTGAATATTTTCTTCCTTTTTCCTAATATTTCGTTATACACGGAAATATATCACTTAAGTTCACTCTTACGTCGTGGTCCTCCCTCTACAAGGTATGATTTCTATTTTATTTATTCTATATAAATATGTCAAGTATCATTTAGTATCAGTGCACCCTCACAGAAGAAATTATATGGCATTATGGTTATTTCGATACTTGCCCAAGGCACTCGTAGTTAGCTCGTGCTTCATGTGAAGGAGTTTGCTGCCGTATGCCATATGCTATGACTTAGTTAATTTTTAGCTAAACATTTGTCTTCTATTATTCTATTTGTGCATGTCTTTGCCATGCCGCCGAAATCAGTTATTGGCAGACAGTTCTGCAGCATCGCCTCCTTTTCGTTTTCACTAATTAATGAGTATTGGGCTCTGTTGGGTCCCGATAATTATTTTTTGTGTGTTTTTTTTTTTTTTTATCGAAAAAGGTTTTTTTTTTATTATTACTATTTTTTTTCTCTTTTCTCACTCACGTAATTATAACAATTAATTTTATTTTATTTGTTAAAAGAAAAACCAAGATTGTAATATGTTGTTGTATTAAGATGTATTTAATATTGGGAATTGATGTCGTTTACGTCTGAGCAAGTGAGAAGGTGAACTCCGATGCGATCAGCATGGAATTTGTTTTGGAATTGCGGATCAACTCCGTTCGTCAACGAATTACCGGCTCAGTTCCATGAGATTTGCTAATGAAGAAGGTCACCATGAAATTTTTGTTATGTTGACCCCACACTACTTCTTCATTGCTGACTGTACATCGGATATCCACCACCCACCCACGCTACCAATTGTTGGAGAGTGAACATCGAGAAGAATTTTTTCTTCTCCACTTTGGGATCACCGGTAAGAGGTTATATTCCAACTATCTCTGGATTCAACTCACACCATCCTTCTACTTTCAAGAATAGAAGGCTATTGACTTTCGGTGATTGACACTATTAAATTTAGTAAATATAGTATTTAATTCATTTTTATTTTTATCACAGCTAAAAGACATTTATATTTTTTGTTATCTATTTTTCTTTCATTTTATTTTTCGATTACTAACCCTGTTGCTACATTTTTTTTTTGTTTATATATTCGATTTTTAAACAAAGTGTACGTTTTAATTTTCATTACATATGTATTGCCATTTGATAATTTTAGTTTTTTTTTGTATAATATTGCCTTGATTTTATTTTTTGTACACAATCTTGTTGGTTTTTTTTCTCTCTCTCTCGCTAACCAATATTTTTTTTTTATTTTCCTTTTTTTTCGTTGTTTTTCTGGGAAAATGCAGGCACCCATTGTCGAGCTTTTTTGCTGAATTTCACAGCCGGTAATTTGCAAGGGATAGAAGCTTGGCGAATTAATTTTACTAACCCCTTCTTCCACAGACCCTCTTTATTTAAAAGGTTATTTCCTCCTTCAACTTCAGAAGTATAGATAAGACACCAACGGGGAAGAAGCCATAAAAAAAAATATGTTGAAGGAGCACTGGAGTAAAATTATACAGCGCGGCGGCCTGGGTGTAGAAACAGCCACTTTCTTCGTCATTAATGACCAATAATTAGCCCGTTGGCGGTTGTCAGCTAGAAATCACTTAACAGCGACACCCTTCCGGACCTGCATGAAATACTAGCGGGACGTTGAGAAATGTTCTAGTTGCCAGGGAGCCTCAAAGACTACTCGAGGAAGCTGGCTCGGAGGACGGCCTTATAAGGGCAGGCCATTCACGGCCCACACTCAATGGGCTGCCTGTTTACATCCAGCTCCGGCTCCATTCAACAACTCTCTTTACTTAGAGCAACATTTCTGTAGTCTCTCTTTCTCTCTCTCTCTCTCTCTCTCTCTCTCTCTCTCTCTCTCTCTCTCTCTCTCTCTCTCTCTCTCTCTCTCTCTCTCTCTCTCTCTCTCTCTCTCTTTCTCTCTCTGCCCAATTTATTGCATGTCTCGGGATATTTTATTATTGATGCATTTCACTAATAGAACCAGATAGACTGTCAACTCAATTAGTAAACTGGTCCAATCAGGAAGGCCTTCCTATTTTTCATTTCAGCCAACAAAAAATTCGCACCATTGATTTCATTTCATATTCATTTTTTTCAATAAATGTATACATTTAGATGTAGCCTTAATTTAAATCAATCAGGTCTAATTGAATTGAAAATTCATCGAACGATTAGATAAATCTTCTAACAATAAAGATAGGTTATGTCAAAATAATCATAATATAACCACCCTGTTGGGTGTTTATTTCTGCTTATTCTTGATTAAGTATGAAATGTCAAGATATTTTTTCCAGTCCAAACCGCTTAGGAAATTCAAAAGGTTGAAGTTCAATTTGCAATATATTGGCTTCAAGTGATAATGGGCTGTAAGCAGTCGATCGAAATGATCTAAACTTTATTAAATGAAGTTACTAACTGTGCTTCCTGTAGTGCGACGTGCCGTCATACCATATCCTCGGCACCTCTCTTGGTCACTGGTGGCCAGCTGCACAAGCTCTCTCTCGCCATCCTCCCCATTTCAACCCATGACGCTATCTATCCTTATGCTTGTTAAGTCCTCCTCCAAGCATCCTTTAGCCCCCATTCTTCTCGAAATTTTCAAATCAACTATCATCTATTGATAAAGGTCTTTTTTTTTTTTTCATAGTCCTGGATGATCTTCTAAATCCCAGAAACGTGTAATAAGTATTTTCTCAGCACCTTCACCCACCATAGCTGTTACTAATTGCAAGTACTAAAAGATACGTTCCCTGAATGTTAGTTTTAATTTAAATTCTTAATAATTTTATTTGTTTTTAGCCAGTCCAAGTCTTTTTGCCCCCTTATCCCATTGTATGACGATATGCCATGAAATAAATTTCGCCTGCATTGTCCAAGTTATTCAAACGGACATTTAAATCCCATTGGATCCCACGACTCCTATTTCTGCCAGAAGTATTCATTATTTTTTCCAATATTAGGAGGTACCGCAATGAAGACAGAAGACAACTCACTTTGTTGCCAATTTTCAGGGCAATTCATATATTTCTTTGGTGGCAGATACTACCTTATTGGAAAAATGTCCTTCCTCCAAAGTACTTCCTATATTTGTCCTCACCCCTTGCTGCTAAAACCCTTTAAGCAAATAACAAATACTAACCAGGCTTCTGCCAGCTCAGCAATCACGATGGTGCCCTCTAATTCACAGGGTAGGCACAAAATTCAACAGAACCCAGGAATTTTTTCTGATCCTTTTTTAATTGTCTTATAAAAATCAGGTCTAATCCTATTGAGGATGATTCTGGTCATACCGCATCAATAATCACCGTACAGGCACAGGTAAAAGATAGATTGAACTTAGTTTTGGTCCTTTCTTTGGTAATTGTATGATGTGATGAATGAGTCCGTTTCGTATAGCACATGAAATTTTACTTGTTAACCAAATGATTTCCAAGTCTCGTGACATAAGTTGGTCATCAATTAAGTAGGTATGTTTTATCATGTTAGCATAAAGGACTCCCATTCTACACGTTTCCAAAGACTGTTCTATGTCTAGTATTTGTACAGTTAAATAATTTAATATTTAATGTTTGTAATTGTATGAATGAGTGGTGAATTGTAAATATGGTATGAATGAAAAAACTTATCTCAATTATTTATTGCCTATTAAGTAAAGGCAGATTGTAATTTCATCATAATAAAGTTGTTATTGAATTTAAAAAAAAAAAAAAAAAAAAAAAAAAAAATCGTACAGTTCGGTTAGGTGCATAGCATATTGGGTCCAATTTATACCGTTGATTACTTCCATGATTTTATTATTATTAAATATTGTATGAATGTGCGAACGAATGATGACTTGTTAATATGGTATGAATGAAAACACTTATCTCAATTATTTATTGCCTATTAAGTAAAGGCAGATTGTAATTTCATCATAATAAAGTTGTTGTTATAAAAAATTATTATTAATATTATTATTATTAGCTATTGTGAGTGTCACTGTCAGTATCAATTGCCATCTGTTCTCTATCTGAAACATTTTGTTCTTGTGGCTTTTTCTTTTTCTAACTACATTATCTGTGTGTACATTTATTATTTTGTTTCGTTTTTATTTTTCTATTTCGGGATCTTCTCGTGTTTTATTCAGTTTGTCGGTTCTTTGCTCTTTTTCGTTAGTAATGCTTTTTCTTGAAGCTAATTTTACATTTTGGTGTACGTCTTAGAGTTAAGTCATTTAGTTTCTTATATAAATGTGTTAGAGTTATATAGATGTCGTGAAAGGCTACCTCTTTACCAATCTTTCATATACCCTTATTAAAATTGTCGTTTATCAATTTAATATCAGTCTTCAAAGTTTCTATCATTTGTTTGTTCATATTTATTGTCTGCTCGATATTATGTTCTGTATTATAGTTGTTTCGTTTAACTTCACTTATGACATTGTCATAATGTTGTTTGTCCGTGATATCCATAGTACCAGTTAACTAACTAATAGCCATTCCTAGTCCATTTATTAATCCACGTTTTTGTATATTAGTTAAGTTCTAAGTCTAATAGGCTTATGTTATGAAAGTTGTAATTTTTAAAGCATTTTTCAATTATTTTTACATTATTTAACGTGTAATGTAGTATTCCGTTACTGTTGGTTAGGTCAGTTACTTTCATCGAAGTTGTTGCAGTCCATAGCATTTTCTGAAATACCAGAAGTGTCTTTATTGTTATGTGAAACATATTTCTTGTGTTTTTTACGAGGTCGTTTAATATTGTTAGCATGCGATTTCTTTATTTCATTTTTATCTCTATATTTTATTTCTGGTTTATGAGAATTATTATGCTTTCGATAGGTAGTAGTTTTTATCATTAATTGTTCATCAGAAATTTTCGGAATGTCTTTCCAATTTTGGTTTAGTTTTTCTGTTCGATAAGTCTTTTCTTTTATTATTTTTGTCTTTACTAAGTCATTTATTAAGCGTTTATCATCATGATATTTCTGAACATATTGTTCTTTTATTGATATTTGCTGGTTATTTTGCTAAGTTATTCCAAACATTTTCTCGTCAGGAGTCATTTTCTAGTCAACCTAATTCGATTAATGTGGTGTATGCACGATTCGAAAGCGTTACGTTTCGATTTATTAAGCGTTACATACATTAGTTCTTTCTATTCCATTCGTTTCAAGGAAGTTAGCAACTAAGTTATTTTCATACTCTTTTCCGTTGTCCATCCGTATAGAATTTGGTGTCGGGTAATTTTCTAAGTATTTTTTATAACGTCATATTTTATATGTTAGTACTTGTTATACTTTTCACGGTTCATGTAAATAGTCTTTTTGAAAAAGTATCGATAATAGTGATTATGTATTGTCTTTCGTAATGTAAAATATTAATCATTAAATCTTCGAAAGGTTTTTCTGGTTTAGGAGTTACTATAGCTTTTGGCTGTAATTAGTTTCCTTTCATATTTAGTTTTTCTACATATCATGCATTTGTTAATATAATCTGTAATAATTTCATTCATAGAGGGGAAATAATATTGTTTGTCATAAGTGTCAATTGTTCCTTTCTGTGTGATAATTGGAAATAATCTCGTTATGTTCGTCCTTATCTGTTACATTTAGTACATGATTTTTGTATCTTGTTATTTTAACAGTAGGATATTTTTTGTGTATAATTCTTGATAAAGCATTGAATTGTTCACCATACCAAGTAGTCATTACGTTGAGTTTCGATTCACAATGAGTTCCATAAGCATGTTTTGGGTGCATAATTTGTACTAATACTTGGTCTAATTCTTCCTCATTATTGAAAGTAATGTCATATCTTATTTTATTAAACGGTTTGGTAAGTTGTACGTTTTTATGTCCTCTGGTTATTATAATTTGCAGTTTTTCTACATTTATTGATTTGTTGTCAGGGGCTATACAAAATATTTCGTTACTAGAGTTTTGGATTTGGGAGTCTTGCTGTGTAGCTACTACACTAATTTCGTCTTTCATGGCTTCTGGGTTAAGTTCTTTTAAAATTTGGTCGTATTCTTCTGAGTCATTAGGTGTTGCTTCTATTTAATCTGTCCATGCCTTCTGTTTCCATATCGTCAAGTTCTAGAAAGATTAATTCATGTGATGATTTTATTTTATTATCTTTATTTACATGATTATGTCTTACAAGAGTTTCTTTCATTAGTTTTAGTTGATGTTGGGGGACAGGTTGTGGTTTGATTAGTCCTAAAAAATGTTCAAGTTTGTTCTCCAAGTCTTTAACTGTCTGTTTCAATGTTGTGTTCTCTTGTTCCGGTGGGTGAGGTTCTCTATGTGATGCACTTCGTTACTTCAAACAGTTCGCATTGACATGGTGTTTTGTGATGGGAATCATGTTTGTTGAGGTCTTTGAAAGTTAAGTCGTTGTTGATTATTTCTTAAGTTCTGTCAGGGTTCATAACGTTGCTGATAGTTATTGCTATATTCAAAGTCATTTGAACTTATTGAATTGTCAAAGTTTTGTTGAAAATTATGTCTATAGTTATTTTGGTAATTATTGCGATGTGAATGTCATTGTTTTGTTGACAATTATATCTATAATTATTTTGGGACTATCGGGATTGAAATTGTTGCCCATTATAGTCATTTCTCCTATAACTGTTTTGTCTGACGTTTTGTCTAGGTCGGTATTCTTGTTGACTGCTGTTAGTGTTTCCTTGAGGATACATGTCTTCCATTATGATCCTACAGTTATTATACAAAACGTTTTTCATTTATTTCAGGTCGTTAATAAGATAGGTGAGTGCGTTCTTAAGTCTTGATGGTAAATTTCTGAGAACGTGGTCTACAATTTTTACCTTTAGTGTGCCTTTTGTTTTTTATTACAGCTTTGTAAATAGTGCACTCATGTTGCACCCAAGCGATTTGAAACTGTTAAATATCTCGTTTACCTAACATAAAGCTTAGCGTTCCCCCAGAAAATTTTAGACAACTGCAACAGATGAAGTCCTGGCTTTTCACTCAGCCTCATTTATCGAATTTACAATGGCAGGATTCTTAATGAGTTGTTAAATTTTTGGGCCGTAAAATGTCATTCTTTTCCCGAAGTTTCATGTTTTGTATCTTAGACCACTTTATTCTAACCCAGTGTTTTATTTTGTCTCTGCTATCCCAGAGGCACAAGAAGCAAGGATATTTCGTGTGACCACTTTGCTGCCCAAGGAGAAAGTTTACCATTTTGATGTCCACACAACTCACCTATTGATGCTCATGATACTTTATCTTCTCCACGACCAAATTTATGGTGTTATGTACCTCTTTCATTTTCGTTGGTTGAGCCATTGGTATTAAACCATATTTATTCCCATTTTGCTGACGGACACTTCACTTTGAGCTGTCAATAAATTGGCACCAATCATCAGGAAATAATCAGGAAGATCCATTATTTTCCAGGAGTTCTCTAATTTCATGGAAAAATTCAAGATCGTCTTCTTGTGAGCACAACCTTTTCTCAGCATATTTCTGTCCTTCAACTAGGAAGCCCGATAAACAGAAGCTTCTTTTGACAGGTTGACGCAGACGACACTGCAGTCCTGTCAACCCATCCAGACCCTGATATAGCATCCCAAAACCTTCAAAAACACCTTGATGAGATCGAGTATTGGTGCAACCAATGGCGAATCAAAGTCAATGAAGGAAAATTTTCCCACATAACCTTTACCCTCCGCCACAAGTCCTGTCCGCCAGTCTTTTTAAATTCAATTCCTCTCCCTGTGACTGAGACAGTACGGTATTTAGACTTCCATCTCGACAAAAGACTGACATGGAACCCACACACGGGGCTAAAAAGACAAGAACTAAACAGACGCTTTGGACAATTGTACAGACTACTTCGAAGGACATTCCATCTCTCAATAGAAAATAAACTACTTATTTACAAAATTATACTTAAGCCAATCTGGACATACGGAATAGAGCTATGGGGGACAGCAAAAAAGTCGAACATCAAGCGCATCCAATCCTTTCAATCAAAAGTCCTAAGAACAATAGTAAATGCCCCTTATTACGTCAGCAACAAAACCCTTCACAATGATCTGAATATACCCTATATTCTTGAACTCATCCCTTCCAAGTTCATAAAATTGCATAGCAACCTATCCAACCACCCTTATTCCCTAGCACAGTCATTGCACTGCACCACTCATCCCTATAAACCTCCTCGGAGATTAAAACGGCAGTGGCCTCGTGACCTGCTATAATCAAGTGATAGTGGAAGTCCTGGCAATGGCCAGTTTCTCTAATCATGTCCTGAGCGTCTGTGGCTCTCGCGCTCTTGGTCAGCCTCCGCTGGCTCTTATCCAGTGACGCGGCTGATGCATGCGAGTGAGGTGACAACCTTGTGGACTTAGGGGGCCTCTGGGCTGTTTGTAAATATTGAATGAATGAACGAGTGAATGCTGAATTGTAAATATGGTATGAATGATAACATTTATCTCAAATACTTATTGCCTAATAAAAGGCAGATCGTAATTTTATCTTAATAAAAATTGTTGTTGATGACAGGTTGAGATCTCTGGTGAGGTCATTTAATCCAGCCTGGTTGAAATGTTGAAGAATTGACAGCAGATTGACAATAGGACAAATAAACAGGAACCAATCTTTATACATGTTATTTAGAACTGCAGAAAATGGAGTTAACACCCCACATTTCGAATAGAACTGCTAGTTAACGAAAATACTCTGATCTAATAATGTAGAGCAGATAAAGAAAAGCTGATTTAATATTTAGATTCATCGCCTTAAATATAGCTAAACTCAGTTCTTAAATATAAACCTTTTTTTCTTGTAAGCCTGTGTATTATTATTTATTATCTGCTGGCTTTTAAATACGCTTCAGCCTGGGATTTATCTGCCATCTCACTGACCCACGTGCACTTGTTTAGAGCTTATTTTATATTATTTTATTTATATCTCTCAGCACTTGGAACTTCCGGTTTTCCAAATTACTTCAGTAGCTTTGACGTCCGTATTTGTTATTTTATTAAAATCTTTCTTATGTTTGGATGTATAATTACATTTTTACGTTAGCATCGATGTATTTGTTAAGAACGAAAAAAAAACGATGTGAAACCGACATTAGTCTTGACTTTCTCAATTTTCCAACCCAGGTGGGGGAAACTACGTTCATTTATGCATGGACAGATCATCTATCGTTAGTTAATCGTTATACTCGTACATGCATGTTTTCAAAAGGTATTGTAAAAATGATTCAATCTATTTGAAATGTTTAAGGTACATTCACAACACCTCGAAATAACCTTTGTTTAATTTTACATTAACGCAAAATCTGTTTGTTCGAAGCACACATAACATTTAGTGGACTGATTGGTAATTTTGCCACAGCCACAACCCACTATTCTCCGACTTTCAACCACCACCAATGCCCGTCAGATGGAAGCACTGCTGGACCGCCAAAGCCTGGAGACAAATGGACGTGATCGAACCCTAGCCCCCTGACGGAGACTGAAGATCTACACCCAGCCGAGAGATCGAGGCCGATCTCCGAAGCTACAAGACCCCATCTACCTGTTTAAGCAGGGTCGACCTTCCGGCCGAGAGGCCGACTTATTTCAGGCTTGACCTGGCCGACTACAAACCATTGCCTAGGTACCCCTAGGCTCCACCCTCGGGAGACTCTCACTACCTTCTCGATTCCACCCGCCTCCTTTAGGCATTCCACACCCTATATCCTTCTCATACATCCTTCAAATGGGGGACTCCCCTTAGTGAAAGGCACTCATTAGCTCAAAATAATTTTCCTTTATTTTTCCCACATCCTATTTTTATAAGTTTAAGAGCTAAGGGAAAAAAAAAAGAAAAAAAAGAAAGTAGTTCTGCAAGCTTCTTTGTGTACGTTATTTTATTGCTTTCCGTAATAGAAGATATAACTATTTACATTATAATAACGATACTCACGGCTTCATTTGTGCAATCCCAATAATAATTTGTACATAGTTTTTTTGTCGTCTGGAGATCGTCTATTTATTCGAATTGTTTGAAAGTTGGAAATTCGTTCGTTTAATTCTTCTTTAGAGTTTGGTACAAGTCAATATTTACCTAATTTCGTTTGTTATTATCAAAAATTACGTACGAGCGTCATTTCTCATTTTTCTACCGACTATGTAAATCTTTAATTGTACTATATGTACATGCAAAAAACTATGTTTCCAAGGCTTTTAATTAATTTATTTTTTCAAATCAGTTTAGCACCTTTACAAACTGATATTTTGTAGTCGTACTTTTTGTTTTGTGGAATGGCTAATCCTGAAAACCCTTTTATTCCCTTCTCAGACAAAGCACTTCAACAAAAGTCAAACCAAGAGAATCACTTCTGTCCATTTTTAGAAGGAAGAAATTGCGACCTCTTCTGGTCGGATAAAAGCAAACCGCTGTACTCCGTCGAAGAGAGAGGAGGTTACAGGGTGTACTGTAGTTATCGCCTCCAGCCACTTACTCCACACTTACAGAGGTTCTGGCGCTGTTTAGAAATTGGAACCTCAGTAATGTGAATTGTACATCTTAAAAAAAGGTAATATGGTAAGTTAAATCTGTTATACACGGAGTCCGAAGGGAGAGCCTGTACTTCCAAACAGGTACTGGGCAAATGTGTTTCGTCATTCGTTCGATCAACGTGGTAGTGGACGTAAAAATAATATAAAATTATAAGTAGGTATCTATTAGATTTGTTTAGTGAATATTTTACCTATATAATTGTTTTATTAGTTGAAAAGGCTATTTGGACTAACAAACCAATAAAATAAGGACTTGTGATCAAGAGCATCATAGGAATCTTATGCGTTGACTCAGAATATTGTTTCCTTGTCGCTTTTTAAAAAAGTGTATTTCGCGCTCGTATACGTGTGAGTTTTTAATTAAATTTGTTCCATACTTATTGGGAAGACAATTTTTGTATATGAAAAGAAATGTTTAAATAAAAAAAATAAAGAGGCTAATGATCACTCCTCTTCCAAAAAGACTAAAATTTCCTTAAACAGTCCAAATGTCTCGACCCTTTCCAATGTGATTTCCGTCCCGGTTACTCCTAACAATCCGCACTAGCTAATATTATTAGTGACATTCATGCCGCTATAGATGAACAAAAATTAATTGTTCTAATTCTCCTAGATTTCCCCAAAGCATTTGATACCATACGCAGTCCTTATGTCTAAGTTAAAATCATTAACCGTCTCCGATTACTACATTGAATGGTTTTGATAATTTATTTCCAACCATTTACAAACGATAACTATCCCAGAACAACCCTTTTCAGCTTCCCTCACTCTTTCCTCGGGTGTGACCCAGGGATTGAGCATTTCTCGCATCTTTTTTAATTGTTACATAAACGAGCTATATTCATTATTGATCTATCACCTTTACGCCAAAATCTACCTACCCCCCCCCCCCCTGATTTTTTAGCTGCTTGCCAAAGATTTAAGGAGACCTCGATCGGATAAATTCCTGGGCTAACCAGAATAAGCTAAGATTAAACCTAACGAATACCCAGGCTATTGTTATCGGCTTCCTCCTCAGATCCTTAACTGATTTTTCTTTGTTAAATCTTAATCACCAACAATTTTCGCTTCCCCGACAAAATCCGTGGATAACCATTAACCAAACCCTCTTCCGGAACCAACATATCTCCCAAATTTCCCGTCGGTAAATAGGTTCCCTTAAACAATTCCATCACTCTCGTCGTCTGCTCCCCCAGCCTATTCCTCAACTTTTTGTTAGTTTGCACTTTAACTACGGCTGTGAGGTGTAAGGGGGCCTCTTAAGGGGACTCGATGACAGGATTAAGCGGATCATGAACTGCTTCATTACTTTTATGTTAGGGACTCCGTGGCCACACGGAAACTCACGGAAACCCACCTCTACTTTAAGTGAGGGTGGCTCTTTCTCTCTTTCTGTGCACAATATTCCTTTTTTCATCATCCTTTTCCCACCCATTCTCATCACCCTCCTTATATAGACAATATTTTAGAGTGAAATTCCTAAGTCCACTTCCGGAATACAAGATCCAGTCTCTCTGTCCTTTATATACCTGCTCCTAATACCAAGGAACAGTCTAATTTCCTTCCTCTATAACCCTCTGAGATTCTCTACCTCCTAATATTCATCAAGCTTAATCCCTACAAACCGTCAACAAGGTTTATTCCAATACCTCCTCACCCTATGGATAGACGCTCGCTAGATTGGGAAAGATTTAGTTATTTATATTTTCATGCTTGAATAAGTTTTCACTATTGTAAATTTAGCTGAATGTGAACATTTATTTTTCTATTATCGTTTTTTTTCTTTTGTATCAACATAATTTTTTTCATTCGGTTTTCATTAGATAGGGTTTTTATATATTGTTGTTGTTGTTTTTTTGCGGATCCTTCTATGATTTTAGTTGCTAAACGCAGTTAAATAAATGATCTTATACTATTATTATTTTTTCTCACAGGTGCTTATCCTTTATTTGACATTGTCATTTTTTATAATGTATTTTTTCGTTTTATTTGCCACACATAAACCTGTTATGTGAGTACTATTGTTATTTTTAGGGGACTTTGTCCCATAATAATTTTTTTTCTATTCTATTCTAAATAAAATAAAAATAAAGCTTTTAGGATATGTTTAAACAAAATAATAATGTTGACAATGAATTATTATAGTTCTTCAATCATAAACTTTAAAATTATAAAAATTATGTCAAATATTCCAGTTATATTTTTAAAATAACAAACGCGGTTTTAGTTTTAAGGAGCCTTAAACACTAACAGCCGTTGTTCCTGAGTATCTCTTTACAATACGTATTATCGATGAAGATGTATAGTAGATAGTCAGATCAGTCAAACGAACCTACAATACCGTGAAATTTATTGCTGATAAAAAAAATTAATTCTCTTTATCTACACCAAAATTGGAATCGATGTGAGTTGTTCAAGACATTTAACAAATGGTACTTCTCCAGCCGACCATTACAAATATTTAAAACAGTTTCGATAAATATTTTTACTTTTAAATATGCTCCGAACTAATTGCTATTATCAATATGAAGGCGGAGACACAACAAGCCCTCCCAGTTATCTCGTATCTGCTAATGGTCTGAACTGACGTGTGGCTGACGGGTATTGATTGGTCCACGCTTCGGCCGTAATCTTAGTGTGATTCTTACCGGCCTAGTTTCAGCAGTTTATCAGATAGTTTTATAAAAAATACCAAGCAGTTACTTACTTAGCGATCGAATTTTATTATTGCAATCTAAATGATCTCATGCAATCTCATTGTTCAATTCAAATGTCTCCTACCCGCCGTAGACTGTTTTCACATTCGTTAGTTCGAAGTCTTCAATAAATAGTGTTGAGCCGACTTCTTCACCACGAATAAATAGAAGTTCCTCTCTTCTCGGCCCAGGAAATACCCATCAACATTTCTATATTTTAATAATAAAAACATTAAGCGTCAGTTAAGAGATGGGGAAACTAGTGCATGAAACAGCTTAAGCCCACTAGGGGTGCGTGTGAGGCCAAGCCTCTGCTATGGCCTGCTTATATAAAATCCAGATTTGGGGTTTCGTCCCAGTTGATTAAAAAGGTGAGCCTCATTACCTTATAGAGTCATTCCGTCCTTGTATTTCCTGTAGCGACAGGAAATACAAAACTGCAATGTTAGTAGATTCGAGTAAGAATCTATAATGAAAAATCATTTTGTCATTTTTTAAGGGGATAGGGAAAATATATCTCTCTCAGCACTGGCGCTCGCTGCTCTACTCGAACTATGGCTTTTTTATTCGACTACCTCTGCATCTCTCTTTCCTAACCTTGCTATGTTTTAGTCCAGTGTTGTCAGACCTCTTCCTAAAGACATCTTCCTAGTGGGATTCTCTGCCTTCGTCCCGCTGAAACTAGCACCTCCTTGGAAGGATTGGAAGGACCACTCTTGCTGGTGGACGACGGGCCCTGGGGCCCTACAAACTTTACCTAGTAGCGTCTCCCCCAGTGATCCAGTCTTCCTCTCTCCGGTTCACACTTGCCTTTAGGATCCGGACGGTTTTCGCCTACCCTCAGATACCGATGGTGAACTCGTGATCATTCCAAGACCACGTCAACTACTTATAATACCTAGCGTATACCTCTTCTCCTGAGCATAGTTCACTGTCAGGGCACACCTAAGATCTTATAAAGTCAGATCAATACGAATAAAGCTTCCCACCGACTAGGCCGCCAGCAAAGGTCAAAGCACAGGTCCACCCATTTTATTTATTTCTTGACGCTCGCAGGACAGCGGCCGGGTTGTAGAGATCCTAGCCTTGGGGCGACCCGACAATAGTAGTAAATGTACCACTAAAGAAGAGAAAGTTTAGTATTTATATGACTAGTACATATGTGAGGGGAGGTTAGTAAAAAAACAACTAATTAAAAGGTGCAGGATCCTGCAGCTAAAACGAGTGGTTTATCGTGATGGAGAATGTAAGGCTCACTAGAGAAACTGCACCCTCTTGAAGTTAAAAGGTAGATCAGTCAGAATGAGGGGTGCCCATGTGAGATAAATTGTCTCTTCCTTTCCGTTTTCTCTTAAGTTATTTGCTTCAATTACCTGTTTCTTTACAAAGAACCTTGCCCCGGTCTGAAGTTTTCCTTGATCGAGTATCCGTAGAAAATAATTATAATGTCTCCAATTAGTTTAGCCACTATTAAAACTATGGATTTAACTATAATGTTGGTAAATTTGGACATTTTATTTTCAACCCCTTCTCCACCTCTATGCTTATGGGATTGATTTTGCCCTTAAACGGCGCCGGAAGTGTCAATATTAAACTATTGCTTCTATATCAGTCGTTTTAGAATACATTATTACATTCTAGAGGAACTCGTGTAAGAAGGGGATGCCTTTCCCCCACAGTAATTTTTTCAAGATCCAAGTCATATATGTACCAAATTTGGTGTAAATTGCTCCACATGCATACCGGAATTACGCTGAAATACACAAACACGTTCATTTTTATACTTTATGTAGAATGCGTATAAATTGGTTAAAATAGTGATACTTTGATATTTATTGTTGTTTTTGTTTATACAATTAAGCCCTTATGAACTCCTATTTAAATAGGAGGCTGAAAGGAGGGCACCCTATCGAAACCCTAAATCTGCCCTAACTATATGTATCAGTTTATTCAAAGTTGTGATTTTTTTTTACAAACCACTAAGCTTATGACAAAATCCTTTGGGAGTATTTCTTACCCAGCCTTGGTACGATGTCATGCGAGATAATTTTTAATTAATTTACATTTATGTTTGATATTTAATACTTATTAACTTTAGACTGCTGAACAAGGCAAAGTTAGTCAACATAATCATTTAACGGCCAAAGAGAAAATTATTGGCATGATTATTATTCAAACACGGGACCTCATCATGCAATACCACAATAAAAATGTCTACATTAATTATCAATACTTTGACTTATAAATGAGCCAATCAATTGATTGCAATAGAATGATTCTTTTCCAAAGCTTTTAGGTTGAGATTTGACTAATGGAATTTATATCTAAATATTTTTTGGAAGTAATTTAATTCCATTCGAATGGTAATTAACTAAAAATATCCACCACAACATCAATCTTGGTTAAATTGGCCAGTCTGATTTATGAATAATTAAAATCAATTTCGAATTATATAAGAGCTAATTTATCGCAGTAGCTGGAGAGTGGTCGGGGCTGGTTGGGTTTTACGTCGCACACAAATGATTTGTAAAAACCAGATCCTCATTCTGTATTCTTTTAATCTTCTCTCGGGCACTCCTATGTCGACCCCTTTCCATATCATTTGGATAATTTATTGGAAGAGCGGTTGGAGAATTTTCCGCTTGTGCCCACGAACCACATTTGTATATTTGGCGGTTGATGTCTAGTATGGCTATTGTGTCCGCCAACTGACGAGTTTAATTTGTAAGCGTATTTGTTTACGAATATGAGCTGGCTTTCCTTAAATGCGATTTCTCAAACTTCATATTGACAACGACATCTAAATATTACACAACTTTTTCATTTTGTAATTTAATCTATATTTTTATGGTCTTATTTTTGTCATCGTTTCTACGCTTAGTTAAAATAAATTCAAAATCGATCTCAATTAAGCAGTAAACGGTATAAATTATATCACATGCATCAATCATTACAATATTTTGAAAATTTGTTAATTACAATACCTGTTTCGTTGGTACATATATATTTATACCTTTATACATTTATATATGTTTCGCCCAATAGTAAAGAGCCAAGGGCACCCTCTTTCGTCAACTTCATGTTTTTATCTTCGTAACATGATGAAACTACAAAATTATCCCTCACAGCACAAAATATCTTTCACCAATATCTCTATTTTTGTTTTTATTAAATATTATCCTCTTCCGTACTTCAAGAAGAGTAGTAGAATCTGGTGATCCTGGAATGTTTGTTCGTTCCTCTTTAGTGCCACTACTTCTCGTTGTGGTAGCTCCTCTTTTCATATATAGCATGTTAGATTCAGTGGACATAGGAGTATAGGGTGAATACAATATCTGTATGAACATTGATGGACTGTACTTATGTATAGAATATTATTGGTAGTCAAAACCGTTTTTTAACCCCCTCCCTTCCCCGATTACGCCTCGTGTCCTACCCGCGCCTCCACGCCCCTCCATCTTTGCTCCGGTCAGCCCAAGGGATGGTTGGAGATATGTCACCCTTAAATTCACTCACATTCACACGTTATGAAAATTTTTTTATGAGTTAGTTATTTATATTTAATTTCTTTTCTACCATACGTTCAGTTATAGACACAGCTATATTGCATGTAACAGATGTTAATGTCCTATACATTATACGTCTCCAGCACCCAGTCTATTATTTTATTGAAGCATTTTATTCCTGCTTTCTGCCTTGCTATGCGTTTACGGTAGAAATCTGTATGATGTTATTTGGTAATAAATTAAGTGAAACTGATTTTTTTTTCACAGACTTTTTTAATCCTAAATTGGTCGCTCACAACAGTTTTTTTAACTTGGCTATAAATGTATTTTAAAACAACAACTCCTTTTAACTCTATTAATATCAACTTTTAAGCAGCTAGTTTTTGCTCTTACCTGCCACTTCGCTGCCCCTTATCCCATTAGACATAAAAGAAAAATAATTTTTGACCAGTTTACCTGAAGAAGCAGTCAATGGTCAAGTTAAGTCAACGACATCTTTTTTATTATCAAATCCAGCGTGAACTCATTTATGGTTTCGTATATTTGGCTAGAATCTTAGAAACACGTAAAGTAGACAGAACCGTTTTCTAGTCTAGTCATAGATTGGTCTATGATTTGTAATTTGAACATAAACTCTGAATTTTTACTTTTACAAAGGTTACTTCCTATTTAGGGAGACGATACACGCGACCCTCCGTTTGGTGGCCACTGCTCTGCCATTTCATCCGAATAGATGCTTGAAAGAATAATATAAAAAAAATAATAGTATTCAAGTGAATAATAAATCTTCAGGAAAAGGGACCGCTATAGACATGCTACAAATAAAGTAGCTAAATAATGGGGTGTATATCTTAAAACTTTTAACTGTTTGTAGTTGTTACATTGTAATGAGCTAACTTGGTACGTAATCAAGTTCTTTTATTGTCACCCATGTGAAAGATAATTTTTTTTTTGTAGTGAAAAAGATATTTAATTGTTTATTAGTAATAATTGTTCGACAAATAATTTCCAACATACACACAAGTGTAAGCGTTTAAGAAAGATTGATAGAAATCTGTTTGTGTCATGTACGTATTATGTAATGTAAGTCAATGTAAAAAAAAACTGTCAATTGTCAATAATTACCGAGTGTAGGGCAATTTAGGGGAGCTATGTAGCGAAGCGCTAACTATATATGTAAATTACCCTACACTCTGGTTCATAATGTATTATAATAGAAATGCAAATCTGTGTAAACCTCTTGTAAAAAATCATAGAGGGATCAGCAGATGTAAACAAGTGACAGAGGTCCTGCCATAAAACCCTGGGAGCACACCTACCCCTATTAAGTCACGTCCCAGCGGTCATAAAATCATGCCAGGAACAGTTTAGTCACGTAGCTCGGGAGGTGGGACATCATAAAGCACACCCTTTTGGACCAACGGGATAATAAAACAGAACACCTGCAGACAGACTCCGCCTTCCACGAGGGAGGGGGGGTACAATATTTATATCAGTAAGTTTCGCCCTGAAAACACACTCTGTTCTTAGTCTCCACAGCCGATCACTAGTCGCGATACGCCAGGGCCCCGGGGCCCTGGGAGTAAGCCCACTTGGCCTTCCGCTGATCCACACTCTCACTGCCACACCTCTACGATGGCACTTTGCCTCACAGCCTCTAGCAGACCTCTGACGACTTGTACCTATTACGCTGCCGATCTCTCGCTCGAACTCTGAAAACTAGTCTTATTCTTTATGAACCTCTGAACCTCATCCTGAACACAGTGTATTGTCGGGACACATCCCTATCAATAAATGGAGTCAGATATTAACGCCTACATGGAACATGGTCCATGTTATTAATTACAACAATCCGCACTTGTCACCAGGGCTAGAGTGATCAGGCACTCCCCTAGTGACGCCCCCCGACAATTGTTGACCTCCGACAATTGTTCACCTTTTCCGACATGGGGATTAGAAGATATTTAGAACGCATACCTATTAAATCTTTCTTGTATGAACTATACTCTGATACTAGTGACCAATGATTGACATATTATTTCCGTCCGCAAAGATGGATACAAGTTTTCCTGATAAAGAAATAATCAACAGGACATCTAGGGAAGGATGTTCGAAACGATGCCAGCTAAACAGAGGTCTATATTATTAATCCTGTAATTTCTGGATAAGTATTTTTTTTTCTATATAACAATCTTTATTGTGCAATAATTACAATCTGCCTTTTATAAGGCATTAATAATACAGATAAATGATCTCATTCATACCATTACAGCATCATTCACTCGCTCATTCATACAATAGGGCATGATTGGAGAAACTGGCCATTGCCAGGACTCCCACTGTCACGCGTTTATAGTAGGTCACGAGGCCACTGCCGTTTCAGTCTCCGAGGAGGATTATAGGGATGAGTGGTGCAGTGCAATGACTGTGCTAGAGGATTAGGGTGGCTGGAAAGGCTGCTGTGGAATTTCATAAACTTGGAAGGGATGAGTTCTAGAATGTAGGGTATATTAAGATCGTTATGAAGGGTTTTGTTGCTGACATAATAAGGGGCATTTACTATTGTTCTTAGGACTTTGGATTGAAAGGATTGGATACGCTTGATGTTCGACTTTTTTGCTGTCCCCCATAGCTCTATTCCGTATGTCCAGATTGGTTTAAGTATAACTTTGTAGATTAGTAGTTTATTTTCTATTGAGAGATGGGATGTCCTTTGAAGTAGTCTGTACAGTTGTCCAAAGCGTCTGTTTAGTTCTTGTCTTTTTAGTCTCGTATGTGGGTTCCAGGTCAGTCGTTTGTCAAGATGGAAGCCTAAGTACCGTACTGTCTCGGATACAGGGAGAGGAATAGAATTAAAATAAACTAGTGGACAAGTCTTGTGACAAAGGATGAAGGTAATGTGGGAGCATTTTGCTTCATTAACTTTGATCCGCCATTGATTGCACCAATACTCGATCTCTTCAAGGTGTTTTTGATGTTATGGGATGCTATGTCGGGGTCTGCGTAGGATGACAAGACTGCAGTGTCATCTGCAAATGTGGCCAAGAAGGTATTGGGAGTAGAGGGGACATCAGCGGTGTATAGGTTATAGAGGATGGGGCCCAGGACACTGCCCTGTGGAACTCCTGCATTTATGGGATAGTAGTTAGAGTATTCTAAACCACAGCGGACTTGGAAGAAGCGGTTCGAAAGGTAGGACTGTAGGATCAGGAAAAGAGTCTGTGGTAAATATCTTTTGAGCTTGTAGAGCAAACCTGCGTGCCAAACCCTGTCAAAAGCTTGAGCTATATCAAGAAAGGCAGCAGTGCAATACTGTTTGGTTTCAAGGGCTGAGGAGATGTGATCAACAACGCGAAGACCTTGTTGAGCAGTGGAATGCCGTTGGCGGAAACCAAACTGGTGTGTGGGAAAAAGGTTTTTGGATTCAACAATTGAAAGTAGACGTTTTAGTAGGAGTTTCTCAAATATTTTTGAGAGGATAGGGAGTAGGCTAATTGGACGGTAAGATGAGGCGTCATTGGGTGGTTTACCAGGTTTGGCGAATAGGACAATAATGGAGTGTTTCCAGAGGAGTGGAAAGTGCATCGTTCGGATAATGCAATTATATATATAGGTTAGGAAGATTATGGCTTTAGGAGGAAGTTGTTTGAGAATTTGAGGAGTAAGGAGATCATATCCAGGGGATTTTCGGTAAGGTAAGTTTTTCAGAAGGTATTTGACCTCAGAGGGATTAACGGCTTTTGGTGGAAGAGAGAGAGGAATAGGTGAAGTGAGGAAATCTTCCACAGTTGTGCTGTGAGTATGGCTTTGATGAGAAAGGTGAGGTGTGCAAGTATGGGTAAGATGCAGAGCGAATTCCTCCGACCTATCCCCATCCGAAGTCGCCCAGGACCCATTGTCACGACGGAGCGGATATGAAACAGGTTGATACTTTAGGATTTTTTTGGTTACATTCCACAAGGAGTTATCCCTGGTAGACAGAGAGGAGAGGTAGGAATTGAAAGAATCGGAACGGAAGGATGCCAATCGCCGCTTTACCAATCGGCAGTACTGATTGTACGAGCGGCGATCGGCAGGATGCCGGGATCTTTGCCACACTGTTCTGGAGCGGCGTTTGGATAGGATTAGCTCTTTGAGATGCTGAGGTAAACGATTATGATTATGGATTTTTGGGTGACGATGGGGTGACGATGCCTCCCAAGTCGACCTCTGGACCAGGGTAGTGAAAGAATGCACTGCATCGTCTAGGTCTTGGGATGTTTTCAGGGATAATTTGAGGTTTACGGACTCTGTAAGAAGCTGACGGAAGTGGTACCAGTCAACTGGGCCCCTAATAAATGAAGGAGGAGGCAGTTTGTGAATTGGTCTTAGGGAAATGGTTAATAATAAAGGACTATGGTCAGAGGAGAGATCATCAAGGCGCGTGAGTGAATAGTTTAGTGTTCCTAAACTATTGTAAAAAAAGAAGTCAAGGATATCAGGATTTCGGTTGGGATCAGATGGCCAATAGGTGGCTGTGTCAGGAGTGATAGTGGAGCAATGTTTCCGTGTGAGTGCAGACAGCAAAGCACGTCCTCGTGTATTTGTGGATCTTGACCCCCAGTGTTGGTGCTTCGCATTAAAGTCCCCACCCACAAGGAAACGATGTCCGATGGAGTCTAGAAAGGAGATGAATTGGGAGTCAGAAATGGATTTATTAGGAGGGCAGTACACTGATGCTAGTGTAAGGGGAAAAGTGAAGGTGGTGATTGACACTGCAGTGGATTGAAGGAAATCATGTGCTACCAGAGGAACTATGTGGTGGGATATAGAGTTATGGACAATGACAGCGGTACCTGCATGAGATGTTCCATCTGGGTGATCAGTTCGATAAGTCTGGTACTGTCGAACGGTAAATGGTCGTTTACTCGTAAGTCTTGTTTCAGTAATAAGAGCTACGTCGATGTTTTTGTCGTGGAGTAGTGCTGTCAGTTCGTTAGTGTGGGTGCGAACACCATTCGCATTCCAAAGGAGAATGGATAAGGAGTTGGAACGATCCACTTATGGATTATGTTTAACGGGGATAAGGTAGGAGACAAGATTTGTGAGAAGTGATATGAGAGGGGTAATTAGGGTTCTGAACTCTGTAAGGAATGAGGTTAATAGGCTGGTGAGATCCGAAGAACTTGAAGGTGGAGGAATATGTGAGATGTGTGGTTGAGGATGGGGTTGAGTTTGAGGGTAAACGGGATGAATGGAATGCTGGGACATGTGATCTTGCGGACAGGGAGTGGGCGGTGCCTGTGACTCCTCTCTGTTGCGAACGGCATCAGCGAAAGAGACAGAAGGCCTCAAATTTCTGGCTGGGCCGCTTCTTGTTACTGGCTGTTCCTCTTCTGGCTGATGACGTTGTTCTGTCCTGGACTTCAGTGTTCTGTAGGCCTCGCAGCCCTTGTAGTTGGCCGGATGTCCTTGGTGGCAAAGCACGCATACCGCAGGCGATTTTAGGGGCTTTTTGCACAATTCAGATTTGTGCTGCCCACTGCGCTTAACACACCTGGGAGGGTGGTGGCAGTAAGATTTTGTATGCCCATATGCCTGACAGTTATGGCACTGGACGATATCGCGTTTGGGATACGGTTTTTCAACCTGTACCCTTGTGTAGTACAGGTTTGTTAGGTCGTATATCTTCTCGATTTCGACAAAGAACAGTGGTAATGCTGTTTTTATTTTTTCATCCTGTAGCTTATCCTCACGCAACACGTTTGTTATTTGACGAACTTTGTATCCGAGAGCTGAGAGTTCTTCTTCTATTTCGTCAGCTGGTGTGGTTGGGTGCAAATTTCTGATCACCACTCGGAGTGATCGTTCCTGCTTTAATTGGTAGGTGTGGAAGTCTGCCTTAGTTTCTCCTAAGTATTTAACTATTGCTCGGTATGTTTCGGGAGTGTCCGGAGAAACTTTTGTGTCCCGGGACCGATTGAGGCTCGTGTATTTGCCTGTACCTACAATTTTATTCAATTGGGTACACATTAGTTTAAAGTTATTAATATTTCTCACGAATATAGCTGGTGGCTTGGGCTGTGTGGGCGTTTTGTTGACGTCCATTTCATCAGTTTGAAGATTTTTCAACGCCTCAAAGGTGTTGGTCGTGAAGAAAGGGGAAACTTCGACGGTGTCTTCTTTAGATGTGCTAGCCTGTGGAGGTATCTCTTCCATGGAACTAGCGGCAGAGGAGGTTATTTGTATGTTCCTGTTTGACCGTCTCGGTTTTCGCTTTACAGGCGATGTAGTCGGGGTTGGACCGAGTGACCGAGATCTTTTTTTTTTATTTTGCGACATCAGTTGTTGATAAAACCTCATTTTATCATAACAACTGTTTTGCTAATGAATTAGATACGTAGCGCCGGTGAGATTCGATTTCACAACTACAAGCGGCGAGACACCGGGTCTTGGCTCTGAGCCAACAGAGCGTTTGGCGCAGAGAGCCGATCACTTGATGTTATCTCCGATCCGTATATGGCTAAAGGTATAGCGTCCAAAATGGCCGACCTCTCTCTGTCCGATATCACTTGTTGCACTAAACACAAATGTAACAAGTGATTCACTCACCTCCTGTGGGCTCCCTCGTGAGCTGGTCACATAAATTGCCTGCTAGAACAATTCTATGTCTGACTCTGGCCTATAAGCGGTAGTAAACAGTATGTGAAGTGGGAGCGAAGTAGAGAGCTGTTTTAAGTAGTAGCGCATGCGCAAAAACTGGGATAAGTATTAACAGTATATCTGCATAAGGGGAGGGATCCCCTCATTTGTTAATTAAGCAGATTTATTCCATAAACACGAGCTGCTAATTAATGGACTGTTGTTTATCTATAAGCGGTAAGCTGATGAAGTGGTTAAGGACGAATTAGAGAGAGAAAGAGAGAAGAGATAAATCATGTGCAAGGCGGGAGGCGGGTGTAAGGACCTGCGTGGGCGGTGGCACCTGCAGCCCTGGCGACCTGGCCAAAGTGTCTTATTCTGGCGTCGACTGGCCAAATGCTAACTTCTATAATACCTGTATGTTAGCGAGGTGTGCCTTCCTCAGCTCATTCCTAATTCAGCTGGTCTATCTGTTAATTTAAGCATTACTTCAAATAAACTGCGTGTTAATAATAAAGAATTATTTAAGGATTAATATGTATTTACATTGTTTCTTAGAAGGGGTGATTTATTTATAATAGTCACAAATCTCGTCTTTCTAGTTTCTACGCAGCGACCGCTCCCAGTCTACCTTATGTATTCCACGAAATTCTCCGTAAAAACACCGAACGTCCGGTTTCGATTCGGCCGGATGAAACCTACTACCACTTGGCTGCAACCCTATTCTCGAAGGGCGGGAAGAATTTGGCCAGCAACGAAACTTGGGAGACATCAATACGAGCAGCATGGAACGACATCTATAGATGTTCACGTCTATAAAAATAGAATAAGTGCAATTAATTGTCATTAAATTTCCTGTTATTTTTCCTCCATGTAAGTATATTTATTTGAGTAGCCTACGGCTGCTATTTAATCATTATGTTGAGCCGTTCATTCCACGCTTAAACCACTCAAACAGACCACTTAATATTAGGAGATCTACTATAACCATACCAACAATCTTAAAATGGTAAATTTATTTATTTAGGTAGGATTCTTATTGCTTTTAGAAAATATGAAGAAATTATTAAAGCCATCATATAATTTAAAGCATTAACAGATCGTTACCTTACTATAAATATAGCATATTTCATCGAACAATTGAAAGTCAAATAAGAATGCCCACTGCCATTTCAGTAATTGATAAATTGTTTATGAAGTGTTCTCAGAAAGGCAAACTGTCAATTTATTTTGGGTAGGATTCTTATTGTTTTGAGGAAGTATGAATGAATTATAAAAGGTATCATATAACATAAAACATTAACAGATCATGCTTTCCCAACGTAATTGTAATTCGTATTGCATACGAACCAAGAATATATTTCATCAAAGAATTAAAAGTCAAAAGAGTATTAAAAAAATTTTCTATTGTTAAAATAGAGCTGCATTATCATTAGATTTTATGAATGTCAAAGAAAAAAAATAAACTTATCGCTAATCAGAAATGTGGATTGTAGGATAAAGATGGAGTATGTTTATTTTGAATATTTAAGGTTCATTTTACAAAGTAACTAAGAATGATTACATCGATGTATTATATTTATACTAAAGGCATCTATATTTCGTAACATCTTGTTTATTGAAATGCATATTGATTTTTTGTTTTCAACCACTATTCAAAGTCAGGTACCAATTGTTTGTTTTTTTTCATTTAATCGGCCTTTGGCTGAGTTCATAAAGTTTATATATTCTGACGAGAAAATATTTACGCCGTGAAAACCGGGTTATCCACAACTTTCCATCCTTTTCCAGCCGGATATACTGGCCTTACGAATTCTCACATTAGTACCGCTCATGTTATTTTATTAATTCAAAAATAAATCAGAAACATACCAGTATTTTCTCCATTGCAATACAAACCCCTACAAATTGATTAATTTTGTACAAATGACGCTTACACAATATTTGTTTTTGTTTTTTTACCGTGCCGACAGACTGACAAACACGCAGAGCTCTTCGTCGATGAATAATCGCTAGTATTGGTACCCTAATTAATCGGACCCGCTTGCCATGCAGTCCGCCGAACCGAACAGGTAATTAATAGATCATTCAAATTAACAGTTATGTCCCTCAAGGATTATGTTAATTAACCATAATGAGACAGCTCAAAAAATATTTATTAGTGCACGTTTTAGCGGTCTTATTTCTCATTAGGGGCCCTAAGCGCTATGTAAATGAGGGCTTATTAGTAAGATATGCAGGCGCTGATGAAGAAATGAGTACAATGCCTCCTGCTTTCCAGTCCATTGTATTCAATTAATATTAACTTTTGACACACACTCGGGTCGTCCAATTATTGCTCTCTTTCCGCAGATACATTATTCTGTTTGAAGTTATTGTAAATTGTGACAGCAATGAGTAACAGAACACAGGACTGTCTTCATAGTGCAGTGGCTAGAGTGTGTGGTTACTAACTAACTAAGGAGACCCAGGCTTGAATCCTATTATTCCTATCATTCAAGGGTTTAGGGTAGCGTCCTGGGCCCCATCCTCTATAATCTATACACCGCTGATACCCCCTCAACCCCCAACACCTTCTTGGAAACATTTGCAGATGACACTGCAGTCCTGTCATCCCATCCAGACCCCGATATAGCATCCCGTAACCTGCAAAACACCTTGATGAGATCGAGTATTGGTGCAACCAATAACGGATCAAAGTTAATGAATCAAAATGTTCCCACATTACCTTCACCCTCCGTCGCAAGTCTTGTCCACTAGTTTATTTTAATTCTTTTCTCCCTGTATCCGAGTTAGTACGGTACTTAGGCTTCCATCTCGAAAAACGACTGACCTAGAACCTACATACGAGGCTAAAAAGACAAGAACTAAACAGGCGCTTTGGACAACTGTACAGGACATCCCATCTCTCAATAGAAAATAAATTACCAATCTACAAAGTTATACTTAATTAATTCTGGACATATGAAATAGAGCTATGGGGGACAGCAAAAAAGTCGAACATCAAGCGTATCCAATCCTTGCAATAAAAAGTCCTGAGAACAATAGTAAATGCATCTTATTATGTCAGCAACAAAACCCTTCATAACGACCTCATAGACCCTACATTCTAGAACTCATCCCTTCCAAGTTTATGAAATTCCACAGTAACCAACCACCCTAATTCCGTAGCACAGTCATTGCACTGCACCACTCATCCCTATAATCATCATCGGAGGCCCCTGGCAATGGCCAGTTTCTCCAATCATGTCCTGAGCGTCTGTGGCTCTCGCGCTCTTTGTCAGGCTCCATCCACTGAGTTGGTACTCGTGATGGACTTTCAAAGACTCCGCTTCCTCTTTCGCATGCGAAGGAGGGGCCGTTTGTAAATATTGTATGAATGAGCGAGTGAATGATGAATTGTAAATATGGTATGAATGAGAACATTTGTCTCAATTACTTATTGTCTAATAAGGCAGATTGTAAATTTAGCTTAATAAAGAATATTACACTGTATATGACTATATAGTTAAATCACTCCACAAAGCGTAAGGCTTTTTAAAAAGAACTCTTTATTGAAGTACAAAACACAAGGTTGAAAACTATGAATGACTTTGAGCTATGACAGAAAGAAGAAGAATGAGAGCGAGAACCGTAGGCTCAGGCTATATATAGGGGGAGTCTAATCCTGGATTAACCAATGTTTGGTATTAATTGTTGACCTTTAACTCCTCCCTCCCGAAGATCAAGCATTACTCCGGAAATGCAAAAAAAAAAGAAAGAATCTAATCTTACTTTCAAAGAGTTTGACATACCCAGAGCATTCATAGTTGTTCTTACAGAGGTATAATAATTTTTACAAAAGGGCATAAAGTGAACATAAAATTTTATCAAAAGTAACTTAAAATTTTTATTGGTTCCTCGATTTGATAAAGTATTAAAGAAACTCTCTTATATAAACTGTATCAAAAGTTTAGTAAATGGCACATTACAGTATTTGATATGGCGTTACTAAGATAGACAATATGAAATGAAAATTACTATTATCAGTTCGTAGTCTTAATGAATCAAAATTATAAATACAAAAATTAAAATAACATTTTCTTATTAAATTAATATTAATATGCTTTATTCTTATAACATTGGTAAACGCTTAAATACTAGAAAATAACTCCATTAATTATTCAATCATTTATACATAGACAAGAATAATTAAAATTATTAGTTCCTTAAATTATATCTCGTTAACCGGTTAATATATGTAAAATATTAATTACAAGTTAACTTGTTGCTCAGAATATATTCTAGAAATATTTCATGGTTACATTGTAATGGAAAGGTTTGTTCCACTTATAATTAATAGTTCTTACTTAATTATACATATGGATAATTATTCTTTTATTATAGTTAGACTATATGAAGAATAAACAATTGACAATTAGTCTCGTGCTTAATAGTTGTTGGCTTAGGTAATAATCCTTCAGTGTAAGTACCTTGTATGTAACTGAAGCTTAAATGACGAATAGTCAGATACGTCTTTTAAACTAAAAGTAAATATTTAACTTCACAAAGCTGATTAGATGTAAAGGTTTAAACATCGCCTAGTTTGATTCTCAAGGAGTGCAATTATTTGACTTTTAATTCTTAAGCGGTAAACAACTTAATCCAAGAAATAAAACATAGCCAAATTCTAAATTTGCTATAATCTCTAAATAGCAGATTCTTTGTACCTTAAATGATCTGTAGGGTAATTGTTTATAAATGGAATTAAAGTAATCCCTTCTGATGTATACGTGAGTGAAATGAAAAGCACACAACTAACTTAAGAATTTTAAAGCAACTTCATACTTTCATTCCGATCTACAGCTATCCTCAAAGAACGGTTAAACAACCTTGAACACCTTGAATCATCTAGTGGTAAAGCCAGTAGTTTAAATGTTCTCATCATTATATCAATTATAAACCAATTTAGTGAATAATAAATATTAAAGCATATACTAAATTTGCCTTTTAGATACTACTGCGGCTACTGGGACCTGGATCTCGATGAGCGTCCGTGTCATTGTCGCTTTCCGCAATAAAATATTTCTTCCTCTGTCTATTAGGTCTTTTGACATTGTTGATGTGGGTGTTGCCTACTTTTATTCTATTATACAACGGATACTTTTTTGGTTAAAACCAAATATAAATCTTGGGTGTCTTAATAAACTCTTCTGAGTTAAGCTCGGGAGGTTCCTCACGACTTTGATTCAGTTTTTCGTTTCTTGTTCCTTTTATATATTCTATCTTTTCCTTGACTGTGTTGTGCAAGTTCTTTAATTGTTGGAAATAATCATTGATATATGTTGCCTGTATGTCGTCAGTTTCATATGTATCTTTTGTTTTTCCAAAAGTATTTTCGTTTGGAGTTAGTTTTAAATTTTGGTTCAGGGTGTTGTTATAGGCTATCATACTTGTTTGTACAATCCTTTCAAATTTGATTTTCTTATTCTGATTAATATTTATTCGCATGATTTCGTTTAGCGTTGCGTGACATTTATTCAGGATTCCTAGTGAATTCGAATGATTTGTGCTGGTATAATGGATCGTTATGTCCGTGGCTTTGCAAAATTGCTGGACCAAAATATTATTAAATTCCTTACCGTGGTCTGCGCAAATACGCTCCGGTATAGGGTATAGACTGATATATTGTTCTAAGCTTTGGCAAATGGTTAAGGCATTTTTGTTATTAATAACCTGGGCATATAGGCGTTTCGAGAATGTATCGATGGTTGTAAATATTATCCTGTTATCAAACTGTAACAAATCCATCATTATTTCCTGGAATGGTTTATTACGAGTTGGTGTTAGCATCAATTTGCATTGTATCGGGTTTCTGTCATACTTATTTGTTTTACAAATATCGCATTGGTTTATGATTTCTGTTATCTTGTCCTTCATGTTTGGAAAGTAAATCTTTCTTTTCAATTGGTTATAAGTTTCCAAAATACCACGATGGCAAGTCTTACCGTAGTGGTAATCCAAGATCGCTTGTTGTTGGTCACTTAACTCGGTAATGTCTTCACACAACAGGAAATACCTCTTAAGTTTCACTGTTTTATATTCCTTTTCAATTAATTTTTGTATTCGTTTAAAGTAGTCTTCATAAATTTCGTTCAATGTTTTAAAATCTGTTTGGCAGTATATACCGTATACCTTGTCTGGTTGTAATACCTCCAATAGTAATTCATCCAATCTTTCGACATTATTAATTTGTAATATGTATCTATTTTTCTCAAATATTTTTTTTTTTATAAGTGATTCCATGGGTTCCTCTTTTTATTTATAATAATAAAAGTTTTCAAATGGTAAATATCCAATATACCGATATAATATTCAAATTATGAATGTATATGAGCCATACACATATATAAACAAATATCATTAATAGCACTTATACCATTATACAATAATAATGAATCAATCAACTAAATGGATTAAGTGATTATGACAGAACTTGACGATAACTCCTTAGGTTGTACTAAGTTTACTGATTATAATAATAGTCTTTTTGTATAAACTTTCTAAAGTTTGTAAGTCATCCGATTAGTATTATTTCATTATTATTTGAAAATAATAAAAGAAAATTTTTTTTTTTTTCTTCTTTTTAAAGTCGTATTCTATCGCACAAAAAACATTTCTGATGCTAAATGCTGTTTTCGGAATCGACCCTTCATCCATCGGGATCTGATGGAACCCTGATTTTAAGTCGATTGTTGTGAAGTACTTCGCTCCTTTGAGTCTGTTTAGTACGTCTTCGATATTTGGTAAGGGGAATTTATCATTCGTGGTTTGCTGATTAAGTTTGCGGTAGTCTATGACCATTCTCACTTTCTTAATCCCACTAGCATCCACCTTTTTCGGCACTATCCATAGTGGCGAGTTGTAAGGTGAATTGCTTTTCCTGATTATTCCATCCCTTAACAATTTTCGTACTTCCTCTTTGATTTGAACCTTAAACTGCTCGGGGTACCTGTAATTCCTTGTATATATTGGGTCATTACTCTTGGTACTAATCCGATGCTTTATTAGGTTGGTTGCTTGAAGCCTTTCGTCTTCCTTCTTTATTATCTCCCCATTGTCGGAGATTATTTTTACCAATTTATTTTCCAATTCTATTGGTAAATGTTTCGTTCTTAGTGCATCTTTTATTTCCTTTTCATTATGCATGAGGTTTAATTCATTTTTTGAGTCCTTAAATCTGAATATGTTGTTCCCGATCACTATGTGATTTTCCGTACAGCATATTTTCATTTTTAAGTCTCTCATTGTTTCGAATCCCAACAAGATGTCGAACCTATTTGAAAAGGGGTAAACCAAAAATTCGATCATTTGATCTATGCCCAATGCATTTTTAATGTTTACCTTTACACTCGAATTGCCTTCGTCGTAACCCGTAGGTGTCTTTATGGAAAATTCTTTTTTTATTAATTTGAACCCATGTTTCTTCACCACTTCTGGGCGTATATAATTCTTCGTCGCCCCTGTATCAACTAGCCACTTGTTGTTCTTGAAGTCCAAGATATAAGGTAGGTCATTTGCATAATGCAATTCTTCACATTGCCTGGTCGCCTTATTTTGTTTGTTACCTTTATTTTTATTATCTATAGTTTTTTTGTTTTTGTCTAAAATTGTTCCCTGTCTTCTAAGGGGGGTGGATCGTCTTGTAACTGTCCTGGATCTAAAAAATAATTTTCTAGACGATTTATTCTCTCTTGGAGTTCTTGAATTACCCTATCCTTGTCATCCTCTACATGATGCGCTCTGTCACTAGCTGTCCGCATGGACACCGTTTGCGGGTAATTCGGAATTTGTTGGTTGTTTGTTGGTTGCTTTTGTTGCGGTTGGTTAAAATAATTATGTTGTGCCTGAGGCGTCTATTTTTATTGGTAGTTATAATATTGTTGGGGTCGTTGAGCGTACTTATTATAATTATAATTATAATTATCATTATAACGCGGTTGATATTGTGGTTGCGGCGCATATTGCTGTCTCTGATAGTTGGGATTAAAATTATTTCCTTTATAATTGCCATGCGGTTTCTGTTGATATTGTGGTCTTTTAATTGGTCTATTATGTTGTCCTTTTTCTTCGTTCGATTCTTTATTAAACACTTGGTTTTCATAAACCGACTCTACCACAAACGAAGCTTCTTTTCTCAAGAGGTTATATAAATCATTCAATGTCCGGTAACGACTGTTCTGCAGGAATATAGCTACTGTTGGGTGCAGGTTTTTTACAGCCTCCTGGCTTATATCATTATCATAACGCGCAATTTCTTGCTCCTTGTCCCTTATCTCACTATCCGTATATATTCGGGAATAAAGGTCGCACCGTTTTATCTGCAGTCTTTCTATATAGTCAATGGGGTTCTCATTATGTTTAGGTTTCATGTTGGATATTTCCCTTGCTAATTGACAAATGGACCGGTTATCTTGATAATGTAGCCTAAGGAATCCCAGCAATTCTGTAACCGAGGTGAACTGTTTATCGAACGTAGCGATTTTTGCGTTTCCCTCCAGTTTCGTTTTAGCACACATGAGTATGAGATCCTCATTTCTTAACCTATTTGCGTTGTCATATTGGCAAAACCTGGTCATCAGGTAAGTCACATTATCGATGTATAATATAAGGTTCTCTGTCTTTCCGTTATAGATCGGAATGAACGTACAGTCACTATTCTTTGCCTTTTCGTGCTCCATTTCCGTGTTAGTCTCGTCAGAGTCAACTTGTCTAATAGTATTAAGTCTGTCTACTAGAGACATAAATATATATAAAAATATAAAATTAAAATTAAATATAATACAAAGGTGTCTTCCTACCCTGATGTAGAGTCCTTCGTCCAAAGCGTCCTTTTAAGGCCTCTGTAGCTCTGGCAGGTGACAACGTTCATTGGCTTGAGCGTCGGATGTTTGGAAACACCAGCGGTTCCTCCTCTGAAGTCGGTATGAAGTCAGTGACGTTCTTCTCGGAGTAAAAAGATGGTTGAATTCTACGGATTTTCTATAATCGGATAGAATTCGGTTATCTTGAACAGCCCTCAAGGTCCAAGTTCGGGCGCCAGTTAAATCACTCCACAAAGCGTAAGGCTTTTTAAAAAGAACTCTTTATTGAAGTACAAAACACAAGGTTGAAAACTATGAATGACTTTGAGCTATGACAGAAAGAAGAAGAATGAGAGCGAGAGCCGTAGGCTCAGGCTATATATAGGGGGAGTCTAATCCTGGATTAACCAATGTTTGGTATTAATTGTTGACCTTTAACTATATATTGTGAACATTACTACTAAATACGTTTTGCGCGTTGAGACCGTTCAAAAAGTTTTTTACATAGCTAATGTAAAGCGACTCATTAGTAGAAATTTTACCAAAACTTTTTTGTTAGGAATAGATTCTTAAAATGAAAAAAAAAACTTTTGAACAGTGAACAGATGTAGCTAAATAATGGGGATTAGAAGATATTTGGAACGCATACCCATTAAATCTCCCTTATATGAACTATACTCTGATACCAATGATCAATAATTTACATATTATTTTCGTCCGCAATGATGGATACAAGTTTTCCTGATATAGAAATAATCAACATGACATTATTTTCTAATGTACCTAACGAATGAATAAAATTACTTAAACATATACTTACCTAACCTACAAAACTGTTGTATTATTATACAATATATATTATCATACATATAATCAAACATGTACCAGAAAAATATCTTGTGGTGAACGCCTGAATATCGTAGAATCGAACTCCCAAAGAAATAGCACTTAAAGGAATTTGTACGCTTGTTTGTGCCTCAATGATCTCTACATCCTCCTAATTAGACATTCCGAAGTCTGAAAGATAAGTCATATTGTTAATGTGAGCAAAAAATAAATAATGGCATATTCACACAGGCCGAAGACATTCTGGCTCGGATCCCAGGAGTGAAAGATGATATCCACAAAGGTTAATTAGGTGCCAGATTTGTTAATATCAGTTCCAAAAACATGTTAAGCAATCGTGCCTTTTATTGGACTTGTGCCGTTATTTGTTTTAGGCAACATTTTCTCTAACTGTGTTTCACCACCTTCACCATTTACTTGATGACTAAAAATACACAGAATAAAATTAGCATCGTTTTTTTATTTCTTTTTCTCGTGCATTCCGTCTTTTCATTTCGCCTTTGTGCGTTTCTATAGATGAAATGTGGCCCACTAGCAATTATGGACAATATCGTCATGTTCACCTGATGAGTAATGGCTCCACTCTGCTAGTTAATGATAAATAGATACTCCAGCAGGGGGTCCCCTCTTACCCGGTATCAACTGAGAACCAAGAAGCAAGGGGTCACCTATCAATACATTGAATAAGATCCGGAATACGAGGCCGTGTTAGGTTAGTTATAGGCGTTATCAACGGGTTCGTCCTATGCTCTGCCTTACACCTGCTGCAGGTTCAATCGTACTTCACTTTTCTGCATGTATATATTTGTACACGGTGGAACAGAAAATGACACAATCGATCTAAAACTACAAAGGTACGTTCACCCCCTGGTCATGCCGTATGTGTTTCTTGAAGATATGATTTTATTTAAAAGCCAATTTTCGGTGATCAAGGTTTTTAAACTCTTTAGCTGATCCCGGTAGAAAAAGATCTGTAGTGTTAAGTAGACCACAATCTAGCCCTCCACTTCTAAAATTTCCGAGAGCTAGTTGTCCCCTTACGACATAAAGAGTATTTAACAAAGAGAACTAAGTAAATTTGATTTCTGAAAGATACTCAATACTTAATTATTTTTATGTCATTTATTTCGTTGGTATTTATTTTTTTTAAATACACTTTAGCCCATGGCTGATTTATTAACATTGAACAATAATTAGCCATTAAAAGTTAAAACGAATTGTTTTTGAATCTGTAAAAACTTCAAGGTCTCGGAAAAAATTTACTTCAGTAAGCTTAAAAAAGAAAACGAGTGAAAGAATTTATTTATATGCATCCTGTAACTATTTTAAGGGGGACCTACTCTGATCATTTCCATTCCGACTTTATCCTATCTATGGTGATAATTTTATTAGCTATTCAAGGTATTCAGCGATATTATGGAATACTCTTATTAAATACGCTTTGTTGAATCATTTTTGAGACTGACCCACATACGAATTTGAGACAATCGGCTGGAGTACAAGCGACAGTGATGTTTGCAGATTACATTCCTGCAGACAACAATAGCTCAGCGACAGGACGTAGGAGACCATCAAATGCGGAATGAGAGAGCAGAGGATATCCCCTCCGAGGTATTAAACATTGCCTGCTATAGTAGTCCCGCTTTATGTCTAAATCCAGCCGGCAGTAAAACCTAATAGGGCCACTTAGGAGTCAACTGAAATAGCTCGCTTTTCACTGCCAAGACGGCTTGCTTCCTCCCTCTCTGAAATATGAGTGCTTCTTCTTATGCTTCGTGTGTTCTATGTAGGCTCATAATGAAGGCGTCTTGGTCCCTTTACAGTATTTTGTTCGATAATTGAGTCATTTCACTTCAGTTTTATCTCTTGATGAAAGTTCTTGCAATGGCAAATACCTATTGGGGTAGCAGGTGCGTATGTTCTGTTAATTTAAGGGAGAACTTACCCTGCTCGTATCCAGTCCGACTTTATCCTACCTAAGGTGGTAGGGGGTTACCTTACCGTTACCTTAACGGGGCCTGTAAGTTGTAATGATTTAGTTTTAATATTATGGGTAATAATCCCCCTTTGAATAAGTACAGTTCCTTCTATTTTAGTACTAATGCTTTCAAGGGTTCAAACCGTTAATTAATGGTTTTTGTAGTTTATTATATAACTATTTGAATATTAAATGGTAGCTTTTCACCTCAAAAATATTTCAAATAGTTATTTTTGTTCGTTGACAAATAATGTTCTCTAATTATATTGTTAAACTCCGCTTCCTCTTTTGCATGCGAGGGCGGTAACAGCTATGTGGATTTTGGAGGTCTCTGGGCTGTTTGTAAATACTCCATGAATGAGCGAGTGATGGAAAATTGTAAATATCGTATGAATGAGAACATTTAACACAATTACGTATTGCGCAATAAGGCGGATTGTAATTTTATCATAATAAAGAAGTTCATAAACCAAATATATTGTATTTAGTTCTGTGAACAATACTGTGGTTTTGTAAAAGTCTTACGAGTCACCAATAGTATCACGTATTTTTTGACAATCAATTTTTTTTTTTCAGTAGCCAAGATGATTTAACACAGAAACTTTATGTTTCATGTATTTTGGTTCGAACATGCCTAGTAGTTTTTGACCATAGGTAGACTCTCACTACCTTCCCGAACCCACCCGCGCCTCCTTTAGGCATCCCATACCCCATATCCTTCAAATAGGACTCCCCTTAGTGAAAGGCACCCATCAATCCAAAATAATTTTCCTTTTATTTTTCCCACATCCTATTTTTTATAAGTTTGAGAGCTATGAGAAAAAAAAAAGAAGTAGTTTTTGACAAACATTAAGTTAATAAGTACCTTTAGAGATAGTGTTTTCTTGAAGATGGAGTACGGGGAAAGTTGTCAAATGAAGAAATTGGTTAACTTAGGAAGGGATATAGGCTAAATGAAGGGTTTCATAATACCAAAATAAGACGTTTGAAAATTGCTATAATTATTTTAGATTAGGGAAGTGGTAAATGAGATATGTGTGTGAGAATGGAGATTTAATTGTAAACGATTGGTTTTCCAAATGTTTTTGTAGATAAAACTATTTTGTTTCAAAAATCGATATACTTAAGGTCGCATTGAAGCACCTAGTATATAGGCTAATCCTCCTGCAGTCACATACACAAATCCTGGCTTACACACTCGAGTAATTCATCGTTATCGTCATTCGACAGTTAAATAATCTTTGTAGAGGAGAGTCTTTTAAAAGAAAAGAAAGAAAAGCTTTATTACGAAATAAAACTAAAACGCTGGTATATAAAAATATTAAGAGTTACGTTACTACATACTGGGTGAAATTTATGGGAACAAGTGTGATCTGGGGCTAAATCTGAGGGTAGTTTTGGGAATAGGGAGGGAGGTCTTGGAGGGATGCGGTCGCTTATTTAAAAACCAACAGGAAACATCAGCGACTTCCATGAAGTCACGAGGAAGGTATACACTAGAATGGGCTTGCTTCTACTCTTAGCATTATATATAATACTAGCATTATAATATTCTTAACATTATATAACTGAAGATCGAGGTGAGTTTTGGTTACAAAATTATTATTATGTAACTTGATTGAAGCGTTCGAACTGAAGATTTCGATGCAGCATACCTTTTTTAGTAGCAACCGTCACACTCAGTGATTTTTCACATTAATATCTTAAAGGACGTTTAATCCAAATCTTTCTTAGGACACTTATATTGCATACATGGTAAAATCGGTTGGGATAAATAATTAAATAAAGGATTAGTCAATTTAAACAACGATATAAATTATATTAAGGATATTTCCTTGCACTAAGGATTTTTGCAACAACCTATTAGAAAGGTGTATTCCTGATTTTTTTTTTAAAAGAAATTGAAGCGACCGGAGGTATTGAAGTTGTCTGATCACCTCGGTCTGTCAGTAGTAATGACTTGTTTACTGAGTACGTTACACTAGTAAATGTAATAATTATTATTAATATCGATAATTATTATCGACTAGCGATACAATGTAAACAATCAGTGTACTTTTTAAATTTCCTCTTGAATAATGGTCCTGAAAAAGTATTTTCGCACATACAAAAACAACAAGTGTAATCTATTTCTCGATACGTAAACCAACAGAAGATATTTACATACATCCTTATAAATTTAAGGACATAATGGTCCCTTTATCGAGGCAATAGCGTTTCGAAGACTGCAACTAGCTGTTATTATGCTAACAGATAAACACATACAATTTACTCTCGACTGATATATGTAACTTGATAGGAATAGAAATCACAAAGCTCATTGAGATTGCACGTTTGAATAAATTGAATAAACGCTAGCTAGGAGGAGGAATAATAATAAACTAGTAGTAGTGGAGGAGAGGTGAAAGCTCCAAGAGGCGGACAATACCGAGATCCAGTCCTCCCACACCCGCATAGTTCTGCTCTCTCTCTGAGCCTGTGTGCACATGGTCAAATATGGCACATCTCATTTATATCCACAAATGTACACTTTTTCTCTCTACGTGGTAGGCATAATTATTAATAATAATAACTATCCATAATAACTGTCCAACAACTTGAATTTGAGCATTTATCAACATTCTAAATTATACATCATGAAATAGTTGTTTTTAATGGAAAGAAAGTCAAGATTGGGTAAAGGAGGTGCTAGTAATATTTAACATTCAAACATGAGCTAATTGTTAGCCTGAGTAAATAAATGAGTGGAAGAGTTTATTGAGATATCGGTTTCAAAAGAGAGTTCGAAGGCTATCATCAAGTTTATTAATGTACAAAGTTTTGACATACAACCAATTATGGGCAAAGGACTATTCGTGCTAGATTCATTTTTGTATTAGCAAAATTTTCATTTTTAGCTGAGGTCATAATCAACAAAATTAATAGAAAATACAATTGTTCGATATTCTTCACGTTGTATGTTAAACAAATATGCTTCCCTGCAAAAGTCTCTGAACTATGGAGTTCTCGCTAGCATAAAGACAGAGCCCACATAACGTAGCTCCAAGGGCGGGAACGTAATTTTTTATGAAATGAGATCGTTTTCATAAGTCGCGATAGCATCCTTCACTGGACGAGTATAGGTACAGTTTTAACCCTCACAATCTGGAAAAAAAATTAGCTATATTTCTTTTTAAAAAAATAATTCATGTTATTAATAATTAAGATTAGAATATTTGTCAATATTATGTTTTGGTGTTATTGTTTCGGTTTATCTTGCTTATTTCATTTTATTTGCTTTTAATATCTAACAAATTGTTTAACAGCTTTATGAGGGCTAAAATTCTTTTTTAGCCCTTATTTAAGGGGTATTAAAACGGGAATTAAAAAAAATAATAAAAACCTTTAGATCCAAATAGTGGATTAATTTTCTCATAAAGGAAATCTATTCAAAATACCATTTCATTAAAGCCTTACGTTGAATCATTTCTTGGGGGGAGGGGCTTATCTTCGCTCATTTCGTTTATCATATTTGCCAGGTAATTTATAATTCATGGGCTCACGTTTCATTTTAATAATTAAATTTCATTCATTAAAAATGTCGGTATAACTTATACAATAATTACTACTTTATAAATTCATTTTATTTATTTGTAAAATTCAAATTTCATTATATTTTCCGTATTATTATGTAATATCAGCACCGATTTTTTCTTGTTTTTTGCTATCATTAATAGATTATGTACTAAAAGCAGTAAAGTTCAACAGATGACAGCAGCCAAAATACTTGGTGAGGTTTTGACATTATTACCAACAAACTCTTCTACTCATTCAAAAATACCTCATAAAATGTCACTACAGGCCACGACAGTTAGAATTTTTTTACTCAATGGCCGTTCGCTGCGGCCCTGAGATGAATAATCACTACGGTGATGAATAATAAAATAGCCGTAACCAAAGCGACAATTACCATACGACAATTAAAGGAAAATGTCCAGGACACAGTTTTTACATTTTCACTTAAAATCCTTCAAAATCGTTCGTTCCAATCTTATGATTGATATTTCTATAATCAATGAATGAAGAGGTGCCAGTTTTCTTCATTGGATCGTAGTGACGTCTATCCAGGCTACAACTTTTGCAACTCGTTAAGAATGACACCTGTTTTAGACCTTGTTGCGATTTCATTAACATGCTACATAAACGATAAGTTATAACATATAACTACCCTGAACTATGAAATCAGATCTACTTTCCCTTGGCTGAATCAAACTGACATAATTCCATGCCCCACAAACTGTATGGTTAGTGATCCAGCACGTTTATTGAAATAAAAACTTTCGCTGAGAAAATGTTGAGGGATAGCAATATTGCAAAACCTCAAGAGTAGAGTAGTAAACCTCCAAACGTCCTACGTTTTATATATTTTCATGAATAGTTCAAAGGTATGAAGATACCAGTTAGAACGAATGAGTAAACATGTTCATGTGAAATAAACAGATTTTTTAACGCTCTTCTTTCGTGCTGGTGATGAAAATCTATTGTATAACAAAAGGTTTCCCGCCTCATTTACATTAATTATTTACGAATACTATAAGGTAACGTACTTCCATTAAGAACAAAAAGGTTCGCGTCAATACTCAAGGAGGTAGGGGATGCTGAATTAAGCCTCTCGCATTATCTCAAAAATTACTTGTCTCTTCAAAACGAAAATCAAATCGTTCTTGCACACCTTGCCCCCAAAATAGTGTCATAATGTAATTAACCAGATTGGCGTCACAAATATTATATCTATGTGATAAGCCTCTTAAAAAACCTATACAATAATAATGCACCTAGTTATTAATTATATACAGAATTTGACAAGTTTCATAGCAGCAATATCCAAATCTATCTTGCGTGATAGACCGCTCTCGTTTTATGAATATCTGTAATCTATTTAAGCAATATCAAAATTTTCACGTGATATGATCGCTGATTATTTAAATGATGAAAGGTCACGAAATAAAATAACATGATTTTCCATTGTCTTCAATCACCATCTGTATTTTATTGATTGCTGATGTTACAAGCAAACTCCTATTCGACAGCTATCGTTCAGGGGAATAGGGACAAACATTATTTGGAAATCAGGCAGATCAGTTTACTGTACTCAGTGAGCACTCCAAGAGGCATTAAAAATTAATCAACCGACAAAAATGGAATGCAATGATATTTTTAGAGAATATTTTAATATTAAAGAAGAAATTGTATGTATACCTTCTCCTCAGCCTGAAGAGTATTTTCATTCGTTCTTTGATAATTATTCGTTCTTGTTCAAGTACTATATTTTAACATTGAAAATGACAGCCATGCCCGTTGAATGTCCTTTTTAATAAGCAAATTAAGCGTGGGAAGTCCCGCGTATAATTATTATTCAAATAAAATCAATTTATTTTCAGTATTTACATAACTAAAATAATCTTTTGCTAATATGCAATTCATCTAGTCTAAAACGATTAATCATTCCAGAATAACATGTTATATATTACTTATAATTATAATGTTATATTTTATTTTTAATCAACGTAGACTCGTATCCTTAATATATCCCTAAACCAAATTTTTGACCATATTTAATAAAAAGATTAAGAACTATTTTTTTATTCTTCTTATTGTCTATCTGGACCATGATTATGAGAAATTTTCGTTTTGAAGTATTTGCTTTAACTTAATTAAAAAAACACCTTCACCCAACCCCTCAAAAACATCTTGATCATACAAATAACCGTCCTTCAATGAACTTTCCACAACACAAATTCACACCGTAATATTTATACGGGTTATACGGCCCACGCTGCCCAGCCTAGAATTCCGAAGGCTTAGTGTAATTATTGGCGTGACAACTTTCCAGCCTTCACTAAGTGATAATGTACTGCTGTCATTTTTGAATTTATACTTGATGGAAGTGGATTGGCTGTGGGCAGCCCGTGTGCATGCCAACAATACGTTCTACATTAGCATTTTTGTAGGAGAGCGAAAAAGTTTGACAGTTTAAATATAATATAATTTAATTTATTAATAATATAATAATTTATAGAAGATATATTTAAAATTAAATACCTCTACCCTAGATATTACCCAAACTCACCAACATATTTTTGTCCTTTGGCATACAATTATTAATAATAGTGGAAATCATAGCACAGCGGAACTAGACTATAGTGTGTATCATCTTACTATAAGAAGGAGTCGCAGGATGGTTGCCGTGGAGGTATCATTTCTTCTAAGCAGTTGAGGATGATTGTTTAAGCCATCGACAGCGCTAGTACTATTATACAAAACTGTGAGTAGACAGAAGTTCATTCAATTAATTACTATAAAAAGGTTTGGCCTATTTTGGACCGGTTTCTTTAAATTAAATAACACGTCATCAATTTAGAGCCTATATCGTGGGTCACTCCATGCAACCCAAAAGGTCTGCAACTCTTTTAATGATATGATGCTCTTGAGGCATTACTCACTAATCTAAGAACTCCTAACCAATCTTCGTATGACTGCCAAATTCCCCGAACCAACATTGTATGGGTTCGCTAAGAATGATTGAACCGCTCGTTAACCCAAAGATGAATGACTTACAACTTGCCCAGAAGAGATTAAGTAATTGGGGCTTGCCTGGGGATAGGCCTCACTGCCCTTAACTATGAGTTTTTCATCGAAGCAACCAAACAATCCAGAAAACATCATGGACGTCATCGGTGAATTGCTAATCGGGGAAAGCAATCTTCTGTATGACTTTAACTAAATATAAGTTGAGAATTTGTAAATAATTCGTCTTTATATAGTTTATAATTAGAGCAACAATGCCCCTTGTAGTTAACATGTCCTGAAAACAAATAAATAAATATAATCTTGGCATTCCTACCCGGATAATCTTAAGCATCTTATTAATAGATAGTAGACAGCTCTTTAATGACATGGTTCGCACATCTTCTGTGTCAGATATTTCCCCATCTCTTCCTCGCCTTTATCGATGCATGAACGATACTTTCATACACTAATAGTGTTCATTCGTCAAGGGGAAAATAGTCCACATTTCAGAAACATATATCAGCACTAGGCACTAGTTTCTTATTGAGCTGGAGTTTTGTTGACCCAGCCTTAACCTTAGCCGAAACGACAAGGCATCAAAAATATATAAATCTTTTGAAAATTTAAAAGGTCAACATTTTTATGCTTGTTATACTCCCAGTTAAGATATCAGATATTTGAGCGATCTTTCTTTGTCTGGTCAAAAAGAAATGCAACCAGTACAGTATGGTCCTTGTTTGCTTTGTTTATTTCCTGACCTGCTTATGATGGTACGAGACAAGTGCAGTAAAGCTGCGGACTGCCCTTTCCAAATTATCCCAGAACTATAGGAGGATGAAGTTTCTCCGACAGGAACAGATGAAATCTAGCTATGAAAAATAAAATAATCTTGCTGGTTTCAATTGATTTAAATGCTTTTATATTAAAAAAAATCGATTTCCAGTGTTAATTGTTAATGAATTAGTGCTGATGGCCACCCAATGATAAGATGGTACCGATGAGCAAACGATCAGGTGAGTGCAGCTATACACTTTAAAGCAGGAGCATGGTAGGTACTGATGCTATCTGAATTCAATAGACAATTGTGATCACTATAATTTATCAGATTGCTGGATAATCTGAGCACTAAGGCCTTTATCCGGAAGGTTTAATCCAAGCAAAGATGATTCAAATTACCCCTCTCAGTGCTTATTAAGACTTCAATGCTATTGATTCACTGGTTGTGTAACTGATCCATTATTGATTCGGGGCGGCTATAGTTATAATCTGCATAAAGATATAACGTCTGCTGGAAAGGTTGATGATAACATCTAGTCTGGAGTTGTCATGTTTGCTGTAAACACAAAACATTTCCTTAACTTAGGTATTAGGGTGAGTCGAATGTCGACATTATTGATTCGGTATAGTTTTTACTAAATAATGAAAACAAAAACACCACCTTACCTATCTTCCAATAAATAATTGAGACTTTGAGACAAACTTGTAACCAGATTGTATAACGAGATTTGCGGACCTAGAAATACATCGGAATAGTATATTTTGCTAGCTAGTGTAATACGGCCTATTTTGGTCTCTAAATTTTTTCTTTTTAGCGCTAACTCCTAACGTAAGAGGACCTTTTTGAAAGAAAAGAGTCTCTCTATAGTTTCGGCAATAAATTTGTCAATATTGACAATACTCAGTTTATAAAGTCACTATTAATAAAGTATATAGAGATAAATAATCAATAAAGTCACTTTGAGGAACTAATGTCCTCGTATCCGAAGGTGTTAAGTATGTTAAGCCCAAGTGGCGAACAACAGTGGGCTTGTCTGCCCGCTCAATGAAGTTTGGAATTAAATTCATAAATAAATTCAAGAAATGCACTAAAGTCACTTTCATGAGAGGCTTAGCACTACAGTAAAACAAGATCAAAAACGTCCAAAAAAAAAAAGTTAAAACCTGTCCAAAGTTGATCTCTTTCCGTAGTAAGTGGTAAAAAGTCACCGATTTCTCTATATTGGGTTTAGGGATGGAGGGGAAAAGGGAAATAAAAGTGATTATTTTAAAAACGTTTTCAGGAATATCTTATTATTATGAGGTTTAACACAAACATTATTATGTACAAAATTAATGTACTTTAAAATCTAACTAAATGTAACATAAAATTTCAGTAAATTTAAGAATTAACCTAACGGAATCTCCCTTGGTCGGACTGATTTGATATTTACTTGCGCCCTTATTAAACTTGTAATAGTGGTGTCCCCTAAAGGTCCAAGGGTAATTAGTAATCCATTTGTTCCTGAAGAGGTCATAAACAACACCTGTTTACAGAGGATATTATCCAAAACCTCATTCCCTAAAAAACAGCCTAATTCTAATAAACAAATTCACTCTGATCCAAAAAATATCATTACAGTATATATGACATTAGCTTAAATAATACGCCGTGAACAATTTATCACGGGCATCAGCTTTGTTTGGGATATATAGGTCAATTCTTAAATTTATTGTACTAGACAGTGAAAAAGAGAATAAGTTGTCTTTAATCGACTCAGAATCGAGCTAGAAGACCCCCCCCCCCCTATAGGGGTACACAGTTTACGTTTTGTGGGTCAATGATAACTGATGATAGTTTTCGTCTCTAATAACAAATTTTTAAAATTGAAGATTATTGTCGAGGGGGCGTCACTAGGGGAGTTCCTAATCACTCTAGCCCTGGTGACAAGTGCGGATTGTTGTAGTTAATAACATGGACCATGTTCCATGTCGGCATTTAATATCTGACTCCATTTATTGATAGGGATGTGTCCCGACAGTACACTGTGTTCAGGAGAGAGGTTCAGAGGTTCATAAAGAATAAGACCAGTTTTCAGAGTTCGGGCGGGAGATCGGCAGCGTAATAGTACAAGTCGTCAGAGGGTCTGCTAGAGGCTGAGACAAGGAGCCGGCGCTGAGGTGCGGCAGAGAGAGAGTAAACTAGTAGAAGATTCCAGGGCCCTGGAGTATCGCGACCGGGTGATAGCGGCTGCCTAGTTGCAGATACTGGAGAAGAGACTCCTTACAGGGCGAAACTCTTTGGTTTTTAACATTACTTCCATTTCCTAAAACATTACTTCCCCTTCCTACCGGAAGGAGGAGCCTAGCTTGAACGGGGTATGTTTATGATGTCACACCTGCGCCGAGTACGTGCCCCTCGTCCTCTATAGAACTGTTTATTGGCATGGCTTTTAGATTTTATGACCGCCGGAAAGTGACTGAAGGTCTAAAAGGGTGTGTTTTATGATGTCACATCTACCGAGATACGTGATCGCTCGTCCCCTAAAGGACTGTTTATGGCATGATTTTATGAACGCCAGACGGTGACCAGAGGTGTTAGTAATAACCGTGTAAAACCGTGTTGGTTTTATTAGGGGCAGATGGCTTACCCACTCAGGTTTTATTGCAGGACCTTCGACCCTCTGTTACTTGTTTCACGACTACCGACCTCTCTATGATTTATTACAAGAAGTTTACAAAGATTTGCATTTATATTATAACACATTAGTTGCACCAGAGTATAGGGTAATTTACATATATTGTTAGCGCTCGCTACAATTACCAACAAGCTTCATAAAAAACAAATTCATATGCATCATGGTGTTTCATTACGGTTACGAAAACGATTTTGTTAGCACCTTTAATGACGTTTTGTGGGAATAGTCTACAGAAGACCCTTCCCATATGATTTATCAGAACGTAAGACATTGACTTGATATCCTAATACGAAAGGAAAACAAATATTAGTTATTAGAAGAAATTAACCCTGCATTTTTTTTCATAAGGCTGCCTATATGCATCTCTATAAATATTTTTCTGAACGTTTTCTCACAAATTAGGAGTGTTATGCTTTGAATTCCTAATTTCAGTAAATTTAGAAATTGGCCTAACGGGCTCTTCCTTAGTAGGACCAATTTGGTATTTACTTGGACCCTTATTACCATAGTAATAAAAGTGGTGTCCCCCAAAGGTAACCCATTTGTTTCTAAACAGGTCATAAACTCTGTAAACTGAGGATGTCAGCTCAAAACTCATTCCTTAATAAAATAACCTAATTCTAATAAATAAACTTAATTTAACCCAAAATCAATATCAATATCATTACAGTATAATGGCTCTAATCAGACTGTGGCTTAAATAATACGTTATGTACAATTTATCACGGGCTTCAGGTTTGTTTGGGATATTTAGCTCAATTCCAAAATTTACTGTCCTATATCCCAGTCATCTGTATTTTAGAATGAATAATAAATAATAGCCGAATAATTTGGTATGGGCAGTATGAAGGTAATTTGTGAGCGGAATAAATGACATATCACAGTAGGATTCCGACATACTCCGCTTGGAATGTGCCACCGGTATCCTACCCACCGAAGGCCTGGCATTCTTCACACACCTAGGCTTGTGCCTGTTTTTTCGGGAAGGAGGACCCACGCTTTTTCTTCTTACTTTCTTGTCTAACTGCGCTACACTGTGCACTGCCCATTGGGTAAGGCTGATAGTTTTAGTCTCTAATAACAAATTTTTAAAATTGAAGATTACCATCTAGCTTAGTAAAAAACAAATTCAGATGCATCACGGTGTTTCATTACGGTTACGAAAGCAATTTTGTTAGCACCTTTAATGACGTTTTGTGGGAATAGTCTACAGAAGACCCCTCCCATATGATTTATCAGGACGTAAGACATTAACTTGATATCCTAATACGAAAGGAAAACAAATATTAGTTATTAGAAGAAATTAACCCTTCATTATTTTTCATAAGGCTGCTTACATGCATCTCTATAAATATAAGCCACTACATAAACCACTAGACTATTTTTTGACTTTTAACATTGAAAATTAGATTTTAATATCTGAGGTATAAAATAAAGATTTCGTGCAAAATATCATCCCTTTATATGAAAACAGGATTGTGAAAAAAATGTTGAACGGACTTAATGATTACACATTTGTTTTTTTTCTTAATATGCGTTCATCAATTAATTAAATATTGACACGACTCGCTGAAGATATTAATGAACGACTGAAAGACAGAAACACTGGTAAAAACACAAGGGTTTCTGATTTTGAAAAAAAACTAACTGAAATCTAAAAATCAAAATCCTAAATATACTTTGATCTCAGTACATAATTTTATACCTAATTAAAGTTAAAGGTTATAATTATTGAAGTACTTTATTAGTATTAGTGACAATGATGTAATACTCTATCATTGAATAGATCACCACCAGACATCGATTGCGATCCCCTACATTTGTAATCTTCATTCCGGGTATCAAGTCCTTGGCAATATCAGACAGAAATATATTTGGTTTAGAGATTGGCGTCGGAATCATCAACCAAACCAACAAAGTATGAAATAATGGTTGATTGGTCAATTTTTTTACTATTTGTTTACATATACTTTTTCATACCATTTCTAAATCGATTTTCCTATGCCATCAATATTTAAAGTACTTTCCGCAAGGAAAAATCATTTTGGGGGAATTGATAAAAATACCCACTGTCCAGCAGACTACTAACACCAACTTCTATGAATTCCCATAGGAAATATAACTTAGTTTTTTTATCAAAAAAACGTAAACATTTGCTAAGTTTAAAATTACAAAAATTATACATGCTTACCACAATTGTACCAGGCACAGTGGAATAAAAATGTTTAGTTTTTTTTCTTCCTAACCCCTTTAAATTCACAGATAATTATATACAATTATAGATCCTCAGGCGAATCTATTTACAAATTATTTTTGTATTTCTTGTAGCATCGCTACATTATATACAGGTTTTGTTATTTTATAAAAATTATATAATGAATAAAGAAGTATAATGATACACATTATACGTGACTGGACTAAACTTACTAATAAAGGTGATGAGGCTCACTTTTTTGATCAAACTTAAAACTAACTTACATACTAATTATTCACCTAATTTTTCTCCAACAGTCTGTTGACATCGGCGCGGGAGGGGTGGTGGGGTCATAGTGTTAAACACAGGGTTGGTTAGGTGATGCAATGAGTCAAAAAACTTGATGTGTCTCCGGCGAATGAACTCACCTACCGATGGCACACCAAGCAACGAGTGCAGGTCAGCGTTCTTTAACCTCTCGAGAGAGGTATGTTAGACCACTTTTCGCATGATCCGATTCTGGAAATGTTGTCTGGCTGTATTGTCAGTCAAGTGGGTAAATAGCAGGACAAGGAGCTGGCCGAAAACCTACACAATAAAAAGATAATTAAAATAAAGGGGTTTTCGGGAGGAAAGACATCGCGAAAGCAGACTCATCAACTGGATGGATATCTAACATGCGTGCCTTTAGGATGCAATTCTGTTAAAAAATCACTTTTTGACGTCTACCTACAAATAACGTATATTTAACGCAGAAGCGCTGTTATCAATACAGATACGAGGTCACTAAACAAGAATATTAGTACAAATATCAAAAGATTAAAAAAGCAAAAACAAGTTATAAGTAAACAAATATAGACTAATTAAGTACTGAATGATGAAGGCAATAAAATAAATACCATACAAAGTTTTCAAAAAAGGTTAATTTTTTTAAGTAAAAATAGTCTTTTTTCATTACTTTGAATTTAAAGATTGTTTTCAGTATCAAAAGTGAAACTATAACATTTCTTAACTCGGTATTAATTTGATAAAAAGTCCTTTAGATTAATCTGTGATTAGAATATCATAACAAAGTGTCCAAAGAAAAAGACTGAAATTTATGTAGAAAATTGACTTGAAGTTCATTAAAAAATAGTTATTATCGTAGAACTACAGTTTTATGCTAGTCCGCTTAATGTATTCAGATATATGTTTCGATTAAACGCTTGTCGTTTTGTCGCGTAGTATAGGTGGGAATACGATTTTCATTTAGAATTATAATTGATAAAAAGGTTCTCTGCAATACTTCTTTCGTATCTGAGTGATTAATTCTTTTAAAGCCTTAATTAATTTATGAATTTCCGAGCGGCGGAGGGAGCTGATTTTTAATGTGTCACTGCCACATTGGCTGGTTAAAGAAATTTATTTCTTTACAGCCTCATTCATTTAGCACCACTGCAATTATAAATAACAGATTAATACTTTTAAAAAAATCCTGTGACATTTGATATCTTCATTTCGCTCCTATTAAAAAAACCAAAAAAAAAAACACCGCCAGGAATTGAGAGATCTCCTATCCCAAGTGTGGATGACTTCTGAACAATCAATATGGAATAAGTGAATAGAGTAGTGCATTTGTAGCTTTTATTGGAGTAATAAATATTGATAATTTATTGAATGCAATAGCCGTGTATGATTTACAGATGTGAGAGTCAGGATCCAACACCTTCGACATTGAGGATATCTTTTTTAGTTGGAAGGAAATAAGCAACCGTCATTTGATGAGGGTCTGTTAAACTAACTTAAAAATAGATCCTTCATTTTACATGTTCCTTGGAACTTCTTCCAAGTCCGCTGTCGTTTGCAATATTCTAACTACCAGCCCATAAAAGCACGAGTTCCATAGGGCAGCGTCCTGGGTCCCATCCTCTATAATCTATACACTGCTGATGTCCCCTCTACTACCAATACCTTCTTGGCAACATTTTCAGATGACACTGCAGTGCTATCATCCCATCCAGACCCCGACATAGCATCCCATAACCTTCAAAAACACCTTGATGAAATCAAGAGTTGCTGCAACCAATGGCGAATCAAAGTTATTGAAGCAAAATGTTCCCATATTACCTTTACCCTCTACCACAGGTCCTGCCCTCTAGTTTTTTTTTAATTCCATTCCTCTCCTTGTATCTGAGTTACTACGGTATTTAGGCTTCCATCTCGACAAAAGGCTGACTTGGAACCCACACACGAGGCTAAAAATACAAGAACTAAACAGACGCTTTAGTCCCGATGGACAACTGTACAGGACATCCCATCTCTCAATAGATAATAAATCCTACTAATCCACAAAGTTATACTTAAGTTAATCTGGACGTACGGAATAAAGCTATGGGGGACATCAAAAATGCCGAACCTCAAGCGTATCCTTTCAATCAATAGTCCCAAAAACAATAGTAAATGCCTCTTATTAAGTCAGCAACAAAACCCTTCATAATGATCTTAATATATCCTACATTCTTCAACTCATCGCTTCCAAGTTCATAAAATTCCATATTAACCTATCCAACCACCCTAATCCAAGGGAGGTGAGAACGTGGACTTGGGAGGTCTCTATACGGTTAGTAAATACTGTATGAATGAGCGGGTGAATGAAAATTGTACATATGGTATGAATGAGATCATTTATCACAATTACTTATTGCCCAATGAGGCAGATTGTTATATTATCATAATAAAGTTGTATCTACATACATAAGTTTCTTGGAAATCCTTGTGTCCTACTGATATCAATGTCTAACAAGAATGAATACACCTCATTCCAGCCTGGTTTATGGGTGGGAAGAGCTCTTCTTCGGGCCCCTTGGGGGTTCTAGCGAGCACCACTTTTTCCGTGATGGCATCCGGTGGGTTCCTCCAAGTGTGGGCCAACCAGTTTCACTTCCTCTCTCTTGCATTCATGACAGCTATGGGCTCTCCACAGCTTTTCATTTGTTACTTTTCTTCCTAATACCAAGGATGCCCCTCAAGGAGAAGTTTTCGAAAGCTTGTAGCTTCTTCATAATTGGTCATTTTAACCAGAGGGATAATCCCCTGAATTGCGAGGGATTAGATTCGTTGTACCGAAACATTTATTCGACCAAGTGGACCAAACTGGTTGGAACAGTACCCTTACCATTGCGAATTACTATTTCTTTACAAAAAATATAAAAATATGGTCAACTGTATACGGTTGATTATATTTAATGAAATGGGGTGGGCAAAGATGATTTATTCAACCATAAGTAAATTTACTCTCTATACCGAATATTATTCATAACTAAATCACTTCCCCCCCCCCCACATCAATCCTTTCTTTTATCATTTCAAAGACTACATCGTTCCACAAGGAGATATACTTTACTCTTCCATGTTGCAGTGTAGGCAGAATCATAAAAAAAAAAACGAACATCTGGCAAAATTATACATAATTTTTCTGATCCAATGCATCTTTCGCAGCAAACATTTTGACCGATGTTGATGTTCTTTCACTAAAGCCTGCTAGCTAATACCCGATTTGTTAACTAAAAAAGAGGTTAAGAACCTGCAGTAGTTTATAAAATGTGGTACTGGAACACGAGCGAGGGTTAGGTTAAACTCTCAGTAAATTATCGGATAAGTTTGTAAACATAGATGCAAAATAAATTGAATATAACTATGAAAAATCGTTAACCTATTACAAATGTTGTACAATTTACAAGATTATGTTGCCTGAAAGGCTTGATAATTTTAATTATTTGAATATATTGAAGTATATGGTGTAAATGTGATCTTTTATCACAATCACCTATTGCCCTTTTAGAGAATATTGTAATTTTCTTTAAATAAACGTTTTAAAACAACAAAAATGTATATTCATACTCCGTAAGAAGAAAGTATGCTTTGATTTAAGAAGTTGGGCTGCTGCAAACCGACTCCTGTATCTGTCTCATCGACATAAAAATAATCGAAGGTATGAAAAGGCAATTCTTCAAAATCAAAAAACATATGACATAATAGCCAATTAATATATCATAAACAATAATTATGTCCAGCAAAAACCAATTCAAAAACAACAGCAAACGATCGCCATTAAATTTATTTACAGGTTATTAATGCGTAGAAAAAATTAAGGGGGGGGGGGAGGGGTGAACGTGGTCCGTTCGAACGTGCTGTGAAAGTGAAAATAGCCCTCAAAAAAATCTCACGTTTTAAAAATTCAACGACGGCGATAGAAGAGCAGCGCTGCGACAAAAGAAGGAACATGCTCTGACAAGGCGTCCACCTGACTGGCTCATATCTCTCCCGGGATGGTGGCCACTCTGGGACAAACTGTTCTACCACACCGAATAAATAAATACGACAACCTGCTTCTTCACTCATTCACTCCTTTATTGTATCTCATACTTAATCTTTTTTGCCAGATCCCCCCTCCACCCTCCCTTCTGATCTGGTTCTTCCTTTTTTCGGCCTTCTGAATTAGGGCCTCTTTTTGTGAAGCGCCTCATTTGCACTTCACGAAATTCAGAGAATGGCTGTTTAATTCGGCAGAAATTTATGACCGGTGTGCGATCGGTGGCACGAATGTATCCGTCCATGACATGCTCAAGAATCAGAGATCCTTTCTTTTTACGGATCAAAGGCATCTTAAAAGGTCTGTTTGTATTTTTTAAATAATCCATCAGTTCTTCTACTTACTACGTTAAAAAGTAAAGTTTATTTATTCCTAAAAAGAAATGTCATAGCCAACGGTCCAATATAAGGAATATAGGGAAGAGAAATTCGAGAATGAAGATGAATCTTTAAAATAAGATTTAATCGAGCTTTAAAAAAAATCAAAATATTAGAAACTTTTATGTATATAATATAATATAATTTAGTTATCATGAACAGGGCCTGCTAATCAACTTTAACAAAGAATGATGACTAAAGCACGAGTGTAGTATTTATAGAATGAAAGTATAGTACTACACAGAAAAAAGACGACAGAATGTTCCTAATGGATAAGTTAACACTTAGTTCTCATTTTTATTTACTTACTATTCATTATTTTCTAGTTAATTAAATCAACAAAACAAAAATTGATGACCTGCCCAAAAAATAAATAGGATTTAAGGTGAGTAAGGAGGAAATTTTCAGGTATTAATTACCAAAGAAATTTCGCACATTCCCAAATTATGCCCAAAACTCCACCAGTCTGTTTTCACGAAGGTTAGAATCAATAAAAAAATATCCATGACTGTCTGAACCTCAAAATAAACCCGTAACAGAAGAGGCGAAAAGAGGAAAGTGGGTTAAAGGATAACAGCCTTACAGTGTTAGAATAAAGGTAAGGTAATACAAATGATTTTATTATTTTTTTAATGGTTCAAAGTGTCCGTTTATATTACTATCGAAGTACATAGAGCTAGTCATATTTATAACATTCAACTCAGTATAAAAGATATTAAAGAATCTACTTATGCCTATTGCCGATCTTTGCCTAAATGCTGGACTAAAGCGTTAAAACTACACCTCATCCTAAAGGCAACGCTGTGAATCGGCCACAAGCCTCCGAAAAAGTAATCACATTTTAAATCCACAGCTTAGCTTGAGCTGGTGTGTTTTGAACAATGGAGCCGGGACAGAAGCGTCACAGGGTGGCGTAAACAGTGGCGAATGCCTTCCTAAATATAAATCCAAATGACATTTGAGCCTTCTTTTAACCGTGCAGTATTCGTTCAGCTAAAGTCCATGTCTAAGTGGTCATGTAGTCAATTGACAATCCAGCGGTTTTTTAGTAGTGTCGGTCTTCGGAAATGGCCGAGTTTTGTGGGGAAAGACCTCTCACGCCGACTATCGAAGTTACGTAAGTAACATCAACGTTTTTGTTAAAAACGAATCGCTGAAGGGCGATTTATCAGCAATCATGCTACTTAATAAACAGTATAAATTGAAGAGGTTCTATCACTAGAGACATTTCCTCTTCCGAACGACCAATTCTTTTGTCCTACCAGTCACCATTTAATAACCCTCCTCTTGCTTTCCTAGTTTACGTAGTCAATTTATCGTTTTCTTGCTCTACCACCTACCACGCATTTTTTTTTCTTTTGGAGTAAAGAGGTGTGTGTTTTTTAGCTAGTTTCTTCCCCTATCGTCAGTAGTTATCCATAACATTTCAATATTTTGTTCTCTATACTATACGAATGGTATACTAATATATAGGTACACCGACTTTGTTTCTCTCTCCTAGGTTTCCCATATTATGGCGAGTAGTTTATTTTCATAGCTAACCGATATAATTTATACTGATGAGCATGTAGCCCTACTTTTCACGATTGGCGAATCCACTGCTATCTTTACTACTAAATAATAAGATTAATTAAAATTTTTTACTACAAATTACGGTGTATCGGTTTTTACAGAAAGCTGTTCGTAAAATCTAACAATTCCTATTGTTACAACTTAAAAATCTCCTTCAATGCGTTTATTTTACTCAGAGGTATGAATTAGCGTATAATGAAAATATGTCTGCAACAATAATCATGATCGATATTTATAGCAATCGACCGAGCATCATGCTCCGGGGAAGTAGAAAAGCCCCTGTTTCAACCATCGGTGTGCTGCCGAAAGTTCCTTGCCTGGTTCGAATTTAATCACTATACTTCCGCTTTGTACTATCTTGGACAGCCATTTTTTAAGTTTCCACAACTCCTGGAGCCCAGCTTTTAGTGCATATTTCTCTAATCCATATTTCCTTTGCCAGAGTAGATCCTATAGGCTTATGGTGTTGGTCATAGTACATTTTTTGTTTCCAAAATCCATTAACAATTCGTTTACTAGTGTCGGGAATTCAAATGTTATCGGTAAGGGTCTTCCTAAAAATAGAAACGGTGGTGGTCTTATTATCCACTTTACTGAACCAAGCGATGGTCAATTCAAACCAAATAGTATGTGCCTAGTAACCTATCCTACCACCCTAATCCCCTACAATCCTCCTCGGAGAATAAAACGGCTGAGGCCTCGTGACCTACTATAAATGCGTAACAGTGGGAGTCCTGGTAATGGCCAGTTTCTCCAATCATGTCCTGATTGTATGTGGCTCTCGTGCTCTTGGTCATCCTCCGCTGCCGCGTATCCACTGACGCGGCTGACGGATGAGCGTGGGGGACTTCCCAAGACATCGCTTCCCCATTCGCATGCGAAGGAGGTGAACAAGTATGTGGATTTGGGAGGTCTCTTGGTTGTTTGTAAATAATGTATGAATGAGCGAGTGAATGAAAATTGTAAATATGGTACGAATGAAAACATTTATCACAATTACTCATTGGCCAATGGGGCAATTTTATCATAATACAGCTGTTAAAAAAAAATATGTGCTAATGAAAATATAATGTCAAAACATTACAGTAGAACCAAAGAAAATTGTTAAAAACAAAATAAATTCTCTTCCTGGCGTTAAAAGACAATACTCTCTGAAATGCGTGACTCGGTAAAGTTTCCGAACATATAACAAATTGTTGTGAGACGTTCTTTTTGGTCTCTTCAAAAGGTCTATGTTACCTTGTAATTTAACGCTTTCAAATACAGCCGCTGTTATTTCATCCACAACAAATAAACTTTCAGTCAAATCTGACGCATCGCACAATTAGGGGTTTCTTTACGAATGTGTAAAAGGTTTTAATGACTGGTTTACTGACTTTCTTTAATTATTGTCCACTTAAATATTGAAGACGTCTAGGTCTTTAATCTGACACCCTACTCAAAATAATGAAATATTTATTTTAGTATTTACTAATTAGATATGTGATCGAGTTTTATGGATATATTATGGCTTATAGGTATATTGTTTATGTCTTTCCAATACCAACCGGTATCATATGTAAAAATTAGAGTCTTTAGCTAGAATTAGTACTCGTGAAGACATGAACAGACAGGAGCAGTAGTGAAAACAAGAAACAGGGTTTCAGGTTTTGAAAAAAAACAAACAAGACCCTGTAAATGATAAAACATAATATATTTTATTCCTTTTCTGTGTTTAGTACAGCCAAAAGCTTTATCTTATAAACAAATGAATGTCTGGTGGAAAGTCTATTTATTTTTCTTTATCCAATCGTGAATACAATAATAAAGATATTGAGAATACCGGCATTCAGGTGGACCTCCTGATCTTCCACCTTGGCCATCCCTGAAAACTCTTAACCTGGGTAATATCTAATCTCTTTAGCTTATGACGTAATATCTTTCAAAAAACAGAGCAACTCTCTTTTATAGGAGACTGCGATACATTTATTTAAATGTACTGAGTATTGTTGTATATAAGTATGCTATAAGTGTGTGTCCAAATTTCAATAAAAGCTACCATTCTAGAGTGTATCAAATAGAACAAACAATGATGGTACAATGTTTATTATAGCGTGAACATGCAGTGCCGCAAACAACCTATGTTAGATCAAGGAGGAGAAACTTGCTTGTCTTGCAACGTGCATACATTGAAGAATGAACTACGTAGTCAGAACTTCCTGTGACAAAGATATGGGCGAGGACCGACATATATTACAGTGTTACGCTATAAAGGGGGCTTGTTTTTTAGTGTAATTATAAGTTTGGTGCCTCAGCTACCCAAGTAGGAGGAGCACTGTACTTCATTCATTCTTCACCGGTCTTGTATTAGACCAACTTTGGGGTATGTAGGTTAACTAGGAGTTGGCTAAGTAGGGCTATTCCGAACAGATAAATAAATAATTCACCCCCGAGATAAAAAAAAAGGACGGAAAATGGCAGTGGCATCAGTTTGTTGGCTGCCGTCACCATGACAATGGACTCCCACTTGTTGCTTATTAAAAATTAATGAAGATAGCTGGTTGGTGGACGCTGTCAGTGCCACGATAGAACTTGGTCAGGTCTCCTCGGTTTTACCTAAGGTCAGTGAGCTTAATGCCAATAGCAGTTCATCAGATAGCCATTTGTAACAGTAGCAGTTAAAACTGTTGCCAATCGATAGGGAGTCAATGTCTATAATTGGACACTGATGTGTTGGTTAGTTGGCGACACCTTTGCGCCATCATATAGACACCACTTCATGATGGTATTGTAGATTTAAATAAATCTTCCGTGTGGTAACGAATCCTAATGTAAATACAAGCATTGATAGTTATCCGTAATGATGTGTTTGAAGTAGATGAAGAACCAAACTTCATGTTCCACCTAGTGTTGACTAATTACGTTTGGCTGATGATAGGATAGAGTCATATATCCATGGCATATGCAGACAAATAAAGGATAAATGTGTCCACTTCACAGTCAAATTCTTGGCCAATCGCCTCTTTAAAATATTATTTATTATTATTAAAGGCGTTGAAATAGGACTTTATCAATTTTTAAGCGCTTTATATATGTTGGTGAAAGCGTTAGAAAGATGTCAATCAGTCAAGGTACATCTTGAAATTTCGATAAATGTTTTCCAAAAGTAAAGGCGACGATAATATGTACCAAACATACCTGCAGTGCTTAAATTCAATGGTTACAGTTAGCAATTTCACAGCTTAATTCAAGGTTATTTTTGTTCTTATTTTTCATTTCAGTTATGACCTGCCCCCATGCACTCGCGACAGTTTTTCCTAATACATAAAGTAGAGGACATCATCCAAGTAGGTATTTAGATAAGCTTTTAAACAGCTAAGCTTTCCTCTACGCTTCATTTTTTTAGGATATAATAAAAAGAATGTGTCAACCATGCTGAAATTTTGAAAACGAACAAGTCGATAATTCAAACTTATGACTATATTAGTATGTACCTAGAATATAACCAATAATTTAATAAGACAATAATTTAAAACTGCGATTGGTACATTGATTTCTTTTAGGTAAATTCATCTGATGCAAAATGACCATTTCTACAGACCCTATTGTATGACATTCGGTGCATTTATTGGGTAATCTTCCTTTATACTGAGACATGAAATTATATGACATTTTAAAAATTATTTTTATCTAATCTAAAAAAAGTTTCTTATATTAAATATATGCGCGTATATTTATGTTTATGGAAGCGTTAGTAAGATAAAGGAGACAATAATATGTACTAAATATACTTGCAGTGCTTAAATTCAATGGTCACAGTTAGAAATTTCACAGCTTAATTTAAGGTTATTTTTGTTCTTATTTTTCATTTCAGTTATGACCTACCCCTGATGGTATATTTATAATGTATCTGATCTTTCTGTTGGGAACATTGGCGATTGGATTATCGTCTCGTAACGATCTCCATCAGTGAAATTGCCATATTTGCATCAAAACTACCTGTGAAGCAAATCATCCTAAATATTGGTTATTCATAGCTTCCCTATGCATGAATGTATGACATATGGCGTTTCTATTTAAAATTTTCTTTTCTAAAATAAGTTCCAGGAAGAGGCTGGTTCCATATTTCCTCGAATGTTGGGCTATGTAATAAATGTAATAATTCAAGCTTAATTAATTAATTTTAATTGTTCTTTAAATTCTATTATTCCTAATTTTATCAATTTCAAAAAAAAATATCCTTTAATAGAATATCTAAATAATGTATTACTCCTGTGCATAACAGTTCATTTATTGATCAAAGTGATGCCGTGCAACTAGAGCATGACGAGATAGACGGGGGGGGGGAAGGATAACCACACACATCATCACGAGAGAATCATGCGAAGACCAACCACCACCAACCAATTGATATAATCTATCAATAATAATTTGGCACATCACTTGGACAGTCAGCGTGGGTCATACAAATGTAACAGAAGCAATGGAAGAATAAAATAAGCAAGTCATGTGAGTAACTTTACTAATCTATTCATTCAAAGGGTTGATAAAAAAAACACAGTTTTAAGTTTCTAGCCACAAAAGTAACTTCATTTTTAGAGAACGGTCATGACTGACTACTGAGTCCGGGGTTCAATTCCGAGCTCCTTAACAATTTCTATGGGCGATGTTCACGCATCCACCTTGAAAGCAAATCTGCTATCTCTGGGGATAATTAGAACTCTATGGATGTACTTTCTTCATGCTCATTAAGTACTCCCTCCTCTTAAAACAGATCCATTGGACACGGCTACTATATAGACTAATAAAAAAACTTCGTAGAATTAAGAAAACAGTGAGTTCATTTCTCATGGAGCTGTGGAGATCATAGAGGCCGGATGAGGCCGGTAGTCGTGAAACAAGTAACAGAGGGTCGAAGGTCCTGCAATAAAACCTGAGAGGGTAAGCCACCTGCCCCTAATAAAACCTACACGGTAGACCTCTGGTCACCGTCCGGCGGTCATAAAATCATACCATAAACCGTCCTTTAGGGGACGAGCGATCACGTACCTCGGTAGGTATGACATCATAAAACACACCCTTTTAGACCAACAGTCAATAAAATCAAGGGGGATTGGCCACTTGGGCATCATAAAACATTCCCCCTTTCAGCTCGCTCCACCTTCCACTAGGAAGGGGAAATTATATTTAAATCAGGAAGTTTCGCCCTGTAGAGACACTCTTTCCCAGGCTCCTTATCTAGACAGCCGCTATCACTCGGTCGCGATACGCCAGGGCCCCGGGGCCCTAGGAGTAAGTCCACTCAGCCTTCCACTGGTCTACACTCTCCCTGCCACACCTCTGCGCCGGCACCTTGTCTCACAGCCTCTAGCAGACCCTCTGACGACTTGTACTATTACGCTGCCGATCTCCCGCCCGAACTCTGAAAACTGGTCTTATTCTTTATGAAACCTCTGAACCTCTCTCCTGAACACAGTGTATTGTCGGGACACATCCCTATCAATAAAATGGAGTCAGATATTAACGCCTACATGGAACATGGTCCATGTTATAAACTACAACAATCCGCACTTGTTACCAGGGCTAGAGTGATTAGGCACTCCCCTAGTGGCGCCCCCGACACAGGGGTTTAGGTACAAGAAGGCGACTAGAATTATGGTTGAAGAGATCGTAGTTAAACTTGATAGGAAAGATTGTGAAAGAATTCTTCGACTCAACTACCGTTAAGAAGAACGCCAATGCTGCAAGAACTATGTACCAAGCCGATACCAGGTACTACTGTACAAAGGCTAATCGAACCAAAACAAAAAACTGAAAAGGGCCAACAAATAATCCAACCTAATTTCTTATTTTTCCACCTGAATTTACTTATATTGTGCTCATCACACAATGATTCCATTCTTACTCAAATAAATTTACTTTAACTGGGTATGCTTATATATGATATTTGCAGCTCCATTGCCCCATGCACCTCCCAAGGGAGAAACAAAACTCCTTAATTTCTATGTAATTACAATAATTAAAAATAAAGTTAATTTAAATTGAAATTGAATGAGGTCAAACATCTACAGACAAATCAAATGGAAACGCTAGTTAAAACGCATATATTTATGTATGTGAAAATACGAAGAACAAAAAATATGTTTTTCATACATTTTTAGCAGGAAAATATCGCTAAGAATAAATCAGGAGGCGGAGAATGCGACACAGCTGGCGCCATGTCCAAAACCGACGCACGTAACAATGCTATCGAACGATTGTGGCAGTGTAACAATTTGTTCAGAGCTTGTATTACAATTGTTGGGAGCTGCCATTGAAAAGGCCCACTCTAAAAAAGGCAAGCTGGCTGACATGTCAATCACTCAAAATTTCTCCAGCAAGTGGTGGGCGACCCGCTCTACAAATCCCATCAAACAATTTCTGCTCCGTTCTGTGTCACTGATGAATGTTCCCGTAGGACTTATCAAGATCTCCCGCCTTCGTGATTTGCATCTTTTATGCAGCTTATCTCAACCTAATACTAATTTATTATCAGTGTTTGCGGTTTGAATATATTAATATGTAATAATTTGTTTTTTCTTCCAATGTATTTTCCAGTGGTGTAGTAATCTTTGTTTTCCTCTGCGTATTGACTTAATTTCCCAAATAAAAAGCATAGTGGAACCGGCTTGAGTTATTATCATCAAATCAAATTGCACAACACTCCCAAACAGTATTTCCCCCCCCCCCCAGAAAACTACAATTGATGCGATGAGCATCAAGTTAAGAAGTTATTAAAAGAGATTTTAATTTTAAAATTAAAGTTTGTCCGTTTTTTTTTTAGATATCGAAGAGACCTTAGAGAGGGCTTGGTGGCCAGTATTTTTTATAGTTCGTTATGCTCATTAAAGCTAAGTTAACCTCCATAAACTACTCACCTTTTTGTCGATCGTTGGTTAAATTGTTTTTGCAGATGACACGTTTTTCACTTAAATTATAAAAGACTATGTACAATACACTGTCTTTTACTTTTAGCTACACCCTAATTTAACTCCAGGGTACTGTTGCTCAACGACTAACAATAAATATTTGGTTAAGAAGGTACGTCAGTGTTTGTACAAACATCTGTCCATGGCTCTTGTTTAATCAAACAGCTCTTCTCAAACACAGGTTTAGTCAACTCTTGACTTAAGAGGGCTCTCAACAGTTCAACAAACATGGATGGTTGTTGCCCTTTAATGTTTCGAACTGAATGCTTTTCTCGTATCATTGTACAATAAACCGTTACATCTGCTTCTCTATGTTTCACTCAACATATAATGCAACACTTTGTCACATTACTTCACACGTCTTACATTGTACTATGTACATCATGTCGACACCATGTAATGAACAACCATTATACCATATATTTAAAAATAAATAAATAAGTGTACTAACTGACTCACAAACTTCTAATTCTGAAGTTGCTTGGGAGGTAAAACCTACTGGTTGGGATTGTCTTGAAATTAAATTACTTTCGTCTTGTTTATGTTAACTTAAGGCAGTTCCATAAACTTGTATGCTTTTCAAATGGCGAATCAAGTGAATAAACAGAGGAAAAAGAAGTAACTACACCACTTCAGAATGGAGGAAATAACAAATTATTATAAATATATTCAAACAGCACTGTTAATAAATTAGTATTAGGATGTGATGAGCTGCAGCTCAGTATTCGGGATACTTGCGTGAATAGTATTATATTAGTGTATGTTAATATATCTAACTGTATCCAAATAGATAGAATTTATCTTTCTACTGAATCATTTATATATATATATATATATTATATACCTACCTTAATAGCCATTAAAGCCTCTACATTCAAGATGAATAATTAAAAATATTTGATTTAATGGGATACCATTTGATTGTTCTAACTATTAATAGATTTGATTCATCTTTGGCAAACAATTATAATGAAAATAAAATTTAATTAAATTGAATACTGTCCCAATTAATTTCAAATCCAAAGTAATTCATCTTAATAGGATCTAACATGAATATGTACATCCTGAGTATATACTGGAAAGGATTTATCTTTCTACGTCTTTTATTTTGTTAAAATAAAAACTTGTGTGTATACATTTAAAAAATATTTGATAATGGATTCATAAAACCCCATTTATTAACCAATGTTTCATTTAAGCGCGTCGCCCTTCCCGATTTGACTTTTCCCAGGCAAAACCCTAGGGCGTACCCCGGCAGAAGAAGGTTCCTGAGAGAAACCCTAGCCGACCCTAAACTGTGATTCTAGAAGCAAGAAGGCGGGACAGGGCTTATAACCACGGAGCCAGGAGCCAACGCTTTATACTTTACTGCTCATGTACATACATACTACATGATGATCTAACAGGAATTTCTAATATACAAATCCACTTTTCTATTTATATGCTTTATTTCAATGATTAATAATATTCAATGGATTGAAAATAATTGCATGCGTTCAAATCCTGAACAGATTACACTTATCTTATCAAATAAATACCAGCAACTTACAAATCTACAACTATGTCTTCCTATATATTCGGTTTCATGTTGAGGCCAAATATCCTCAATCAGTGTCTCACCGAGCCAGACTCCGTCCTAGGGCTCCATCCAGAAGCTAGTCAGAGATCCGTTCCTGGGGATCGTCCCCAAAACCATTAAGAAGGAGTTGCCTCCCACTATTCCATATAACCATTCCTCCTTGACCCATATTACTCTACTATGGCATGTGCCCTGATTCTTTGATCCCTTCCAACATAAAGGGTTATAGCTTCTTTCAAGCTACGAGACTTAAGCACCTCTCTCGATGCCACCCTTCTGCCGATATATATTACACCTGTCTCTTACCTTTGTGCTTAGACGGACCATCTATGTTAGCAATATTTTAAAGTAATGATATTCTCTTCTCCTCTTAGTCCTCTTAGACTCCACCAAGGCTTTCGGGACGATCGATCATTGCATCCATTTGTAAAAACTAGAAAAAAGGTTCTTCTCCAATGGCTATGCGATGGCTCTAGACCATTATTTCGTAGTATACTAAGCCACCCTAATTCCCAAAAAGCTTTTTTCTGGCCCACTCTCCATGTCCAAACGAGTTGATGACACCCAAATGGGCATCTCCTTATATTCCTCAGATCTACTCAGATAAGCTGTTTCCCTTAAAATCCTGTAAAACCTGAAGTGAATTAAAACCCTACAAAATCAATTATCATTAGGTCTAAACATACATCTAATCCCTCATGAACGTACCTACATTGAGTCAACTTCTATACAATATTCGTCATGTGTCAAAATCTCGGCCTGGAATGAACAACAATCACAAAACATTCCGTATTCATCATAAAACTCACTAATCAACCAAACCCATTACCCCCCCTCCACAACTAAACGCGAAAACTTCTTGTTTCCTCCCTTGTCCTTTCCCGTATTGACTACTATTGCCCTATGAACTTATTCCTCCTATTTTCCTTTGAGAGTCAGCGATTCACTATTCTAAGCCAGACAGGCTATGTCTCTTGACTAGACGGCATTACTTCCTTCTCGGAATCTTCCTCTGTCAAACCTTACCCACCAAATTCCCATTAGGTGTTCATATATAACCTCCTAAAAATTCAATTCTCTCTACATTCCCGCAAAATAAAATCTCGCTAATCCAGGCTAACACAGATCCACATCTTTCGATCGCTCCTGTCCATTCTTGCATCATTTGGTAGTCAGTAACCCCCCATCCAGCAAACATTCTTTTCCATTCTCCGTTTCCAAATCCCATCTTAACAATTCCTACTTTCCTCTCATTCCTCCACTATCAAAGTTGAGGCTCATCATCCCAATGTCATCAAGACTTTTGCTACAATATGTGCATGGATTTGTTTATTAACCATAAATTAATCATTTTTTATTGTTTATTTTATTTTATACTTACAAAATATGTAAAACTTAGTATAACCACAAGTATACCCATAGGCTCCACTGTTCTCCTTTATAATTGACATTTTTGTTATTCTTGGGGTACTTATGTCCCGGAATAAACGGTTTTTTTTTTTTCATTTCATTAATAACACTAATACAGAAGTAGTTGTGTTTCCAAGGGCGGCGTTAGAATGATTTTTTTAACAGGTTTCCTTGATAGTGTCATCTCCGTCCTTAATTATTAACACCTTTGTTAAAAATGTATCAAGAACATCAGATTATGTGTTATTTACCGCAAAATATTACTGGGAAGCCAAAAACAAAACTCTATATAAAACATCGACCACAAACAATTTAGCTAATTGTCTTATGGATATTGCGTATTTTGTATTGGTTTATACCAGGTAAAATCCATAGCTGAGAAATAGCAGAAAGGTCAGAAATTCAATCATAATTCATTGTACAATTCCACTCCCGGAGAAAATAGAGTTTACCCCCGTGAGGAAAAATGCACAACTACTTTTAATAAGGAAGTAGCGAATCCGATCAAATTTGAGAACTGCCTAGCACTAATCATCGTAGAGCTACAAAATAGGTGGCTTTTATAAACGGTAACAAACCCAGGAGGCTTAATTTCTACCAGGGATCTACTGCAATTGTAATTTATAGTTAGATGAACACTCGATTATGTCCCTTTTAATATAGTTTGTTTTGTATTTATCCTAGAAACTAAATTGGATAAAAAAATCAATAAGATTGTCGGGGGCGTCACTAGGGGAGTGCCTAATCACTCTAGCACTGGTGACAAGTGCGGATTGTTGTAGTTTATAACATGAACCATGTTCCATGTCGGCGTTAATATCTGACTCCATTTTATTGATAGGGATGTGTCCCGACAATGCACTATGTTCAGAAGAAGAGGTTCAGAGGTTCATAAAGAATAAGACCAGTTTTCAGAGTTCGGGCGGGAGATTGGCAGCGTAATAGTACAAGTCGTCAGAGGGTCTGCTAGAGGCTGTGAGACAAGGTGCCGGCGCAGAGGTGTGGCAGAGAGAGTGTAGACCAGTGGAAGGCTGAATGGACTTACTCCCAAGGCCCCGGGGCCCTGGCGTATCGCGACCGAGTGATAGCGGCTGTCTAGATGAGGAGACTGGGAAAGAGTGTCTCTACAGGGCGAAACTTCCTGATTTAAATACTGTTCCCCCTTCCTAGTGAAAGGTGGAGACGGCTGAACGGAGTATGTTTTATGATGCCCAGGTGGCCAATACCCCTTAAGTTTATGACTGTTGGCCTAAAAGGGTGTGTTTTATAGCTGCTAGGGACTCACCTACTTAGGTTTTATGACCGCTTAGAGGCGACCCTAGGTCTGCCGGGTTAGGTTTTATGACAGTCAGGTGGCTTACCCTCTCAGGTTTTATTGCTGGACCTTCGACCCTCTGTTACTTGTTTTATGACTGCCGATATCTCCATGATTTTTTACCAGAAAAGCATGTTTTACTTCTAATTACAATACATTAGTTGCACCAGAGTATAGGGTGATTTACATATATGGTTGGCGCTCGCTACACAGATTATCAACCAAAGAAAGAAAAAAATATATTGCAATGGACGGGGTTCGAACGCGTTTTATTTATTAATATAATTTTAAAATGTACTCTTCTTGTGAAATGTGTTCTAAGATAAAGCTAGCCGCATAAAATTGAAATGCGTTGCATTGATAATATTGACTAATCTCCGGAGCAGATACCTTTTAGTGTCGATAGTTCCATAGTAAATGACGCGTTGCCCACGATCTAATAAAAAACTCGTCTACTCGCCTAAGGTAATCAAAAGTGCTATTTATAGTAACAGTTTTTTACTATTCAAATGTTAGCGATCGACATGCCATGATTTAGGGTATCGATTGAGTCGGCGTGTTCTCTTGTCCAAACAAAGACAATACAAATAAAACCTTAAAGTCTACTCGATGTCGTCCAACCATTCAGAAGGCACGAACGTTCGTTCAATAATGCAGCTTTCCTAAAAAATTCAAATGTTTTGCCCTATTGTTTTATATAATAAAACCCTTATATCGCTTGATGAACTAAACCGTAGCGTCTCCTGAGACTGCAGGTGATTTTTCATTGGGTTGGCCATTTCCAAATCATGAGGTCTTATATACCCATGTTCACCCTTTTCGATCATTTCCAGACCATTGTAGGTACAAAGGTTGGTGTCTTCGGTATTTCTCTTCCTGACTTCCGTAATTTCTTAGTATTACCTGGGTACTATCAACGGTCGCAGAAGGGTGAAATCAAGTCCAAAAAGTCCGGCATAGCATTTGGTTCCACCTTTTAACTATTATACTTCCTTTTCATGCTGCACATATCCCTAATATTTCTTAGGTACAAGATCCTGTTCATTCCAACAATCCAGATTCTAGCTGAATCGTTCTTGCCCGTACTCGAAAATTCTACAGAACATGTGCATAATTGGTAGAGCTGTCCTTTTCCCGAGGTCTATTTTTAGCTCAAGATATTTGCCGTCTATTTTCCTGCTACCTAAGCTTCTATGTTGACATAATATCCACAAATTTAAAACATATTTATCATTTTAATTTAGACTATTAAAACAAATTAATTAAATTTTTTCATGTAACGTAATGAAGACCTCTCCACGTCTAAACTGATGTTAATGTTACAATGTGAAAACGAAAATTTGTCACAATGCTTATTCTAAATTACAGGGGTGAATCCTCCCTCACCTTAATATATTTCAATTCACATATAACGGAGTATGTAAGAGGATATCTGTCGTGGAGGAGGTAACTGTCGATAACGGACCTGCAGTCATCTTGAGCTCCGTCCAACTCACTTTTCTGGTGAGCTGTTTTCAATCTTCGTTTATGAGTACATCCAGCCTTCATTTGAAAACTTGCTTATTAGACATTTTCCATAAATATCACCACCGTCAAAAACCTAAGGATTGCAGCCAATGACCAAGCCCTTTCCTGGCACCAATATATCTCTCAAATTTCCCGTCGGTCAATGGGTACCCTTAAAATATTCCATCTCATCTCCTGCTGCCCGAGACTGCACGTCAACTCCTTGTATCCTCCGTCATTTTCCCTTACATTATCTATTATTTGTTTTTTTACAAAATCGGGTTGTTTATGGTTCTTCACATATTATGTTTTTTTTTTAATGTTTCTCAAGCACGTTTATTTATATTCCTGGTGGATGACCGAATAAGTACTTCTTTATCTATCCGCGACGGTATGATGTGAACGTGAAATTGGGCTAAATCATCGATCCCCATCAAATTATTTTTTTATTAACTTCCACAGTAATGTAAATATTAAAAGGGCTGAATGTGTTTTGTCGCTTCGGAGCGTGGGCTCTACAGTATCTAGGTGAGTAGTGGTCAATGTTTAATTAATTTAACCATTACTTTTACAGCTCTGTAGCTTAGACCCCCTCCCAATTAAATAGCCTAATATTTTACTGAAGTATGTGTGAGGAAGTACTTATGGATGCCAGATAACTTAATAAACACTAACGGCATAAGAGTACTGAAATGCAATGTCGGGTCGTCACCAGGGAGGTGCCTGATCACCCTAGCCCTGTGACAAGTGCGGATTGTTCGAGTTAATAATCTGGACAATCGTTCCAGGACGGCGTTAATACCTAACTCCATTTATGATAGGTATGTGCCCCGACAATGCACTATGTTCAAGAGAAGAGGTACAGAGGTTTCATAAATAATAAGTCAAGTTTTCAGAGTTCGAGCGGAAACGAAGCAGCGTCACGGGTACAGGTCGCCAGAGTCTGCCAGGAGACTGGTTTACAGGGCCAGAAGCCCTGGGTTAAATATCGTTTCTACTTCCTGCCGGGAGGCTGCGAGGGTCTAATTCGGCGGTGGTTCCCGCGCACACCTGTCACGAGGCGCGTGACCGGTAGAGAGGCCTAAAAGGGTCGCTAATTTTATGGCTGTTTATGGCTGCCAGGTGGTGACCCTTTCATGTTAATGACTGTTTATGACTGCCAGCCGGCGACCCTTTCCCGTTTATGACTGTTTGGCTTCCGCGTTTTATTGCTTAAAACTTTTACAATGATTTACATTTAATTATAATACATTCAGTTCCTGTTATTTACTTTTGCTTACAATATATATGCACTAGAGTATGGGTGATTTAGCGGTCGCTACATGCAATTAAGTATGTGAAGTAGCAATAAGCATAATTATTTTTTGTTATCTCCTCTCAATATTATTCTATTTATATTCTAACCAAAATTCACTCCTGGTTTGAGAATATACATGGATTTTTTTATAAAATACGTCGTTTATTTAAGTAAAACGATCTGTGTATTCCTTTTTTAGTAGGTAAGCATGAATTACAAAGGACCCACCTTGGCTGATAAATCTTAGTGAAATAGAACAGTTCGTGAATTTGATGAATAAATTTGATTTCCTTAATTAAAAATTTTTTAAACAATCGCTGCAAATAATGTTTGAATTAATGAAATACTCAAGAAGGTTTTGCGATATTTTTCTACAGTCTTACTAATATAGCTGATACGTTGCTAAATAGCTGAAAGTACCCGAATGACATTTTTACATAGTTGATATGTAAGGTAAATTAACAGTGAGGAAAATAGTGCGATTTCTTCTTTACCCTATACTTCAACTCAAGTACCCAGCCTTCAACTACTTAAAGACTATATGCTCCCCATCCTAAGAAGGACATTTAATCTTAGCAAAACCAATATTTCACAGTAATGGTTGTAATTCCCAACCACTGAGATCAATTATCAATAACAAATGGCTGTAGGTACCTACGGCTTTCTTCCTTTCTTGAGAACTAATAGCCTCAAGATTAAATTAAATTATGAAAAGTAGCCTATGTCCGATTTCCATATTAGAAATAAATCCTCAAGAGTGGGTGTTAAATTATGATAATATATTTAAGAGATTTTGTTCTGTGCTACGTGCCGTGGGTAGACACTGACAGCTGCTCCCCAAATCCGCTGCTCAAAACCTCTTGCTCTTGCATGGAGGAATGATTACCAATAATGTCTTTGCTGGAAATTCAGTTGCGAAAACATTGTAGAAACGATACAATTCAGTTACTTGCCAAGCCCAATGTTAGAGGCTCTGGTTTCGAACTGACGCAGAGTAATTATCTTTCATATGCATCGTTGTCATAGAAATTATTCATCCTATCTGATATGTTTAAGGTTTAGTCCATTCTCCAAATCTCGATTATAAATAACTGTAATTAAAAAAAAAATTAAAGGGCGCAAAATTCGGTTCGTGAGCTGGTGATTTGTCTAAAAGGCACATAAAAGAAAAATTAAAGGGCGCAAAAGTCGGTTCGTGAGCTGGTGATTTGTCTAATAAATCAAGGCACATAAAAGAAAAATTTACTCTATAACATAGTTTTGGGAGCCAATAGTAGAAATCACATATTAAACAATGTATTTGGTAAATTTGCATATTAATATTTAAGTAATTTTTTGTAACAATTTTCAGTGACTAAGGAGGGTGAAAAAATAAACTCCCATCATTAACCACTTATGTGGCTATCAGCATTACCCCTTCAATTTCTGCATCCTTCATTTCGTCTAAAATATATTTAAGAAATACAATTCGATTTATAATAGATGCAAAAAAATTATAATAAGAAAAAAAATCTTTGATATAATAAAAAATAAAATACCAGTTTACTGTTCAACCGATCGTTTAGTTAAAATATCCCAGTATTATTCTCATTCCCTCTAGATTCACCTCTCAAATGTCTTCCGTTTTCATATTGTCGCTTATAAACAATTGAGTGGCATTCAAGTCACTCCTTACCTCTCTCTATATGAGCTATGTGCATTAGTGTCCGATAGTGACTTAATATATATTCGTTGTACCTCTTGAATAAAAAAGGAGGTTGTGACAGTTGAAAATTTAAATTTTCAAAAACCTAACAAAAACCTTTGCTAAATTGTTAGTTATCATTTATACAAGAAATCAAAATAGACATTTCTGTATAATTTTTTTTAAAATAAATGTTTTGAACATTTATTGGTTTTTCCTTCATATTTATAGACCGGTATTAATGAAAACGTTACATGTTAACTAAAAATGAATTGAAAGTCGAAATAATTTTATTAAGAAGTAAATATTTGAATTTTTTTAAGGGCTCTACTTTTTTTGTGGGGCAGAGTTGATTAAATTGTTATCTGGTTCTTAGCTGGTTGGATAATAAATATCTTAGTCTATTATACATTTCCCCCTCCTCTTACTTTCTTCTTGTGTGTGTTTAATTCTTGGACTACCGAAACTCTTCATAAATCTCATCAAACTCCACAGAAAGTGACATAATTCTGAAGAAAAGAATATATGCATAGCATTAACTTAGGATCCTACTTCCCTAGCTGCTTGTTTCCTTGCTTTTATTTTATTTTATTAAACCCCCCCCCCACCCCTCGAAATATCTCTAGTGGTGACTGAATATATCCCCTTGTAACAACTTCCACCGCTGAAGATGTCCTTGAGGTCGTCCTCGGAAGCTGCAGAAGAGCCAAGAAGTGGTTACTAGGGGCAGGGGTTAGGTCAGGAGGGGGTGGAATAGAGACGCTGGTGGGCGGATGGTTAAGGCCGACCATCAAATATGCAGCAAGGGTGACGACGGTGTTGCGTGGAAGGCCCTCCGCCACCGATCGATACTCCTCAGGGACGCGACGAGCACGCTTATAGTCTTTTTATAGTGTAAAGTTTGGGGACCCGTCAATTAACCGTTGTCTCGAAAAAGATGATCGAACGTTATTAAGTTTGGTGCTAAAAAATATTAATACGGATATATCTATCAACCATATAACGCTAATAATCTCTAATAACTAATCCTAAATAATCTCTTGGATCAGTAATCAAAATGAGACGAGATTTTCTACTGGGAATAGATGTATTTCTGATTTATCCAGGGCTTTCAGAAATCAGCTAATTTCTCAAAGATCATCATCTACAAGAGTCTCGTAAGATGGAGATTTATACTGTGAGATCATCGGCACTGACAGTAGCAGCAATCTTAACTGTTAAGAAACTTCATAAAAGAATACAACCGGTGCTTGGGAATGGTCAGCACGAAATACTAACTATGAATTCAAAGATCTTTACAATGAGCCAGATCTGATTACGATAATCAAGACAAAGAAAAAGGATTCACCAGCAACAGGAAAAAATAGTATTCCATAGTAAAATCAGAGAAATTTCAAATAAAAAATTACCATCAATATAAAATCTCCCACGCATCCGTGTCTACATTTGTTCTGTCTTAATGTTTAGGTGAGGCAACAGCACTTTAAAAAGCCCTCCGAAACCTTCAAAAACATAGTAAGATTTTTTTTTTTTTTTTTTTTTTTTTTTTTTTTCGAAGCTCTCTTGGTCGAAGTTTAGTATGTAGGAAAAATATAGCATATTTGGGATAAAAGGAACCTTGTATCAGGAGTACTTGCTTGAAGGTGGTGTGAGAGGAGTTAGGGATGTGGGAATCCTGGGTGGAGGTTGGTTGAGTCGGTGCAGTAGTGAGAGTCTACTACCATGCGATCGTTGTACCGGTCAACGCAACTAGATTATCTAAAACCGTCTTTATTTTCCAAAAGAAAATAGTATAATTTCTTAACCTACTAAATACAAATTATTTTTTTTCCATACTTGCTAAATAAATTATCAAATTAACCAGAATAACGTCCTCACTCACTGCGGCATTAGGGGCAATAAAAGAGCAAACTATGCCAACATCTTTGAAATGCTCTACTTTTTTTGCGGGGCAGTGTAGAGAATTAAATTGTAAGTATCTGGTTCTTAGCTATAGTGACATTTTCTTCTTTTTTTTTTTTTTTTTTTATAGCTTCTTTAAAATTACAAAATGATTATTTCCATTATAGATTCACATTCGAATCTATTCACATATTAGTTTTATGTTTCCTGTAGCGTCGCTACATTATATACAAGGTGTAATTTCGTATAAAAGTTATATAATTCAATACAACTATAATAATGATACACATTATACTTCACTTATTTTTAATACTATAAGCTAATAGGGGTGATGGGGCTCACCTTTTTGATCAACCTTAAAACTAACTTACATACTAATTCTTAACCTAATTTTTCCCCAACAGTCTGTTTCCATCGACGCAGGAGGGGTAGTGGGGTCATAGTGTTAAACACTGGATTTGTGAGGCGGATGATCTCACCCACCGACGGCACATCAAGCAACGGGTGCAGTTCGGCGTTCTTTAACCTCTCAGGAGAGGTATAAAGGACCACTTTTCGCACTATCCCATTCTGGAAACGTTGGAGGCGTTTGGCTGTATTGTCAGTCAAGTGGGTAAATAGCTAGGCATCTTACAGCAGAGCTGGCCAGAGGACACATTTATTAAACATCAGTTTGAAAGATTGGGTGAAGTTAGCAAGTGCGAAAGCCGGTAAGACCTCTGTCGTACATTTCCTATTTGACTACGAAATTGAGTATCGCGATATTCCTTTCCGTAGCCAATAAGAACGAACAGACATCTATCAAACCAACAGTTCCACTGGACGAGGCGAACAAGACAATTGAGATGCTGGCGGTGGAATAGGAAGAGCGATGGAACAGTTCACTTGTAATAAACTTCAAGAAATAGTGGAGATATAGTAGATGTGTTCCATTTCAGAAGTCAAATAGAAATTCCAAAGAAGGAGAAATTCATCGCAGTATACGATTGGGCCAGTGTGAGCTTTCACACGACTATCTACTCGGCAGCCTATTCTAGGCTTGTGATAACTAGCGCGACAATGTTTACCCATCAGTGAATCGAGTGAATTCTGGAGTGTCCCAAGTCTTTTCGTCAATAACCCTAAGGGGGAGTAATGGCAAAACAAATAAAAAAATAATCGAGACCAGCAAATCAGTTATTATTAGGGTATCAGCAGAAAATGAAGATAGGGCACGGTGAAAGGCGGTGCTCACTACAGTGCTATAGTGCTCACTACGGAGATCCTGGTCCGCGATGGCTAAACGCCAATAAACGCGACTGAGATGGCTTCGAAAGGGGAAGCCTGTCTTCTGTGTGCGACAATTACTTGTATCCGAGGGGATGCTGATAAAGCAAAAGGAATGTGAAGGAACACTAACCAATATTCTCCCAGGGCTGAACTGAATTATGCATCTAAGAGTATCCAAAAAAAGTATATATCGAAAACGAATTATTTCTTGCAACTTTCAACAAACTGAACAAGGCTTTTAAATAGATTTCGTTGATATTATTATCGAGAACTAATAATTAGGTGTTACTCATTTATGTTTTAGCAGACCAAGAAAATGAAGGGCGCATTACCCATAGCTAGAAGATATGATAGGTTAAAGAAACAGCATGAAGAAGAACCGACTCTGCTACTACGACTACTACTACTACTACTACTACTACTACTACGGTTGAGTACACAAGAGGGTTAAACGCTAGTCATTATATTTTTTAATTATATTAGGGAAAAAATTATGTTGTAGATTATAAAACAATAACGACAACATATTTACACTAGTAGATCCAAAGATCAGTGGCCCGCCATTGTTTTTTCTTCTACTGAGTAAACTCTCAAGCGTAGCAATTTATTGTTTACTAGATGTACTTTGTCGGGCCATATACCGTTACTAGTTAATTTCGACGCAAACAGTTTGAATCTTGTTGAGGCTCTGTTCAACTGTTGGTATTTATTTGTACGTACATCGTAGCCCAGCTTGTTAGATAATGAAATCGTGAGTGACGTTTAATCTATTTTACCGATAAATTTTATTAATATGAATTAATATGTAAATTTGATCTTCTGCACATTTTATCTAATTACAACTAGATTATAAACTTCAGTCACGTCTGCCGTGTCACGACTCCAACAATTGCAGCTGCTAATTAATCGATAATTCACACTGAAATCAACTACAAAGGGCTGCCACAAAAGTGACTTCATGCCAACTAATAAGACGGTATATGTAATGCCTACTGTTTATATTTAAGAGCAGTATATATACTTGGCAATAAATCTAGAGATAAAAAAAGGAGAGTGATAAATTCTACTAAGAAATATCCATTGGTTTTGTGAGACACCAATTTTTCTTCACGATGAAAAATTAATAAAATATGACTGTCACGGTGCAGAGTGCTGTGATCTAAAAACCACATACAGAATTTCCATCCGTTCTGGCAGGAAGTACAAGTGGTTTTGAATTGACTATATCCGACTAGAAAAGGTTAATACAGTGGTGACAGAAAGAGAACTTTTTTTTAACGTTTCCGGTTTAAATCTTCAGCAATGATTTATGTATCCAGAGTTGGTGTGACGTGGAAGGAAAAATTGCTCCAGCCATCAACAAAAAAAAAAAAGTGACCCAGGCTCGATAAGTGTAACGTGGAACAATTTTTTCAAAAACGCAAAAAATAAAATCAAAGAAAAAACTTTATTGCTTCATGATGTCCAAGAGTGGAGCCGTATTATATTAATAATTTTGCAGTATAAGCGACAGAGTCACCGGTCCTGTGACTGATCGACGGCATGAGACAATGAAACCGGTTGTCCGACTCAATGGAGCAAAAACACTTAGCTTCAATTATATTAGCTACTCAGTATCTAGTCAAGCCGCACCTTCTTGAGGCCATCAAAGGCCGGAGCTATAGCCTCATAGCTCGCCAGCTGAACCTTATGGGTGAGCGTAATGATGGCTATAATCGTTTAAATATTATCGTGACTGATGATAAGTCATCCTGATTCAACCATCACATCGTTATTTATGGTTATGTATTAATAATTATATTAACCAAATAAATTGTCTCTCCGTACTTTGCATAAAAATTCAAAATTTGTGATGTTTAGTACAATTAAGGGTTGCCTATGAAAAATTTCCACCATTTTTTAGAGTAGTTTTTAATAAATATTGCTGTCTGACGGCAACGTATAAATTTACCAAAAATAAATAATGAATCTATTGGTCTTCCCAGAAAATATTTTACTTTAAACCAATGCTTCCAGCAGTCACATGAATGTAGATAACTAAATTTGAAGCTATCAAGAAATATTAAAGACAATTAACTTTATTATTATTTTTAATAAAGATCATAAATTCAGAAATTGTAGACAATATTATAATGATTGATTCTGATTTATTAAAATAGTAATGTTAATCCCTCATTCTATTGTAATAAATATTGCCTACACTATGTACTAGATGTAGCTGTTAAGAAGTCATGAGTTAGTCATAAAACATTATTTTATTAAATCTAATGAGTCTCAAGAGTTTTTAATCTTTACAAATGGTTGATATGAGGATTATTTAGGGAAAAAATAAATGAAGACACAAGTTGTACCTCAGTGTAGGAAAAATTCTGGGACGCTCAACAATTTTTGTCATACATGTTGTTTTTTCTCCAGAGAAAAGCATTGTATTTGTTTTTTTTATTGGTGTATTCCCGTGTTCTGATTGAAAACATTATGAGACATTAAATATTACGGAGAAGAAAATCTTGCCCGGCATTAAATAATCAATTCCCAAAAGCTCATCCCCAGAAATCATCCCCCCACAATTGTTCAGGATCCTAAAAAAATATTCTGAGCATAAGATGGGTTTTATTATTTTATTTATTCTAGTAAAAAAATATGAATACATTTACAAGGGCTGGTTGTGGGTTCTATAATCACAGGTAAAAAAAACAAAATTAAAAAATAATGAACTGAACTTAATTTTAGTTATAAATAGGTTGGCCAAAAAGTTTTTAAGCGAAAATAAGACACAACTTTTAAACACAAAGCGATTTATTCAATCAATGATATAATTGCCGTTTTGTTCTAGTATCTTCTGCCATCTCATGGGTAGATTCATAATTCCATGCTCAAAGAATTTCCTGTCATTACTGTCAAACAAATTTTCCAAGTTGATTTTTACATCTTCTTCAGAGTTGAAGGTCTGTCCATTCAATGAGTTTTTAAGAGACCGAAACAGGTGGAAGTCTGAAGGTGCAAGGTCGGGTGAATTCGGAGGGTGCAGCAAAACTTTCCAGCCAAGCTCCAGTAACTTCTGCCGTGTCTGCAAAGAAGTGTGGGTCTGGCATTGTCGTGATGGAAGACAATACCCTTACAATTGGCTAGTTCTGGACGCTTCTGGTGGATCGGTGCATTTAATTTGTCCAGCTGGTCACAGTACACATCCGAATTGATGGTCCTGTTCGTGGGAAGAAGTTCGTAAAAGACAACAACACCTCCAATCCCACCAAATCGAGAGCATAACCTTCTTTGGGTGAAGTCCTGCTTTGGGGGTTGTTTGTGGTGATTCGCCGCGCTTCCGCCATGAGCGTTTGCGCTCCACATTGTTATAGACGATCCACTTTTCACCCCCTGTCATCATTCTCTTCAAAAAAGGATCGTTTCCGCAACGAATCGCAGATGGAAATCCTTTGGGTGAGGTTAGCCTCACCAAGTTGATGGGTAACCCAAACATCGAGCCTGCTCACGTAGCCAAGTTAATGCAGATGGTTTTCAACACTCGATTTGGATATTTTGAGGATAACTGCGATCTCCCTAGTTGTATAACGGGGATTGGTGTCGACTAATCACTTTTTCGCTGTTAGTCTCAGTTGGCCGGCCAGAGCGAGGTGCATCTTGAACCAAACAATTTCCCGATCGAAATCTTGAAAACCACTTCTGGCACAGACGTTCTGTAACAGGATCCTCTCCGTATACAGCGCATATCTTCCTGCAAGTTCCCACTGCTTTCTTGCCTTTTTTTAAATAAAAAAGCATGAGGTGTCGATAATGCTCGTTTTGGTTTTCCATTTTCAGGATGATCCCAAACACACAAAATACAATCAGTCTCGTCGGAATTTCGCGTCAAACTACGTTGAAGTGTCTAGTATCTGACGAGAGCGCACTCGCAAGGGACGGACTGAAGTTAGCTACGTATTAGACTGCTTGAAGTTTCGTGACTACAAAAACCGAACGGACTTTTTGGCCATATATCACTTACATTATAAATAAATATGACAATGGATTAGTCTATAGAAATTAAATGGGGGGAAATAAGGGTATCAGGTGTGCTCAGCTCATGAGTAAAACGAGAGAATTGAAATAAAAAAATATTACCTTATGTTTCGTAACGGTTGCAATGGAGCTGTTCTAGGGAAGAGGAATATGATGAATATATGAAAGATATTTGGGTAGGATGCTTAAAAACTCTAATATAGTGTGATAGGGGGCACCCGAAGCAACAAAAATGTGCCCACTTGATACCAGCATTCAGCCACACACTCGAAGTAAGCAGCGAATCAGAACTAGTGTCATAATGATTATCAGGAAGGCATATACAATATTTATTACAAGGTATCAACAGCTGCAAGAACAATTGAAAACTGGACTGGACCAGTCTTCAACTGTTTCATTGATACGTCATTTACGAGTAATTTGTTCGATTGATTCTATCCCATGCCAAATAAGACAGTTCTATTCTGGTCTTTGTTGTGTCAGACTGACCTATGATTGAATAATAGATGTGTATTGATGATAATTGTGATTTTCACTTTGAACTTTTCAATTGCAGCTATATCATTCTTAAAGGTCAAAGGTCTGTCACTTATTTATAACATCAGATGTCTTAGTTCACTGGGATCTAATAAGTATATTTCCTTTGAGGCTGACAGCTCAGGTGTGGTCATTAAGATGTCATAATTTTCTGGATCAAATAGAAATTAATTTTTACTTAATGCTTTAACAGTTTATAAGAAATACTCCAAAGCACAAAATAAGACTGGAAAATGGGCCTCTACACTATCTACAGTACTGTGGCTTTGTAATTTATTGACGATGATCTGAAATAGATTTCCTTGGATCTGCGACAATCGGCCGAACCTCTAACATTAAACTGAGCATCAAAAATCAATAATGTAGCGTCAAATCATCTTTATCACACAGCAAATTAATATTATTTTTAATACATACAAAACACTATTGCAAGAAATAGACTTTATAGGCACGAAAACCTCAGGATATAAAATTTTATCAAGCATTCTTAACTGCAGGGTTGCTTTTTGCTATTTGTAATACTATTCGTCAATTACACGAACTGCTAAATAATAACTCAAAAGACATATCGTTATACAAATATATCTATGGTACATTGAAACTAAGAGCATCACTATTCTATAAATAACGATAATGACTGATTTCCTTCAATATACTTTAACTTCTCAAATGGTGTCGTATTCGCCTAACTATAACATTTGCACATATCTTGATTTGCTTTCTTAATCTTTGTATTTGATGGATGAGCAATTAATTTGAATGAACAATTATGATTGATAAAAAAATGATGATTAGTACTTTAGATTTAGTTGTACAGCAACGTATTTAGTGTGTATGTTATTGACCACATTTTTTTTATAGTAATTAGCATTAATGAGTATATAAAATGTGTTTGTTTTTTTTCATAGCCCCTCTAAATTTACAGACAATTACATATAATTATAATTCCTCAGGCGAATCTATTTACAAATTATTTTGTATTTCCTGTAGCATCACTACATTATATACAGGTTTTGTTATTTTATAGAAATTTTACAAGTATAACGATATACATTATACGTAACTGGACTAAACTGACTAACCTTTTTGATCAACCTTAAAACTAACTTACATACTAATTCTTATCCTAATTTTTCCCCGACAGTCTGTTGCCATCGATGCAGGAGGGGTGGTGGGGTCATAGTGTTAAACACTGGGTTTGTCAGGTGCTGCAACGAGTCAAAAAACTTAATGTGTCTCCGGCGGATGAACTCACCCACCGACGGCACACCAAGCAACGGGTGCAGGTCAGCGTTCTTCAACCTCTCGAAAGAGGTATGTCGGACCACTTTTCGCATGATCCCATTCTGGAAGTGTTGGAGACATTTTTGGAGAGAAAATGTTTAACATTGTATTATTTGATTTTCTAGAAGTTGTAATTTGTTTTATTTTTGGGATTCTAAGAATCCTCTTATATAGAATAAACCAAAAAGGTTTATGTTTGTATTCCTTCGCTTTATAATTTAGTTACTTATATTAGCCGTTATATTATAAATTTTTTTAGCCACAAACCACTGAATTAAATTCTATATTTTATTCAGGAATTTTATTAAGATATATTAGCATTACTAACGATATAATGTAAGGCCAAATCTAAGATGACAATCTGAGATGTGATGGAATAAAACATCGACAGTTTTTTAAGAAAAAAGTTGTTGATATGATGTATTTAATACCAAACAACACTTCACTTTCTACTAAACGAAAATGTGGCTGGGCACTGATCTTAAATAAATAGCTCCAAATCGCATGGTAGAAACACCTATCTAAATGAAAATAGGGAAAATTTCCCTGTCACTCAATGATCCAACCTAATCCTCCTCTTCGGATCTTAGCGATCATTCCGGTACAAGGAGATTCTCAGGGAGGTAGCTCAGTCAGCATGTTTCCTTTTTGAACTTAGGCGGGTTATGTCGATGCTTACTAACCCGTCAACAGTTAGTTGGTCAGGGGCATGGCCACAACAATCGCCTAAACAGTTACAGAGAGCCACATATAATTGATTGAATACATTCGAATGTGCTGTGGGTAAATATTCCCACTATTCGGGAATAATTATTATTATTAGAATAATTATTACCTGGCTTGAGAAACTCATATGCATGGCATTCAGAAAATATTTTGTATGACTAGTTGAACAGCAAAAAGCTTGTGTCGGGGTTTAAATTGACAAGAACGTGCCCTTTTCTTTCCCGGCCTACATATGATGTGTCGGAGCCATAATTATTTATAATTTATTCCTTTCTCTTTGTAATTTCGTTGTTCAAAAGTTATTATTGCATTGATTCAGAGATCAATCGTTTAAAAAAGTCTAAATCAGATATTAAGCTCTATTATTTTGAATTTAATTTTTCTTAAACCTACATACTAATAAAGTTAAATATTTTTGTTGATGTAAGTTACATGAATTTGTTATGGTGGACTTTATCATAGCACAAAAAAAGATAGTAGGTGTAGCAATATAAATAAAACTGTATCAAGGTGTAGTGACTAAACTACATAAGTGTTAAATCACCCTATACTCTGGTGCAACTAATGTATTATAATATAAATGCAAATCTTTGTAAACTTCTTGTAATAAATCATAGAGAGGTCGGTAGTCGAAACATGTAACAGAGGGTCGAAGGACAGCAATAAAACCTGAGAGGGTAAGCCACCTGCCACTAATAAAATAGACCAGGGCAGACCTTCAGTCTCTTTCCGGCGGTCATAAAATCTAAAAGCCATGCCAATAAACAGTTCTTTAGGGGACGAGGGGCACGTACTCGGCGCAGGTGTGACATCATAAGCATACCCCGTTCAAGCTAGGCTCCTCCTTCCGGTAGGAAGGGGAAGTAATGTTTAAAATCAAGGAGTTTCGCCCTGTAGAGACACTCTTCTCCAGTCTCTGCATCTAGACAGTCGCGATACTCCAGGGCCCTGGGGCCCTGGAATCTTCTACTAGTCTACTCTTTCTCTGCCACACCTCTGCGCCGTCCTTGTCTCACAGCCTCTAGCAGACCTCTGACGACTTGTACTATTACGCTGCCGATCTCCCACCCGAACTCTGAAAACTGGTCTTATTCTTTATGAACCTCTGAACCTCTCTCCTGAGTACAGTGTATTGTCGGGATACATCCCTATCAATAAATGGAGTCAGATATTAACGCCTACATGAAACATGGTCCATGTTATTAACTACAACAATCCGCACTTGTCACCAGGGCTAGAGTGATTAGGCACTCCCCTAGAGACGCCTCCCCTACACGAGGTATAAACGAAAGTTGAGCTAAAATATACCACGTATTCACTGAAAATAAATAGACTCTTTACTCCTACAAAGAGCACACAAAGGCTATTGATGAATCGTGGCGAACGACCATTATCAGTCTCCAACCATCTATTGGCAGTTTGATTCGTTCATTCTATCTTGCAATCAGTGGCTCAAATCATGTCTCAATTTGATATATTATTAGGTTCACCAAAATATATTTGTATTATATTATTCATGTCAATTTGTATTGTATCAGATATGCAAAACATCCTTATATCATAGCATATTCTCCATTTAGAAAATAAACAAACACCATCACGATTCTAATTATTTTTATTGATTATATTTCATATGGATATATACATAGCATACATATTTTCGTGCATTTTGACAAATACATTAAAAATTGATTTACTGTAAAATATTTCTTCTATACTGTACATGTTTAAATTTATTTAAAACATTTTTACACGTATTTCAGTTTTACACTGATGGATATAAATGGAAGTACAAGCAGAAATAGAAAAAAATTCAAAACCCAAAACTAGATTTACAAAATGGAAGCAGAACGTTAAAGCTGTGTTGCAAATACCAGTCCAAGCGGTACTCGCACTATTTAGACAAGTATGCAGGATATTGAATTTTATGACGATCTATTCCAGGTTATTACAATTATCTTTTAATTACTTTTTTTTTATTTCGGTATTTTCTACTGTAAATATTTTTCCATTATTTCAATATTTCCTCAAATGGATTTTTATCTTCACCTTATCCATTTTTTCTTATTGATATTTCAATTTATTATCGAATAATGTACAGCGCACTTTAAAGCTAATGCCTCTATTAATAATTACTAGTTGCGATATATCAACCAGGTGGTGAAGGTTTTAGTAATTAATGGTGAAAGAGAAAAAAAAGTAGCGACATCTGGTGCCCCCAAATTTGGGACAAGAAACAGAAGATAAACAATTGTTTGTTTTAAAAAAAATTATTAGGTTTGCCTTGAAAAGTCCAGACTATGCTATATAGTTGGAAACGGATATTAAAGCATTTTTTCTCCAATACATTAAGATTAGACCACGATCTTCAAGATGGGGAGACGTTGGAATGATTTTGTGAGCGTCCTCGCGGATCAAAGGATATGAAATAAAACACATTGGAGATGTGTGAGGAATGTTAGCTCGCCGTTCGGTTACCAAAACCAGTACCAGATTTGTGAAAAATATTAATAAACTTTGGGTCCAAGATTTTAAAAATCTAATAAAGTTGAATTGAATTATTAAAGATAATTCCAAAACAACAGTACTGTATTGTTAAGTAATGAAGTCAAAGCGGAAATTATGAAAAATACGAAATTCCACTTAATTCACTGTGGTCTAAACTTTGATTAGTAAAATCTGTAATGGTGACACTGGCCATTACAATCACCGTTGAAAAGAAGAACTGAAATAGTAAATCTAAATTACTCCTTTAAAAGAGAGGAGGGGTATTATTATGCACAATTTATAACCTAGAACAGATCGGTGACGCCTATCATTTTATTGTCATCTGCTCTGTGAAGTTTAAAATATTCAAAATTCACCTATCGCATGAATGGAAAAAAATTATCTATGTGGTTGGCGTACAAAAATATTGAAAGTTTTAAATAAAAGCACTGCCCTGCATTTCTTCAATGTAGCAATAATATAAATTAAAAAATATAAAAAAAATTTTAATACTATAAACAGGAATTTGATTTGTAGGTTTTTGTGTGTAGGACTTTTTGACTTACTTATATGATTTTTATAAGATGAGTTTTTTTAAAGAATTAAATTAAACATTAATGTATTGTGGATTAAAATGTAATAGTACAATATATATATATATATGCAATATGTAAATAATGTGATAGCTAAGGCCTAACATTATTATTTATACAGAAGCAGTTTGTCTATTGGATAATTCTAAATACAGTATTGTTGTATATGACATTGCATAGTAAACTTCCATAATTCTCTGGTGTTGCCATGGATAGTTTAGTCAATTTTTTCGTTTTTCATTGTAACATTTTAACGGTTTAACATTTGTTTTATCAAGTATAAATCGTGAGTATTTCTATTGGCTACACTTCAAATCTAACGGTTACAGTTGTCGATACAATTTAATCTGAAATTTCTCATAAATTAATCACTTTTAATGTGCCCATTAATGTTAAGCAGAAGTAACACTTTGGGGCTTCATATTTTTTAGAAAAATGTGCAAACAAAAATTGTAGCTTTTCCGTTGAGGAGGCAAAGAATGAAAATAAAATAGTCAAATCGCGGAATTTTCGCCTGTTTTTTTTTTTTTTTTGCAAAAACGAATTGGAATATAGAAATAATCTTAAAGGCATTGTGAATTAACCAATGTACCAAATTAGTCCCGAAAAGACATCAACTATGTCACTCGGTAAGAGAGAAAATACAAACTATATATATGTTGAGTTATAGATATGATATGTGATATTTTGGTATATCTTTTTTGCAGCTTTTGGGATGGAGGTAACGTGAAAATGGATAAAAATAACCGCAGGAGTTCCTCCGGGAGCATCAAGAATAACAGAGTGACCGCTATTAGCAGTCCAGACTACGTAAACAACAAAGGTAAGTCAAGGATTTTTTGAAATATTTTATAAACTTATTACATGAAATGATGATGTATTATCGATAAAAAAAGGTATTAATATCAAATATATATATACACATTTTAACGCATCTCTATTATTATTTGTCTTGTGAAAAGTGTGGTTTTAACCGTGTGGGCTTGGCTTTTTTTAATTGTACCTTTTACACTCTGCCGAAACGTCTTTGTTGGAATCAATGTCGCCAATAAGTTTGTGAATGTATGTTACCAATTACTTTTGGTGTATCTGAAAGCTCCTGAGAAAATAAGGTGCATTAAGTAGCAAAGGTAAACTGACTAGAATTGTTTTGTATAAAGATACTGATCCATGGATCAACGAGGAAGAATTGATACTAGGATCTGGTATTTTTTATCAATGCTTCAAAGATTATTGATAACATTTATTATTATTGATTAAAATTGTATGACAATAGTATATTTTTCATTAGAAAAGTGAATAAACAATATCAAGATATGTCAAAAGGGGCGCTTGAGACTCATAAATGATTGTGAATAGAACTACTATATATTTTTAACAAATAGTACTTTTATATTTTGTCTGTTAAACTATCAACAGTCAGTGAAAATATTCTTCAAAAACAATTTAAAAAAATGAAAATAGCTTATTGAATCTGGAAAATTTAAATCGGATCGAAGCGTGCCTGTATATATCCTTAACTATGTACAAATTCACAAATAATTACTTTGACTTGTTCAAAATAAGGTGACCGATTCGGATGTCTCAAATTTAAGGTCCGTATCTTTCTCTCAGGAAGGATTCACGGCTTGGTGTGACAAGCCGATGACTCCACACACGGAACCTAAAATACGGAGTTATAGAGTCACCTCACAAACTATCCAAACGTAATTTTCTTACTCGCAGGAGCAAAAATTTAAACTATATTTTAACTTATAGGCCCCACTAACGTTGTTTCGAAAAGTACAATAGTTACCATCAGCTCTAACCCTTGAGAATGACGGGTTATTCAGTCAGATAGAAATCAGTACAGGTGTTTTATTTCTTAATTAATAGTTTCGGGCCTCAATTCCAAAGTCAATAATGGTTTTCTCATTTCTCATCTCTAAGAATGATAACTAGGAAAAGATTTCAATAGAGCGGTGTAACAAAATCCAAAGAGATTAAATTTCGAATACCTCTATTAGGAAGGTGATCACAGAGCGAGGGCCGAGCATCCATTAATTAAGTCCGCAGTTGATTCTCATTAGTCCTATAACTAACTATTTGTAGGGCCCATTCATTTTTATTTTAATTACGGATCCTAATATTTTCTAACCGAGCTAATAAATTACTTCAGGAATTATAACCGTATCCGTTTCATTGTTGATGTATAAGGCTTGTAAAAAGATTTAAAATGTGAACAGTTTTGTAAGCAATTATTGTGACTCTCCGGCCAAAATACTTAAAACTTAAAATTATTTGTATGGAAAATCTATTACTATTTACTATAAGAAGGACAACGAAACATGGACTTGATAGATGTGTTAAACGTTTGTATGAGATTCAAAATAGGACATTCACAGAAATCTTAAAGAGAAATAGTTTGATGTAAAATTACATTATGAAAATAAAAGCCTTCCATTTTTTTGTTTACTTGTCACAAGTTTCGAGTGGTCTTGAATCGGAATGAAACATAAGTACCTAGAGTGTAACTATATACATAAAAACTCCGATTTATACGGCTAACAAACTACAGCCCATAGTAATGGATTTTTGAAGAGCTGTGGTAAATCTTGATTGAAATATTTGCCAAACGCAACTATTAGGCGCCATACTCCTAAAATAGAAACCTACAGAAAACCTGTTTTATAAAATTGTGTAATAAATATAAATAATAAATTATAAAGTTGAAATAGCTGCTTTCAGCACATTCTACTGGCAAGGAGGAAACGGTACGACTGGCAAAGAAGTGGATGGGCGTTTTGGGCGTAGGTATGGCTGCTGGAGGATTGAGAAAAGAAAATTGACTAGCCATGAGTGCATGTTGGGCCATTGTGTTGGGCAACGACATAGAAATGTCGTAAAAATGGTTTATATGTGTAGTGTGAGAAAACGCGCCATCAAAAATTGTGTTTATTTAATGATTTACGTGGAGTAAAACAATAATGAATATTGGTTTTATTGTCAACCAATGTGTGCCGTCTTCCTGGAAAGAATGGTTATGATAGTTTATGGTTATACTAATTGAATCTTTTTATTGTGAACTGCAGAACACATAAATGAGCACTTAAAATATTCTTACCTTTAATGTGTACCGTTGTAAACTTATGCTGTCTCTCAGGTGAAATCTACATGGTGGTGGCTCTATCTGGTCCTAGGTCAGTAGGTTCACTATATGGTGCTTAATAATGGCTCTTAGAGGAAGAGAGGCGTAACAAGTCAGAAGCGCCACGGTTGATACCTGCAACCTAGCCACTGATAAAAAGAGGATATCAGATGTCTGAAGATATTTCCAGGAGAAATTCATGAAGGCGGATATACACAGAGCCGGCTTTCTGAAGAAGAATGAGAGAGATGGAGTACCCATAAGATATGGACGACACTATCTTGGAACAAGTGACTGAGAAAGCAGCAGACAGAGAGAAGCTGGGAAAGGCGGCAGGGTGAGGTGGGATAATAACTAAATAATAAGATATGGCGCTGGCAGCAAACTGATTAAAAGCCTACAGTAACTAAACTCTTGGACAAAATTAGCGCATTACTTCATTTTTGTAGCAACCTATAGACAAAACCCATTCCCTCTGACTTGTGGAGTTCCTCAAGGAGCGGTTCTGTCTCCGGTTCTTTTCAGCATGTACACATCTAAAATTGTTGGGGCAAACTATAAGAAAGCTACTGTAATCGCTTTCGCCGACGACATTGTGGTTTGCAGCAGCAGCATGAGTGCTCTTACACAGGCCGAGTCAGTTTGTAACGTTATCAGTGACAGACTGGGCATGTTAAACATCAGTAAACGCAGGGAAGACCGACTGCGTGATCTTCTCCCTCCAAAAGGGGAAAAATCCTTGCCAAAATCATATAGTATAGGAGGGCAAGAGCTTTCTCAATGCACTATCTGGGTATAAAAATGGATAGGCTTCTCCATTTATCTACTCATTTTAGTAATAAAATAGAAAAAGTACGACACAGATCTTACCGACTATCACACTTGCTAACTTCACCCAACCTGTCGCTTCGTCTCAAACTGATGATCTATAAATGTGTCCTCCGGCCAGCTCTAGTGTACAGTGCCCCGCTATTTACCCACTTGACTGACAATACAGTCAAATGTCTCCAACATTTCTAGAATGGCATCACACGAAAAGAACGCTGACCTACGCCCGTTGCTGTGTGTGCCGTCGGTGGGTGAGTTCATCCGCCGGAGACACATCAAGTTTTTTGACTCGTTGCAGCACCTAACCAACCCAGTGTTTAACACTATGGCCCCACCACCACTCCCACATCGATGGCAACAGACTGTCGAGGAAAAATTAGGTTAAGAATTAGTATGTGGGTTAGTTTTAAGTTTGAGCCCCATCACCTTCAGTCAGTTTAGTCCAGTCACGTATAATGTGTATAATTATACTTGTTTAATTATTATATAATTTTTATAAAATAACAAAACCTGTATATTATGTAGCGGTGTTACAGGAAATACAAAAATAATTTGTTAATAGATTCGACTGAGGATCTATGTTATCTGTAAATTTAAAGGGGCTATGAAAGAAAAAGAAAAAAAAAAAAACCAACATCTCATATTTTTCTTTAGATATTTATAATAAAGACTAATTTTTTTTTTAACATGATCAGTATTAGAATAGTAAGTAAGAAAAAAGAACAAGGAAAATGTTACAATCAGTTTTAATGTAAGAATGAATCACAGTATTCCGTAACACCTCCTCTTGCTTGTCAAACAGCTTCCAGTCAACTTGGTATTGTCTAGATGACACGGACAATGTCCTCTTGAGGAATGTTCTCCCATTCTTCCAATAATGCCTTTCGCAGTTCAACAAGTGTTCCACTGAACAAAAACACTCTCTAATCAGTGATTGTCCAATTTTCAAACTGCTGTGAAAAGTCATGCCTGTCTACTTGATATTGTACGGTTAGAAGTGGGCCAGTGACAGGGTGTCTGGAGGTCAGATGGGCTTCACGGAGGCGTCGTCTTATTGTTTGGTGTAAAACCATCTCGTTTCTGGCTGAATGGAGTTCATTTCAATGTTAAAGAATTGTCTTAAACCTCTGTCTAAAGGCTGTGACCGTTATGAAATGGTCATCCCTGGCTGAAATAGCCCTTGGCCGAGCTTACCCGGGGCTCCTACGGTTGCTGCCTGTTTCCCTCGACGGAGCTTCCGGCTAACCGACAGCTATATAATACTAACAATATTGTAATCCTAATAATATATATAATGCTAAAAGTAGAAGCAAGCCCCTTCTACGATATACCTGCCTCGTGACTTCATGGAATATATTTTTTAAGTAAGCGACCGCATCCCTATATAGATTATTATTTATCCTCCCTCCCACTTCCCTGAACTACCCTTTTCTTATACATTATGTCTCAGTTTTAGCCCCAGATCCCACTTGTTCTCCCAATTGTTCCCAAACATCCCACCTAGTATGTAGCAACGTAACTCTTAATATTCGTATATACCAGTGTTTTGCTTGTACTTCATAGTAAAGCTTTTCTTTCTTTTCTTTTAAAACACTCTCCTCTACAAAGATTATTTAACTGTCGACTGGTTTATTCCCATGTGTATGGCCACTTGCCTTTGGGGCAAGCCTCCACCCAAGAGTTTTAATGTTCTAAGTACGATGTATTAAGGCATATCGATATTAAAGCTCCAGAAAACTCTAACTCAAAAAAAAGCTATGAAAAAATAAAATAACTAATTAATAAATAATCTAATACTCAATAGCAGGAAGGGAAAGAATTCCCTCATCAAAGATTACATTGGAAAGTCATCTCTAATCCTTACTCCATTACTAATACCAGTGCTAGTTAGAGTAATTCCATTTAGTTCTAATGATGTAAACAAACAAATACAAAGTGATCTGTAGTATATAAAATGTACATCAGAATCATGAAACAAATATTATGAGGGATTGTTAACAAACTGCTTCTAGCCCAGATAGGAAAATGAGGTTGGTATTATGTCTTCGGAAGAGGAGGATGAGGATCTTCGTAGTTTTTCCTTTAAGTGATAATTTAAAAAAAAACCTGAGAAATTACTACCGCTATATTCTTGGCCTTAACGATCTTAATGACATCCTTCGATTCTACTCCAAGACATGAAATATGGAAAGCTTTAGGCAGTAAGAGAATCGATAGTAACCTCACCAGTGCCATTGATTCTGCCTATCAAGAACCAAAAAGAGATAATGTGATTGAACGGGGAAGAATCGATATCATTCTTCTCAAATGGGTGAAATGGGTGATTCCCTATGCCCTCTTTTGTTGATTGTTCTCATGTACGGAAGCTGGAAGGACCATAGTTCGATTTTGAAATATGACTCCAGCATTGGTTCAAGCTATGATCTATAATCAGCTGTGACGTTAGCAGATGATGTACTTATAGCAGATAACCAAGAAAGGCGTCAAACAGCAGCGAATGAATGGTAATAGAAGCTAAAAAAATGTTGTTTTTTTATTTCAAAACCTTAAAAAGTAATACAATGAACAAAAAATTTTTATAGGGTTTACAAGTTGCTCCTCGTACTGCAATGCGCTGATGCATTCGAAGGAGGGCATAATATAAATACATTCAATCTGCAGTAATAAAGTCATAACCATATCCACAACACTAGGTGATGAGGCTCACCTTCAGTTTATTACCGTGAACACTAAGCTAAAAAAAATGAGTATAATTCGTTTTACATGTGTAATACCAACAGTGATGATAGTGTGGGTAGGTGGATTTATATTACTGACTACCCGTCAACAGTTATCAGCACAGATGGGAAATATTGGCTGGAAGGTTATGAATAGACTGAAAAGGGCTAATAGTGTGTTTGAGCAGTTCTCCAACACAATAATTGCAATGCAAAACATAAGTAAATCTTCAAAAATAATCCTGTATAAGACCGTTTTTCTCCCTAACCGTTTTTATTCTTCTGAAAGTTGGATGACACCAGGATAACCTTAATCGAAGTGAGATACCTGAGAAGAATCCTCTGTAAAACAAAAAAATATTGAAAAATGAAAGAGAGGAACTGGCCGTGAGACTAATCTTAGAGGCACTAGAAGAACGCATACTGCAAAGGTTTGCTTATGTTTGTCACATGGAAGATAATAGGAAAGTATTCACAAGGAAGATATTCGAAGCCAGGCCAATAGGAGGGAGACATTGGAACAGATCCAAAAAGCTATATAATAATTATAAAGAAAGATCCGATAGCCAAAAGTAGTCTCTATTGGTGAAATGAAACAACTTACGAGAGACAGACATTGTAAGAGGCGGAAGATGCTCTGCACGTTTAGTCGCTCATAAGAAGTAGATAAATAAAAAGAAAAATTAGTGTTTTTCTCTCCATATCTTTCGAATATCTCATCATATGAATTTGTGTACTCCGATATATAAAAGTTAGATCTATGCTATAAACTAAACGAGCCACACTGAGACATATCATATTTTTATGCCACAATTTTACTAGTCTATTTGTACTAATACTATTTGTACGGGTGTTCTCAAAATATATCTATCTATAATCTCAGGCTCATAATCTATATGCTAATCATAATAATCTATAAGAATCACAATTTTATAAAAGTAAATTATCTATTTATTTGTTCGTTTCTACCTATAAGGTTTTTTTACGAAAAGTTATTACCTCACTTATATTATATTGTAAACGGCAATGAACATCCTTGAGAAGCGCTTTATGTTTTGTTGTTGTGTTTTTTGTCTCGCTCCAACAAACTTATTCTATCATAGCTGTCCGATCATGGAAGTTTCGCTGAAAACTTTTGAGTTATGAATCCTGCCCTACCATTATGTAATAAAGTTCTTCCATAGCATTGAACGAAAATAAACCTTTAAATTCGTTAATAATGTATATCTGGCACAGGAATAAACTCCAATCAGGTCGGTGGTGCTAGTAAGATTAAAAAAATCATTAATTATAAATAATGAAGAGTTGGCTAAGGTTTCGTGTTGGGCTCGGCCGCCTACGTGTCATAAAGGGGTCACTGGAACGAGAGCAATTGGAATCGATCGACTCCGATAGTCGATAAAGAGTGCGTGTGACATCTGCCTAGGGCAACGTCGGGGTAACTTGGACGACTTTTCAATCATGGCAAAGTCACCGGCTGTTTGCCGTTCGATGTCGGACTGTGGTTAAACAGAAACCTCCTTGAGGCGAGCCAATAGTAAAAAAAAAAAAAGCTATTAGGCAAGTTTAGTATTAGTCTCTTGCAAAAACCATAATAGATCACATAAAATTTTGGTTGGATCAAGGGCACAAAATGCATTTTTCGGACTGGAATACTTGGACAGACTAAGTTCGAACGAATGTTCAAATTGAATGTTCGAGAATTAATTTGCATAGCACCTTACCACGATTATATCAATACTTCAAATTATCCGGATTTCTGCTGGGATACAAATGGAGACATAGGCTCCCTAGCCATCTATTGAGACGTCGATTGTTAAATAGAATTCTCCTGAGGTAGTGGGTCTTGTTTTAGTAGGTACAATAATCTACAGTGAAAAACTGTAGTTATACTTCACAAACAAGTAAAGAATGTCGTATTCTGTACATAATGTTCCGTTTGACTCGTGAGTTTGAAGTACATAGGAGGACTTACAACCTGACGAAGAACTTTTCACTGAACTGGCTATACCATTTCTCTTTCTACTTTATTTGATCAATTTAACTTAACTAATTTGGCAGGTCCGTCATGAGATCTTTAATTCAAATTGTTTTATGTCTTTGACATAGGAATTTATCCCGATTGAATCGCCCGATCTCAAGGCTAATGTTGTAGTTATTAATAAATTGAGAAACTAGGAATTGTGAAATATATTCAAATAAAATGGTTATAACAAATAATTATAATTAACATAGATTACTGACAAAAGTATAAAAAAAAATATTCAATTCCTTTTAAATTAGGATAATTACTACTAATTACAAATATGAATTTGAGCTCAATTTCTTTTAATGGATCCATAATAAAACAATATTAATATCACCCAATCGATGATCTTCCTGTAATCCAATCAACGTTACTTTCTGCTGTTTGTTCTTCTCCTCTCTTCCTGTATGGTAACCGCCAATTCGGGAGCTTGCTAAGTCCGTTCTTCTCAACGGTTGTGCTAAGACTGCTCCTTTATCTCATCCCAACTCCTAGGAGCATAAGGGAAAATGCTTACCAGATGTGAGGGTTCCTGGTCTTTATTCTCAAATATCATGAATGTTACAATATATGTATAGTTCCTCAGGCATACTATAGACTAAGGCCAAAGTCCGCTTTCGATGAGGCACCAGGTCCACTTTCCTCCAAGATATAGCAGTCTGAAAATCACAAAAAAAGCGGAGTAACTTTTTTTTCCAAACCCTCGGCAGTTTTAATGGTAATTAAAAGACACAAGACTTACTTTCCTAGCTCGAACCCCTGAGAGAAAATGGAAAGGGTTAATATGTAAATATGATCGAAACGACCGATATTAATATTGAATCCAAACTAACTATGGTTTTCAGGGCCATTGAAATGAATAGTGATCCTGATCAAGCCCAAGTACATCCCCCCCATCAGCATAGGGAAAAGGGATTAAAAATAAACAATCCAAGATTACAGAAATTAGTGTCAAATCCATATTTTTCGGAGTCCCTAGTGCATTAGTCCACAGATGACATTTAAGTCTATGAGTCGAATAAAAAGCATGTAGTATATTTGAGATCGCTATGTTTGTCCCGCGGGCAATTTTATGTTCCTTGCTCAAAGGAGGGTTTTCCCATGACATTTCATTTGTTCTTTATGCTCCTGAAGGTTAAACTAAACATGTTGTTTATAGTAAATTTTTGAATTTTATTGATATTAAACTGAATTTTTAAAATACTTCATTATTTTTATAGTGCACTTAATGATCTCAAAAAAGTTACGCCGATTTGACACTATAGATAGAATTATTCCTTTTCCTGTCTAATGAAATATTGGGACAAATAAATACCCTGATAACGCAGGGTAAATAACGTTTGTTCGCTTGTATGAAATAATCTCATGAACCAATGAACGCATTTTGTAAATGGATATGTTCTTTAGACTGCCCATTAAAATATTGGCTCTACATCTCCGCGTTAAATCTTTTAGGTAAAAATGAAAATTGAATCATTGCGTTAAAAATGAAGCTAGTTAAACATAAAAATTCGGGCCCTTTTCACTAAGATTTTAGATTCCACAAGATAAGGTTCCAAGTTCCCTTTTTTTCAAAAGACGGTCCATCAAAATTTGTACATATACAAAAAAAAAAAGTTTTGTGGCCCAAAAGACGATCCCTTAGGTGGAAGTAGAACCTCTCCATTAATTAGCTAATGAATCTTTTTCGCTTCTATCAAAGAAAAATCAGTTATATTCTATTTCTCTAGTACAACTCTAATTCGCTCCATGACATTGAAGTGCTATCTGTTGAGGAATGCATGGAACTAAAGTTCTCCCCGTTTATTTACGGTCCCTGTTCCATTTCAGTTTAAATTTGGTAAGAATTTAGTTCAAAAATTCATATTTTAAAAATCCATAGTAATTATTTTAACGGTGCATAGTGAATTTTCAAATAAACAATTTTATTGTAACTTATTGCGCGTTTCCCGGATGTAATCCTCTTTTTTCATCGATATAACAACCAACCACAATATTTGAAAGCACTCCCATGGCAAAAAAGAAATACAACTTCTATGTAATTTCGAAAGTTGAAAAAAAGATTATTTTCAAATATATAAAATTAAAACAGGAATTGAGTTATTGTGGATGATTTTATCTTTCATAGGCATAATAACATCTTTGGTCATGAACATTCGCACCATTCCCTAATTAAGCTCGCTATCACTTTGGATTTGGATTTGGATTAGATAAAGAAATTTGGTAATTCAGAGTGAGTGTTCACCCGTTATAATTGGAGGGCGAGCCTCGTCACCCAGTCTTGCCATATTAAGTAAGATGCGAACTTAAAAAAACAAATTTTGTTAATAAAGAAATTCCAAACACTTAAATGAACTATAATTATGTAAAATCATTCGAAATGCTATTAAATTCTTGTTCACAGCATTTTCGCTGTCTCTGTTAAGTCGTTAAAGGAGTTCAACTTAATTCCATATAAATTCAAAGGATAAAAACCTAATAATAAATAAGTATCAATAATTGATGAATTACCAGGTAATTATTACCATAATTTATCTGATGAACTAGGGTATAGAGCCAATTAAATGTCTCAATGAATTAAATACGTTATTCTAAACTAATTTAATAGAAATTTAGAGAAGGGATTGTCGGGTTATCAGATGTGAGGATCTCCAAGGTGGCGAGGAGACGCCCACCGCGGGCATCAAGCCGCCGTCCGGCGAGTGCCTGGAAAGATAATATGAGGTGGACCTGTGGTCTTTCACTTCTGCTGGCGGCCTAATCGGCGGTCAGCGTAATTCGCTTTGATCTGACTCCATAATCTTAGAAGATGTGCCCCGACAGAGCACTATGTTCAGGAGAAGAGGAACAGGGTAGGTTTATAGGTAGTTTAGGTGGTCTTGGAATGACCAAGAATTCGCACTCGTTATCTAAGGGTAGGCGAAAACCGTCCGAATCCCAAAGGCGAGTGTGAACCGGAGAGAAGCAGACTTCATCGCTGTAGGAGACGCTACTAGGTAAAGTTTGTAGGTCTCTCCCAAGGAGGTGCTAGTTTTAACGAGACGAAGGCAGAGTTTCCCACTAGGAAGGTGTGGGGTCTGACAACGCCGGACTAACACATAGCGAGGCTAGGAGAGAGAGATGCAGAAATGAGAAGGCCGAGAGAGGATTGCGTGCAGAGAGAGGAGAGAGAGAGAGGGAGGGACTGAGAGAGAGAGAGAGAGAGAGAGAGAGAGAGAGAGAGAGAGAGAGAGAGAGAGAGAGAGAGAGAGAGAGAGAGAGAGAGAGAGAGAGAGAGAGAGAGAGAGAGAGAGAGAGAGAGAGAGAGAGAGAGAGAGAGAGAGCTGTGTTCCAATTGCCAGTTCTGTACGTTCTGGTCGGTTATATAGGCAGGCCAGCCATGGTGGGGGGGGCTTCCCCCACCTTTGGCTGTTTCCCACACCAGCAGATCCCCACTCTCCTACTGACGCCTTAAGTTTATTATTACAATATGGAAACATAAGTAAATATTTTCTGAACCGAGAAGAGGGGAACTTTTAATTATTCGTAATTAAGGGGTTGACACAACAGGGATCAAATCTTTTCATAGGAGAATGTTTTGTTTTTATTATTTATTGGGGATGTGTAAAGTGTAGTGGGCAGCACAAAAGCGAATTGCCCCTAAAATCGCCCGCGGTATGTGTACTTTGCAAGCAAGGCCATCCGGCCAACTACAAGGGCTGCGAGGCTTACAGAACGCTGAAGTCGAGGACCGAACAACGCCGTCAGCCAGAAGTGGAAAAACTTGCAGCAAGAAGCGGCCCAGCCAGAAATTTGAGGCCTACTGTCTCTTTCGCCGATGCCGTTCGCAACAGAGAGCAGCCACAGGTACCGCCCACCCCCTGTACACAAGATCACCTTTCCCAGCATTCCGTTCATCCCGTCAACCCACAAACTCTATCCCATCCTCAGCCACACATCCCGTACATTCCTCCACCTTCAAGTTCTTCGGATCTCACTAGCCTTTTAACCTCATTTCTTACAGAGTTCAGAACCCTAATTACTCCTCTCATTTCCCTACTTACAAATCTTGTCTCCTACCTTATCCCCGTTAAACAAAATCCATAAGTGGATCCTTCCGACTCCTTATCCATTCTCCTTTGGAATGCGAATGGTGTTCGCACCCACACTAACGAACTGACAGCACTACTCCACGTCAAGAACATCGACGTAGCTCTCATTACTGAAACAAGACTTACTAGCAAACGACTATTTACGATTCGACAGTACCAAACTTACCGAACTGATCACCCAGATGGAAGAGCTCATGCAGGTACCGCTGTCATTGTTCATAATTCCATTTCTCATCACATAGTTCCTTTGGTAGCACATGATTTCCTTCAGTCCACTGCAGTGTCAATCAGCACCTTCCTTTTCCCCCTTGCTCTAGCATCAGTGTACTGCCCTCCCAATAAATCCATTTCCGATTCCCAATTCATCTCCTTTCTAGACTCCATAGGACATTGTTTCCTTGTGGGTGGGGACTTTAATGCAAAGCACCAACACTGGGGGTCAAGATCCACGAATACACGCGGACGTGCTTTGCTGTCTGCACTCACACGGAAACATTGCTCCACGATCTCTCCTGACACAGCCACCTATTGGCCATCAGATCCCAACCGAAACCCAGATCTCCTAGACTTCTTCTTCTACAATAGTTTAGGAACACTAAACTATTCACTCAAGCGCCTCGATGACCTCTCCTCCGATCATAGCCCTTTATTATTAACCATTTCCCTAAAGCCCATTCACAAACTACCTCCTCCTTCATTTATTAGGGGCCCAGTCGATTGGGACCACTTCCATCAGCTTCTTACAGACTCCATTGACCTCAAAGTGTCCCTGAAAACATCCCAAGACCTAGATGATGCAGTGCATTCTTTCACTACTCTGGTCCAGAGGTCGGCTTGGGAGGCATCGTCACCCAAAAATCTACAATCACAATCGTTTACCTCAGCACCTCAAAGACCTAATCCAATCCAAACGCCGTTCCAGAGCAGTATGGCAAAGATCCCGACATCCTGCTGATCGCCGCTCATACAATCAGTACTGCAGATTGGTAAAGCGGCAATTGGCGTCCTTCCGTTCCGATTCCTTCAATTCCCACCTCTCCTCTCTTTCTACCAGGGATAACTCTCTGTGGAATGTAACTAAAAAAAATCCTAAAGTATCATCCTGTTTCACACCCACTCCGTCGTGATGATGGGTCCTGGGCGGCTTTGGATGGGGATTGGTCGGAGTAATTTGCTCTGCATCTTACCCATACTTTTGCACCTCACCTTTCTCATCAAAACCATACTCATAGCACAACTGTAGAAGATTACCTCACTTCACCTATACCTCTCTCACTTCCACCAAAAGCCGTTAACCCCTCTAAGGTCAAATACCATCTGAAAAACTTACCTTACCGAAAATCCCCTGGATATGATCTTCTTACTCCTCAAATTCTCAAACAGCTTCCTCATAAAGCCATAATCTTCCTAACCTACATCTATAATTGCATTATCCGAACCACGCACTTTCCTCTCCTCTGGAAACACTCCATTATTGTCCTATTCGCCAAACCCGGAAAACCACCCAACGCCGCCTCATCTTACCGTCCAATTAGCCTACTCCCTATCCTCTCAAAAATATTTGAGAAACTCCTACTAAAACGTCTACTTCCAATTGCTGAATCCAAAAACCTTTTTCCTGTACATCAGTTTGGCTTCCGCCAACAACATTCCACTACTCAACAAGGCCTTCGCGTTGTTGATCACATTTCCTCAGCCCTTGAATCCAAACAGTATTGCACTGCTGCATTTGTGGACATAGCTCAAGCTTTTGACAGGGTTTGGCACGCAGGTTTGCTTTACAAGCTCAAAACACATTTACCACAAACCCTTTTCCTAATCCTAAGGTCCTACCTTTCAAACCGCTTCTTCCAAGTCCGCTGTGGTTTAGAATATTCTAACTACTATCCCATAAAAGCAGGAGTTCCACAGTGCAGCGTCTTGGGTCCCATCCTCTATAACCTATATACCGCTGATGTCCCTTCTACCCCTAATACCTTCTTGGCAACATTTGCAGATGACACTGCAGTCTTGTCATCCCACTCAGACCCTGATATAGCATCCCAAAACCTTCAAAAACACCTTGATGAGATTGAGTATTGGTGCAACCAATGGCGAATCAAGGTCAATGAAGCAAAATGTTCCCACATAACCTTTACCCTCTGCCGCAAGTCCTGTCCGCTAGTATTTTTCAATTCGATTCCTCTCCCCGTGTCTGAGACAGTACGGTATTTAGGCTTCCATCTCGACAAAAGACTTACATGGAGCCCACACACGAGGCTAAAAAGACAAGAACTAAACAGACGCTTTGGACTACTGTACAGACTACTTCGAAGGACATCCCATCTCTCAATAGAAAATAAACTACTTATTTACAAAGTTACACTTAAGCCAATCTGGACATACGGAATAGAGCTATGGGGGACAGCAAAAAAGTCGAACATCAAGCGCATCCAATCCTTTCAATCAAAAGTCCTGAGAACAATAGTAAATGCCCCCTATTACGTCACCAACAAAACCCTTCATAATGATCTTAATATACCCTACATTCTTGAACTCATCCCTTCCAAATTCATGAAATTCCATAGTAACCTATCAAACCACCCTAATCCCGTAGCACAGTCATTGCACTGCTCCACTCATCCCTATAATCCTCCCCGGAGACTGAAACGGCAGTGGCCTCGTGACCTACTATAAATGCGCACAGTGGGAGTCCTGGCAATGGCCAGTTTCTCCAATCATGTCCTGAGCGTATGTGGCTCTCGCGCTCTTCGTCAGCCTCCGCTGGCTCGTATTCGGTGACGTGGCTGGTGGGGAGTGTGGGGGACTTCCCGAGACTCCGCTTCCTCTTTCGCTTGCGAGGGAGGTAACAACCGTGGACTTGGGGGGCCCCTGGGCTCTTTGTAAATGTTTGTAAATATTGTATGAATGTGCGAACGAATGATGACTTGTAAATATGGTATGAATGAAAACACTTATCTCAATTATTTATTGCCTATTAAGTAAAGGCAGATTGTAATTTCATCATAATATAGTTGTTGTTAAGAAAAAAAAAAAAATTTATTGGGAAAACAAATTACTAATTTACAAAGTTAAACCTAAGCCAATTTGGACATATGGAATAAATCTATGCAGGACAGCAAAAAAGTCGAACACCAAGCGTATCCAATACTTTCAATCAAAAGTCCCAAGAACAATAGTGAATGCCCCTTATTATGTCAGCAACAAAACCCTTCATAACGATCTTAATATACCTTACATTCTTGAACTCATCTCTTCCAAGTTCACAAAATTCCATAGCAACCTATCCAATCACACTAATCCCCTAGCACAGTCATTGCACTGCACCAATCATCCCTATAATCCTCCTCGGAGACTCTAACGGCAATGGTCTCGTGACTTGCTATTAATATGTGACCTTGGAAGTCCTGGAAATGGCCTGTTTCTCCAGCCATGTCCTGAGCGTATATGGCTCACGCGCTCTTGGCCAGCCTCCGCTGGCTCGTATAAAGCTCGTACATATCCGTGACGCGGCTGACGGAGTAGAGTGGGGGACTTCCCAAGACTCCAATTCCTCTCTCGCATGTGAGGGAGGTAACAACCTGTGGATTTAAGCTGTTTAAAAATAGTGTATGAATGAGCGAGTGAATGAAAAATTGTAAATATGGTATGAATGAGATCATTTATCACTTGCCCAATAAGGCAGATTGTAATTTTATTATAATAAAGCTGTTTGATAATAAAAAATTATTTATTGGAAATGGGGAGTAACAGTAAGTTCAGCGAAATTGTAACAAGCGGGATTTAGCACACTTGACTACATTTTCCGGCTATATTTACAAAAGTTTCGCTTTTACTGACCCACGACAAGACACACTTTATAAGCCACGAAAAAAGTGGTAAATCCTTAGCGTTAGTCAGGCATATCGTTCCAACGAAACCTCTATTCTTTCTATAAAGAAGAAAACTTTTAATTGCATATTCTTATTAAGTGAAGAGAGAAAATGCAATCATGTCCACCATCTGATGCTCCAGAACTAGGAGAGCTCCGGTGACACCATACTTAAGCCCCACTAATAAACAAAGGGAAAATGATTTTTTCTAATGTTTCCCCTTAATTGAATTGAGTCGCTTGGGCTATTCAATGGTCGATACTATAGCTCTGGCGAACACAATCTCATTTCGTTTGGTATATACAGTATGTCCATAATTTTCTCACAGCCAAAATGTTTAATACTTCAGCATAATTGCAGAAGCCTATTTATTACATAATTAAATGACTCCGTGGCATAAACTAAATCAGAAAAAAATTCAAATGAGTGATTTGTATACATTCAGAAATTATAATACAACGCAACATAGAATCTATCTGCTATTTGCTGCAAAGTTCGCACAAAGATAGTTGAAACGAGGCCAGCAGTAATCTATGTTTACAAAGTTCTCTTTAATGGCCTTAACCTTCGTAAACAGACTATTCTTGACGCACTTTTGTTGGCTGATGCAACTATAACAGAAGCATATTTGGCTTATCTCAATTCTTGGTTCGCGAACAATCAACGATCTTACCGTACAGCTAATCAAATTTGTACATTTGGATAGACAGTGTGAGAAAATAAGTTCGCTGTTGGTTTCTGTCCAAATGGTTAACCATCGATGCGGCCGTTCCGTGCACCGGCTGCCAATAGAAAGAACGGAAATACTTTCAACATGTTATCAAAATGCTCCCACATTACCTTCACCCTTTGTCGCAAGTCTTGTCCACTAGTTTATTTTAATTCTATTCCTCTCCCTGTATACGAGACAGTACGGTACTTAGGCTTCCATCTCGACAAACGACTGACCTGGAACCCACATACGAGACTAAAAAGACAAGAACTAAACAGACGCTTTGGACAACTGTACGGACTACTTCAAAGGACATCCCATCTCTCAATATAAAATAAACTACTAATCTACAAAGTTATACTTAAACCAATCTGGACATACGGAATAGAGCTATGGGGGACAGAAAAAAAGTCGAACATCAAGCGTATCCAATCCTTTCAATCAAAACTCCTGAGAACAATAGTAAATGCCCCTTATTATGTCAGCAACAAAACCCTTCATAACGACCTTAATATACCCTACATTCTAGAACCCATCCCTTCCAAGTTTATGAAATTCCACAGTAGCCTTTCTAACCACCCTAATCCTGTAGCACAGTCATTGCACTGCGCCACTCATCCCTATAATTCTCCTCGGAGACTGAAACGGCAGTGGCCTCGTGACCTGCTATAATCGAGTGACAGTGGGAGTCCTGGCAATGGCCAGTTTCTCCAATCATGTCCTGAGCGTCTGTGGCTCTCGCGCTCTTGGTCAGTCTCCACTGGCTAGTATCCGGTGACGCGGCTGACGGAGAAGCGTGGGGGACTTCCCAAGACTCCGCTTTCTCTTCGCATGTGGACTTGGGAGGCCTCTGGGCTGTCTGTAAATATTGTATGAATGAGCGAGTGAATGATGAATTGTAAATATGGTATGAATGATAGTATCTCTTAATTACTTATTACCTAGCAAGGCAGATTGTAATTTTAGCACAATAAAGGAATTATACAAGTTATCGCCAAGTTTCGTCTGTCTGACAATCGACATGTGTGATGATAGCAGCCATACATTATTCAATCGAGCAGAAATTTTAATGGTATATGCCACTACAAAGCCAAATCTACGTATTACTTATATATAGTGATGGGAATAATACAATATGTTATTTAGTCAACATAGTTCAATATGGTTGCTAAGAAAAAAAAACCTTTAAGGAATTCAAACTTCTGTTGGTAACTTTTAAAATCTGTTGAATAGGCATTTTTCAATGTCCAAGAAGACGAAGTAATTTTGATAAAAAATACATCATTTTTCTTATAACCATTTAAGTATTTGAGAAACTTGCCGGACTGCACATATCCCTATTTTTTTATTCTTTTACACGTGATATGTTTTTTATTCACGAATAATTTTGGCCCAATGGTAACAAAGTCGTCATTTAAATCTGTTAAATTAACGAACTTACGGAAACTTTCAAAGCCCAATGAAACACTAATACACTGCCTGTATATTTTGTGAAATGAGCAGAAGTCAAATATGTAAACAAACATTTGCATTGATGGTGTTCTGAACGTAGTACATTGATTATTCCCTATCATTAAAAAAATTACTCCACTCATACAACACTCTCTAATTAATTAAATGGTAATTCTATTAATTTACCCGTTGAAAATAAATGTCACTTGTACGATTTCGTTAATGTCACAATATATTTTATTTAGATTGGGTAGATTGAGAGTGCAAGATACTATTAAGTATTGATGATAGGATATTCATAGTGCTTTTAATAAATTGAGGGCGGTAAAACCTGTTATTCGTAGAACTACCAAATGTTTCTTGTCGAGTTGTCAGAATCTGTTTTATTGACAACGCATAATGTATATGTCAATGCCTTCTCTATAAATGAAATGAAAACACTCGACACAAATAAATCCATAATGGAGAAATAACTTAGCACTTGAGTTGTTGAGAAAGATACCACATCCCACACTTAAAAAGGAATATATATGTGTATGTATTATATATTGTACTTAGGTTATCTACTCATTTACACGCACTTCTACAGCCTCGCATTTCCTTTTCTCCTCTTTCGTTCATATCTTTCATGGCGACACTTTTAACACTGTCACTTGTATCGTAACCCTGACTATGCACATTACACCTTATAACTATATTTTATTTCTTATTTCAAACCCTGCGTTGTTTTTTCTTTCTATTTGAAGAATGCTGGGTGGTCGAGCGAGCCAACTTGCTAATGTCCCACCAGAATACCTCGTCAGTTTATGAATCACTTCACCTTCCTGTCATTGTTGCGATCAGAGAAAAGTATCATTACTACTAGCAAAAAGTCTTTATTAGTCTGGAATAAAAATAGTGTTCAGTCATACTGATTTACATTAGTCTTGATCCTTCACAGTGCTCAGTCTGTTGCAAGGGAGACGTTCTACTTAAAAACTGATAAAAGGGCAATCGCCTATCTGTAAGTTGTACGATATCGCCTGGAAAAATGTATTATCGAACTAAAATTTTAATAGATATTAGAACAACTAAAAAAAACGTTAGAAAAAGTCGGTTACGCTAAATTTTAAGATTTCCCAAGTCATAGAACAGGATCTTTTTCAGATTTAAAGTTCTGATTGTTCTTCGTGGTTAAGAATAGATTACATACTGTACCGCAAAAACAATTTCAAATGTAAAGTTTAGATTGCAAATAATAGAATAAACGCATTGCAGTTCATATCACTTTTTTTTTAATATTTCAGTAAAATATACTTTTATTATGAAGTATCCAGTGATCGAGAACGTTTGACAAATATTGTATTTTTTTTCATATTCATTTAATAAGCATTTACTGATGTAATATTTATGATTTCAACTCATGAGTTCTATAAGTACGGATATTGTTTCTCAAAGTCCTATATTTCGTTTATGTATGTTTCATAAAATACTATTATTGTTATTATACTTTTCGAATATAACTTTGTTATTATACTATTCGAATGGTTATTATACTAATTCGGCCTTCGTGATTTTTTTTAATATGATGTCATACTTAATAGAATAGGAAAATGTTTATTTTCTAATAACAAGTAATTGGTCCTTCAATTTTGTTGAGAATTGTAACAGTTTGTTCTAATGAAAGGTAATTAAAATTTCAACGCGTGATAAGCATTATTAATAAGAACAAATCAATCTATAATTTCATACCCTACTCAGGATGAGACGTCATCCACGACACCAAACAATTATTTTTCAATAAGTAATTGAATAATAATGACCCTTCTTCATATTTCATGGTGTCATTTTTTTTACATTATCGTGCAAAAGTAAAACGGTCATGTAAGATATTACATGTCCGCAACAAGTTATAATGTCATTGTTATGACAACGCTACGCAAAACTGTACTTTACAATGTTCATGAATGGCATACATTTACAATGTCCGTAACAAAATCATGCTCCTTGCCCACTATAGGAGCACATCGGTCCTACATTGCCGAATTTAACGCCAAAGTACCAATGAACGTCCATTGGACACATTAGACGTTAAAACACATTAGACTGACAGAAACCTTACTGAAGACCCACCCAGCATTTAACAAATAAATTGCCGATCAATTAAATTGATTGAGGTAAGCTAAATTAAATTTTTTAACGAACTAAAATTTTAATGAATTAGTTATGAAGTAATTATTTGTTTATTTATTAGTTTGGTTTGGGCAACCAGGGCCGCTATTCATACATCTTAACTCGATTTCCTCTGCGTACTGCCATCCCAATAAATCGTTATTCCTCATATTCTCCAAACATTCCTACTCATTCTTCAAACTCCGTCTATGAATCCGCTGAAGACGCAGCCATCCTCTTTTCCAATCCCGGCAATCCAGATTGACGCCTAAGGTGGACTCGCGACCTCCTCTAAGGTAACTTTGTATCTTGTGAGCTCAGAGTAGAAAAAGTGCGAAGTGGTGGGTTTTGGGCTAAAGAGCCTTTTTCCCCTATGAAACAAGACATTAAACTTAAGTCATAAGCAATGCATAAAATTCTATCTGCCCGACGCCAGAAAGAGATAAATAAACCTGTGGTATTTGATCTCGGCTGGCAACCTAGTCGACAGACAGCTTAATTCCTATTTATTGATCTGACTCCATAAGATCTTAGAAGGTGTGTCCCGTCAGTGCACAACCTGTACAGTGCAAAAGAAGAGGTACAGGCAAGGTATTATACGTAGTTAACGTGGTCTTGGAATGACCAGGAGTTCACTCACGCTTAGTATCTGACGAAAACCGTCCGTATCCCAAAGGCGAGTATACGACTGGACCGCTGAAGGAGACGCTACTAGGTGCAATTTTTAGAGATCGTCGTCGGCATGGCTTCCAGGGATAAGCTAGTTTATTGGGGAGAGGCCAGGAAACTCCACTGGAAAGGTCGTGGAGACTGACAGTGCCGGACTAAAGCCAGCAAGGATAAGAAAGAGTGGTGCAGGGGTAATTGAATAAGAAAGCCATAGAGCAGAGCAAACCCCGTGTGAGCATTCGTCCTCTGGAAGGGGCAAAAAAAGGGTTCGAGTGGAGCAACCAACGCCAATGCAGAAATAAAGAGCAGTGTTAACTTCAAGTGTCTGATTCCAACTGTCTAAAAAACCTCAAAAATTTTACCTTATACAGGCAGGTCATTCCTGGACCCAGGAAATGAGAGAACATTTCGGCCAATCATATGATCGTTTATTTTGGCCAATGAGGGGGTATCATGCCCGTGCCCCTAGTGAGCTCTTGCGGTGTCGGGATCGTGACCTAGTCCCCTCTCTCTATTCTGACGCCAAAGATTTAGTGATGAAATATGGAAAGGTAGGCGGGTGTTTTCTGGTCCGTGAAGAGAGTAACTTCTATTTGTCCGTGGGGAAGAAGTTGGCACAACATCATGTAAATATTATGTTAATAAAGAAATTTTCATATAATTTTCAAGTTTTCAAAAGGTATAAATTTATTTTATAAAAAATAACAAGCGCTTCTCTTAAGTAATATTTTTATTTATTACTTCGTAATTTTCAATATAACAACTGGGTTGATTATAAGACATTTTTCTCTATTAAATAGACAGCTCAAGAATTGATGTGTGCATCACTTGGATTGGATATTTGAGACTTCCACCCGGGTTCTGCGGTGTTCTCTAATGTAAATTATATAAAATAAAGATAATAAAATCTAAACAAATAGATTGGCATTCAAAAAGAAGACAATGGCAGATGCCAGTTTCAACGTTTGAACATTTGGTATTGAGCTCTTAGATTAAGGCAACAAAAAGGTAATCCCATAAATTTGCCATTTCTAGGGCAATAAATAGGTCAGATTGCACTGGAGGCCACTAGTTAACCTTTGTGAGCGATCAATTCTTCTGAGAACACTACATTTCATAAATAGAGTAAATACATAATTTACCCCAAGACAGCCAAATTGTTGGGATACAACCTCTTTTCAAACATTTTTTATGCTCATTGTAAATTCATACACGGCTGAATATTTCAAATAGTAGCTCTTACCTTGAGAGGTCCTTCAGATTGATTTAAAATTCAGAATATCCTCGCGATGTATTGTAGATGCTATTAACGTAAATAATTAACGGTGACATTGGTGCGTGGGCTGTGAACCAGCGAAGAGGACAGGCAAGTGCGTCAAACAGTATGTCCGATAAATGAGGAGATGTAAAAATAGACGATCGATGTGATGATAATGGTTTAAATATTTGAGATACTTAGTGGTGGGGGGGGGGGCACGAGTCAGTCTGGTGGTCGGACGTAGTGGCTAAGGTGGTCCTGACAAGAGTGCAGGCTAGCAAGTAATACTGTCTGGATGGCTCCTGCACAGATGAAGTCTTCCTGAGGGAGTTATTGGTCTGAGGAAGTCTTCTGCTTCTGACATCTTCCCCATCCTCGCAGGTTAGACATCTATTTCTTTGATGACATTTTTAATTTCATTGCTTACTCGCTAAAATTCTATCCATCAACTTGTGTCTTACCCATCCCTATTTCTATCTATGAAGTACAACATTTACTATATCACACTTTTGGTACCAAGAGCATATGAAATATTATCCCGGAACTTCAGAAGGTGCTTTCCTTGAGGAAGTGGGCCTCAAGATTATTTTGTATGGTTACCCTGAATATTTTCTTATAATATATCAAGAAAATCCCTCAAGGCACATTTTTCTGGTCTTCTTCAGCCTATCAACTATTTGGGCGTCGAGTTTGAGTTTTTATATGACTAGACTCATTTCCATCTATCATACTCCATAGCGTAGTACTAACGCTATTTAATAACCACGCTATGATCAACAAGGCCTAATGAGGCACATTTTTTGCCTTCGTCTATTTCACGAGTGTTCTTGATTCAAATCGGATCTGGTCGTCCATGGTGAGGAAGTGCAGCTGGCAAACCACCTCACTATACATAAGAACATAAATAAAAAAAAATATATCAATTCTTAAACCTTTATAAATACTTAATCATCAAGTATTTTTTCTAAACTGACTCACTCTTGTAAGATGTGCCCGAGTGGGTGGTACTGGCCTTCTATTTTAGGGTTAGCACAATTTAAAGCTAGATTTATAAAATTGGACTCCGTTCAATAAAACGTACTTTTAATTTTGTTGTCGTTGTTAGAGCTGAAAACAATTTTTAACAACAATTAAAAAACTACACCTGAAAACAAGCCTGACATAGATACAGGCTTAATGAAATAACTTTTCACATTACGAACATCATTTGTATAAAATAATCTATAAATCAGTATAAATAAATATTCCTTTCCAAAGCTTGATTGTTTTTCTATGATAATTATATTTATTTATATAATTATATGCTTTGATGTGAATGGTGAAGTGACTGAGAACTTGTGATATGAAGATCACAGGTTAACATTTGTTGTTTTCTTGTAATTCGGTACATTTTAATATGGTGCCCAGCATATTTTCACTATATATATACTATATAAATACACATACACATGCATCACTGGGATATTGTCCGTAGGAGAACATAAGTTTGGAAATTCTTAGAAAAAAAAAGTTTTCAATCAAATTTGAAAGATGAATTTCTCCGAAATGTATTACACAGTGTCATTCAGATAGTCAGTAATATATAATCTCAATAAATGGTAGCTATTTGTTTTTGTAATTCACTTATTAGAATGAAATAATAAATAATATAAACTATTTATTTTGTTACATATTATTTATTTAAAATAAAATGACAATCTGTCCTAATAGGCAATGGAGAGTCTGGAGGTACTGCATCTATCTAGACTCATTAATTCCTCCACAGGTTGACGATTTCTGTGTTCGTGCGAGTTCTCAGAATGATTCGGTAGTTCCCGATTTCCTTACCTTTCCAGGATAGTTATTTGTATTACTCTTCTTCGTTATCTCTGATGATTTCTTGTTTGAGTTTGTTTTAAAAATTAAGTCCGTAGTGCAACACCACATGAATAGCCACAGTTGGGTTGGTCAATAGAGTGGTTAGCACTTGCCTCAGCCGTATATTTAGATTTCTTTATCAAATTCGCTACTTCTTCATTTAAATGGCGAATCATTTATCCTGTCAAAAATCAGTGAAGTCCAATCATTGTTTTGATGGTTTATATAATTTGTTTCCATTTTTGTTTGTATGACACCTGGACACGTTTCCAAGGCATTTTTTAATTCTATTTTATGACATCTATAGGTATATATATATATATATAATATATAAACCTGTCAAGATCAATTTTAAACAATGTAGGCAATGATGGCATCGAATGAAATACAAATATATTGTAATATTTTCTTATGGCTTAAAAAATGTTTTAGTGTTTTATTTTTACTAATAATTAAAAAAATCAATTTAAACTTATAATTTATTATATCATATGAGGGCCCTTTACAGCCAAACATTTAGTCTAAAATAAATTCAATCAAAAGTCCTGAGAACAATATTGTTACGTCAGCAACAAAACCCTATATAACGATCTTAATATACCTTACTTTCTTGAACACATCCCTTACAAGTTCATGAAATTCCATAAAAGCCTATCCAACTACCCTAATCCCCTAGCACAGTCATTACACTGCACCACTCATCCCTATAATCCTCCTCGGAGACTAAAACGGCAGTGGCCTCGTGACCTGCTATAAATACGCGACAGTGGGAGTCCTGGCAATGGCAGTTTCTCTAATCATGACCTGAGCGTCTGTGGCTCTCGTGCTCTTGGTCAGCCTCCGCTGGCTCGTATCGTGTGGGACCTCCCAAGACTCCACTTCCTCTTTCGTATGCGAAGGAGGTGACAACCATTTGGACTTAGGAGGTCTCTGGGATGTTTGAAAATACTATACGAATGAAAATTGTAAATGTGGTATGCATGAGATCATTCATCACAATTACTTATTACCCAATAAGGCAGATTGTAATTTTATCATAATAACGTTGTTTTTTACTACTAAAAATAAATATAAAATAAGACATCTTCACAATTTTCCAGCCTCGTCTTTCCTTATTCAAACCCAAGCAGAGTAGTGCTTCAATGATCTCCTAGACTCGATATATGACACGGCCATAATGCCAGTATAATGATGCGAGGAAATAAGAGGTGTAAGGGCCCTCACTTCAAATATGTTTGACTCGCATCTCTTTTCAAGAATCTCTAAACAACTGAATTCCCAACGTTCCTCTCAGCTGTTCCAATGTCTGACAAACTTCTAGCCGTTGCAGTCACTCGCTATTTTATGACAGCTATAGGTATATATATATATATAAACCTGTAAAGAGCAATTTTAAACAGACCATAATTTCCCTACACCCTTTGTTGGAAAGATAACATTCACAGGACTGATTCTATAAAAAAAAAAAACCCACAATTTATAATGTATCGTTATATGGTTTTGTGAGGTATGATATTTTCATACGTTACACTGAAGTTCTATCGCCAATATTTTCTATTCCCCTCCGCTTCAGTACTACTCAGTCATGACTACAAAGCCTCCTCATCTTTATAACCTCCTTCAATTCGAATCGTGAGCTACTAATTTCTGCTGTCTGTCCTGTATTTATCTCACAAATCTGCATCCTTTGACCATTCGTTGCTTACCCATGCCACAAAACTTCCGAACTCTATTCCCATCGATATTCCTCGTCCATCAACTCTCCCAATCTTTAAATCTAGACTTGACCTGTCATTACCCCCCTTCAATCTAACGATTCATAATTCATCATTATTATTCATTATATATTATTTATTTATTTTCTATTGTAATTATCCCAACAACCTTTCACACTCTTTTCCTTTTGGTAATAATTCCTATATTTGCAATCTGATTCTGTGAGCACATTGTAGTCATTAGATGTAAATATGCCATTTATTATTTATAAGGTAATTACATCATTATGTTATATATTTTCTCTTTTCTAGCCAGCTAGACATACGTTTAGTATTCATCTTTGTTATCCTTAGGGGGAAGTGTTCCAGAAAGAAGTGTTTTTTTTGTTTTTTCATTTCATTTCAATAATGGTTTTATTATTAATTATTGGTTAGTTAGCTCACTAATGATCTTGTTTCATGAAGAACGTTACTCTAAACCCATGTTCTGAGAAAGCATCTGAAATTTAAAAAAAACAATGAATTTATTAATGTTATTTATGAGACAAAAGTTGCTAATTATTTTATTGAATAAACGGTAAAGTTTAAATAATTGACCTTTTCCCCATACTTTGTTACATCGACCAGTGCCCACCTGACATAACAATGGCCTAATGTCGATCAGTAAGAAATATTAGTCGATAGCTGATGTGGTGGGGGGTGCCTTTGACCAGTGACCAGCCGGCATGGAGGACCGCTGGGTCTTCGGCTCTCCCATTCACAATGGCATCGAGATAGCGTCAGCAAGTAAGTAGTGTTCCAGCACAGTAAACTCCCGGTTAACCGGCTCCACATCAATCGCACACAACGAGCATTCCAGAAATATATTCTGAATTAATTTTATCCCACTGTTGCAATAGGTTTCTTCAAGACTAGTTAGAAGAGTATTTTATAAAAAGAAAGTGTTAAAGCCTTCATCACTGGAATTGTCTGTATTTAACTAAGAAATAATAAGGCATGAAAAAAATTAACACCTCAAAATCTTTTTTGCATGACTATTGGTGTTGTTTATTCTTAAGATACCTTTAATAATTAAGATTGAGGTTGGATTGTTTTTATGAATACTATACTTCCAGAAAGACGAAGACCCCTTACCTGTTTCAAAGTACAGCCTCTCCCTGGCCTCTTCAGAATACCTTTAAGAATGGAAAATTTAAAATATCTTTAGTCGGGGGGCGGGGGTGTCTTTGATTCTTCGTAAATTAATAAATCCACATGTCCTAAATAGGATTGAAAAATTTACAGTACATGTTTGTCATTTCTGTGTTATGTCCAAAAATTCAATTTTATGTTGAGTTGATATGTCATACTTAAAAGTGGTTCTTTATTTTGGGAAATGTTGATCTGTGGAATTATACAAATTTTCACATATCAACTTTTGCAAAATTAAAGAACCATTTTAATTATGACATATCAGCTAAAAACAGAAAATTGATTGTTTTGGACATATCATACATCTGTCATAACCCCACAGATGTATCCACACTTTTTTTTTACATTTTTCCAATTATATAGACAGTGTTATCCTAAAGGATGTTTTGTTTTTGTTTTCTGGACTGCTCACGACTCAATGTAGAGGTTGAGGACCCTGGAAAGGCTTAACATTTAACTTTCAGATTTCACCAGTCTGTCGATCTGATTGTGAGTACTTATGCACAATGATTAGGAATGGTATAATAGATTCGATCGATATGAATTGTTGAAAAACGTTTACTATACAACACCTCAGATTGTGGTCAGATATTAATTATATACATTACTATAAAATAATTATAAATAATAATAAATAAAAACATAGGATGACCTTAAGCTAATTTACATGTTTGATTTTTTCCCATGGGAGCCATTAGAAATCACTCTTTCGGTCCGATTCTAACAATTTTTTTAGCCAATATTTAAAAACTAAATATTAGTTAAAATGCTGTTTTCGGTGACTGGTTAAAAAAATAAAATTTCAGCCAGAATATTTTTTCCCCTATCGACTTACAATTATTTAACTCCTGGGGATTACCCGGGTCTCGCCTTGACCATTTCTCAGTGCTATTCCTCCACCTTATAAATATTGTCTTTATACACAACTTATTTCATTATCAATGTGAGAAAATTAAATTCATAAAACTCAATCTTTAATAAATGATTTTTTTTTTTTACGGGGAAAGTTTATTATGTCCACAAATCTTAGAGTGTACCAGTAAATTTATGAGGAAATTTAGATGACGTGTAGCAAGTTCATAATTAACTTATAGCCGGTAATTGAACCATATATTTTATTAATATACTGATAAGATTTTAATTACGACTGGATCTGAATCATGCTAATTATGTAAGAACTCTGGGTGTATTTTCATCTTTGCTGTAGATTTCGTCTCACAGAGTGATATTATAATGGTATTGTGAAGATGATATTTCTACCAGACTCTATAAATAATCAATTAATACGCGCAAAATAAAAAAAGATGCTATTTATTAACGCTTTTATTCAAGTTTTCACTTTTTGTAAGCAATATATTCATAGTCAGATGAAAAGGGGCGTAATATACCCTATATATGAAAAGGGATACGAAATTTGGAAATTACAGAGGAATATCTTTGTTATGTCCTGCCTACAAAATAATATTCAATATAACATTTAAAAGGATACTTCTATTTGCAAAAAGAGAAGTCAAAATACTCATATAGGTTCTCTTCTTGATTCTAGAAAAAGTTTTTTTATATATATATATATATATATATATATATATATATATATATATATATAACTTCTTTATTGTGCTAAAATTACAATCTGCCTTATTAGGCAATAAGTAGCTGAGATAAATGTTCTCATTCATACCATATTTACAATTTATCAATCACTCGCTCATTCATACAATATTTACAAACAGCCCAGAGGCCTCCCAAATCCACATGGTTACTAAAAGAAGTTAGGAACGAATATATACCAACAATCGTTGTGGTATTCATAAAAATGACGAGGAAGCTGAATGTAAGGATTGTAAAGAAAGATGTATGACCCCTCCCCTAAATTCACATTCGATAAAGATTTTCATCTAGGGGATGCACTGACGTGTCTATTATTTAAAATGCTCTGGAAAAGGCTATATGACAATTAGGAATTTTGTGGAACAATATCAAGCAGGACAGTATAAGATGAAAATATGAATTATCATAAGATGACGGAATGGGATAGCATCTTTTGCAGTGATGATTGCGTCCCTCACCTTAGAAAGAACAGCCATTGGGTGATGGGATCAACAAATCCAAAACCAAAAATATGCATGATGATGGAAGTCACTTGTCAAGATCGGTGGATGAAAAGGTAACAATGTGCCTAGGAAATACAGTAACCTTCGACAATTATGTTTCCCATCTACTAAGCGATAGGACAATGGCAGTATATAAAGTCCGGGTTAAAAAAAATAAGCAACCTAATCACAAGAGGAACGATGGGTTGGAAAAGCTTTTACACAACCCTCGTACATGGTTCTGAACCCTGGACGATTTCCTGGTAAAAACGAACCCCGGTAAAAAAAGGAACATTCCGAAGATGTATGAACCCATAGAGGGAAGAGAGAAGGAGTAAGAGAAACAATTTTGAGTCGTTTTCCAAGGACCAGCCTCAAATAATAATAAAGTTGAAGAGATTAAATTGTCCCAAACAACAGAACACATGGCAAGTATGGCAAATTGGTCCAAAAAAATGCTGGAGAAAGGCTTGAATCTACCCGAATACTGTGAAGGGCGCTGACTAAACGGAGTAGGAAGATGCTAGAAGCATTCTTCGAATTCGGAACTGGAAAAGTGCTTCACGGAGTCAAAATGGCAGGCGGAAATTGACACATGAGGACAAAGCCACTAGTGGAGAATAGCACCAGCCATGATGAGGATAATAAAGTAGTGGAGAAAGCTTGTCTGTCCCCAGCCTACTGATTACGGCCAACCTCAACGCAATTTTGATATTCGCTATTTCTTAATTGAATTATATCAACCAATATAAAACAATACACATGTAAATATCCATTTACATGGGGTTCATGTGAGAGCTAGGAAGCCAGTGAACATTTTACAAAAGAATGCAACAAAAATTTGACACCTTAACAAAAATAATGGCACAGTCACAAACTGTTTTTCTATTATTCACACGTATTTATTTTAGAGTTTAAAACAATGAATTGAATACTATTTAGCAACATAGTACATAAAATGTTTGGTCACTGGGACAAATATATTTATCATTTATTGTAACATTCATGATATTTGAGCATATCATGGCCAGGAACCTTCACATCTGGTGAGCATCTTCCCTTATACGCCTATGAGTGGGGATGAGATAAACGGTCAGTCTTAGCACGACCGCCGAGAAGAGCGGACTCTTATCAAGCTCCCGAACTTGTCGGCGGTACCATACAGGAAGAGAGGAGAAGAACCAACAGCAGACAGTAATGTTGATTGGGTTATACGAAGATCATCGATTGGGTGATATTAGTATTGTTTATTATGGATCCATTAAAAGAAATTGAGCTCAAATTTCATGTTTTTCTAATTAGTAGTAAATATCCTAATTTAAAAGGAATTGAATATTTTTTTATACTTTTTGTCAGCACTCTATATAATTATAATTATTTGTTATAACCATTTTATTTGTATATATTTCACAATTCCTGGTTTCTCAACTTATTAATAACTACAACATTAGCCTTGAGATCGGGCGATTCAATCGGGATAAATTCCTACGTCAAAGACATAAAGCAATTTGAATTGAAGATCTCATGACGGACCTGCCAAATTAGTTAAGGTAAATTGATCAAATAAAGTAAAAAAAGAAATGGTAAAAAAGGAGGTAGGTTTCAATATATATTTACAAATCTATCTATTGATAAATATATATATATATATAGTCACGTACCTTATCCGGTGATTAATCCTTACGCTATATTCAAACTAATAAAATAATGTATTGAATGTATTTGATCAGGATGCCATTTACTTATTTGACTCTATTGGTTTTATTTATCTATCAAACTTTCACTTGTGACTCTTCTCTAAAACTGATTTGCCGACTCCAATTACCGAGAACAAATCAGTGTCATCCTCTACCTCAAGGCGACAAGTGTTTTTTCCCCTCTTCTCCATGTCTGTCTTCTACCCGAGAGGTTCTATGGTCTGTAGAAAATCTAAAATCGCGTTTTTCACATAGCCACTGGTCTATTGCCGAGTCAATGAGAGGAAAAAACAGACTCTTAGAACTAAGATATTTATAGGTAATTAAATACAGTAAACTTACAAATCTTATTTCCACGTTATTTACAAATGATGTATATGTAGCAAGTTCCACATACAACAATACATTGTGGTGGTTAAGGACTTTTTACTCCTTACTCCATCATAACAGCTCAACTTAATAGATTAGTTGCTCATAAACCATTAAGCAGACAAAAACATATTAAATCCTGTTACAGTAACGATGGTATAACGAAATATACAACTAAAATGTTCCATTGCATTGGAAAGCTGAAGAACAAAATACAACTAGGCGCAAGAGTGTCCAGTGTAAATAGCCGAGTTAGACTACTAAAGAATAGCCTTATTGACTAAATATAATCTCAATAAAACTAGTAACATTTAATACTAAAATGGTCTGTTTTGATTACTGCCATAATCTATGAGGTTATCTAATCTTGGGAATTTTGTCGTAAAATTTGGCCTTCTAGAACCCTTGACACCCAACAAAGCCTGTAGTAACATCAGTTAGTCTCAGCGTGACTGCTCAAGTTTTTAGTTTGTGCATCTCGATTTAGACGTCAAAATACCTTACTGAGAATCCTACCTTATTTATCTTTCACCTCGAGATTTGTACATGAAAGCAGATCGTTCGGTAAGAAAATTCATTATATTTTATTAAATCAGCCAAATCACATAGGCAGATGTATATTGTTGTCTTTTATACAGAAAGTAACGGGTCTTTCATTAAGCGCTTCCTATCTTTAAATTTAAATAAAACAAAGTGTGAGTGAGATATCCTCAAATTTTTTTTATTCTTTTGAAAGGCTTATTGATGCCATTATGTATGGAATATAACATCGTGCAAATGTCCACCGCGGCTTTGTTGGGTGGCTCGCATCCGAAATGTCTGATTTTCCATGACTCTGGCGCATAAATCAGGCTGAATTTGACCGATGGCATGTTGGCTTTGAGGACCGCTGTGATTTGTGGCTTATTCGCATAGACCTGCGACTTAAACCCCACAAGAAAAAGTCTAACGGGGTCAAATCGCCCGATCTCGGTGGCCAGTTCACATCACCTCCACGTGAGATGACCACACGCCGTTGTCTATGGTCGTTTACCTTCAGCTCCTGGGTCAGTTGAATTTTGTACGGGTGCAGGCCCAAGTCACGACACAAAATTCGCCAAGTTGTGGTCTGCGAAAGACGGAGTTCTTGTAGCGACGCGAAATCGACTGCCTCGGATTCTCCTGCACACTCTCACGGACAGCAGCGATGTTTTCGGCAGATCTTGCGTTTCGTTGACGTACGGGTGTTGGTTGATTGTTTACTGAACCAGTGGACTCAAATTTATCCACCACACTGTGAATATTCTTTCGGTAGGACCGTTATGATGACCACGGAACGTTGCCCGAACAGAACACCCATATTGATAAAACAATTTTATTATTTGCACGTGTTGTTGAACACTATCTGGTGATTTGGCAAAACAGACTGAATAAATGACAGCCAATTCGACAGGTTCATCGTTCATTGTTACAGCTTCAGCAATATGGCCACTATCAACTGTCGGAAGTCGGAAGTCCCAATTGGTCGCACCTCACATGCCCAACTATAATGGAAACATCCAACTTCAAAAGATATATATGTATATATTACTAGTATATCTTGAAGAAATCGATACAAACATATTGGCCACATCAAGCAAAATGATACTACCACTTCAATATTATATCATAACAAAGTGCTCATCGAAAAATTACTACAATTTACCAGATATATTGCCAAATTTTTTAACGAAAAAATACCTGCCTCACAGTACTTTAAAGTAACGAAGATTTACAGGCTAAAATTGGTTATCTATTTGACAGACAATTGGCAATGTTAATTCTCGATCTGTTTACTGATTACACTGCTTGGATGGCAACAACACGCAAGATCAATTCCAACGATATAGTCCAGTTGCCAGGAAGCTAAAATGGGCATATGCTTACAAATGGTAGGCATAAGGTTTTTTTTTTTTATCTTATATCAATATTTAATATTAGTATTAATAAGAAGAATGAGTGTTTGACCCCCTCCCCCGGCTTAATATTTGGGAGCCGAAAATTCCGGACTTTTTAAGGTGTTTGGAAAATAACTTTTTTCCGTTAATCGTAGAGGTGATTAATTTCTTATCGATTTGACAGGGGAACAAATTTCAACATCGTTTGTTTGAGACATTTTTTTCCTGAACCCAAAATTAAGCCAGATACTGGTAATTAAAGTTGGACAACCTTTTCCATAATTTCACAAAACTACGATTGCAACCTTCTATTTGCTATACGGCATGGTATGGTATATAGGTTGTATACGTAATGTATATACTTATATCTAATGTATTTTATTCATGATAATAATAATTGCTTATAGTAATTTATTGGCTTTCTAACCAATGGTCACAATTTTTGTAATTGTAAAGCCTTGTCAACATTGGAGTCACAGATATTTACTGACGACTAGTGTTAACAACATTTCAAAAACGTCAATAATTTTGTCATCAACATCTCGTATCCTCAACAAGTCCTTATATAAAGAATTCACACCAATCCAGGACTAAACACTTATTTCCAACAGCAAAATCTATGTTGTCGAAGGTGGACACCAACTGCAAAATGTATTGACATCGCAATAACAACTTTGGTTCCATTTATGCCAAATATATTAACTACTTAAGAAAGCACTATAGCTCTAACATAATGGTTATATTTGACGGATACCCGGGTGAGTCGGGTCAGGGGAGTACTAAGACTTGTGAAACAATTCATCGTTCCAAGGTACTCACTTCAGCTGACATAATAATTGATGCACCAGCAAATGCTGTAGTTATTCGAGAAAGATTCCTAGGGATTGAGAACCACATGATGCGTTTAATTTTGATGCTGACAAAAGATTTGGAAAAAGAAGGCATGCAAGTGAAACATGCAGACAAAGATCCTGACTGGTTGATCACACAGCTATTTACCGAGCATTAGTTTCTGACAATGTTGTAATTTAAATGAGGACATTAATGTAATTGTTCTGCTCACTCGGCTAACATATTCTTTCAAAGGTGAGAACATATTTATCCACAAACCAGGGAGTGGCAATAAAGTAGTTTTATGGCACGCTACCAAATAATTCAAGAACGACCCTGCACATGTACTTTTCATTCATTCATTTACTGATTGTGACACTAAATAGGCATATTTTGGCCATCGTATGGACAATCGAAATTGTACTCTCTTCTGAAAAAGCGGCCACGATTTGAAGGACTATGATGCAAACTTCAGAAACCCTTAAGTTTCTGATTAATCTATAATTCAGGCAATGCTGGAAAATATCTTATCCTTGAATTGTATGGTAGTGAAATGGAAACCAACGAATCACCGGACCTATTGAGATCCCTGATGTTGACAAAATCAGTCTTAAAAAGTAAATTGGGAAACTGCCACATACAGAAGATACAGCTAAGTTGCATGCACTTCGAAGTCCTCTTCAAGTTCAAAGTTGGTTGGGTCACAACAAATATCCACTTGAATGCAGCTGGGAACAGAGCTCTTCCGGTATAAGTCCAATTATGACGACCCCTGAGTCGCTGCTACAGTTTGTTTCCTGCGGTTGTAAGAAAGTTTACAGTGGAGCTTGTAGCTGCCGAAAAGCACACTCCACAATATGCTCCTCGAACACTGCAGTGCACTTCTTGCAAGAATGTTCCACAGGTAGTAGCTGGAGATCTTTTCAAAGACCCCGAAGGTGTGATTCAAAATGCTGTAGGTCTGCTTTGTGATCAGCTTGTGCTGGATTGTCTAGTGTGCAGGACTGTGATTCCTATATGGACAGCACACAGTTAGAGGACAGTTACCATAAGCTAGGACCTTCAAAATACCAAAAACTGTGTTTTTTTTAATTACTTTTCTTTCAAATTTATAATAAACTAATTATCGCTACGATTAACCAGAAAAAAATTTTAATTTCCAAAAATCGAAAGAAGTTCGAATTTATTAGGTATTTTGCCTACCAAATATTAACCCTTATATATTCTTCTTACTACAACTAATATCTACAAGATTTTAAAAAATCCTTCTACCTGACCTTTTACTAGGTAAAAGTGCCCTATGACTGGACTAATAGCAGTTATTGGATCTGCCTAACGTAGATTTTGTTAACTTGAATCGGTAGTTTAGCAAGAGTCATTGATTCGTCCAGGTCATCACCAGGTATGTTTCAGCAAGTTCATTTCAACCTATCACAAGGTTATTCTAAATGTTGTACATGTGTAAACATATAACTCAATTCCACTTTGATTTAAATTATTTAGAAACCTATTTAATTGTTTTACCAGCTGCCAGCCTTATCATGGTGAGAGTAATGAGACTGAATAAGCATACAACAGTTCAACTGTAAGTTAATAACTTATAGTGGGGAGTTCTGTGATAGGAATGAAAAATATGGTAGTTACGGTGAAGTAACTGCTTCCGCTCATAATTTCCATTTAACTCAGGATGGCTGGTTTTATTTTTAGTTTTAGTGGCACCTGAAGGCCCAAAGTTCCCATTAAGCGTTATAAGCGTGGTACTTATTTTTTATAGTATTTTTTTTTTTTTTTTTTTTTTTATATATATTCCTTTATTGTGCAATATTTACAATCTGCCTTTTATAAGGCAATAAGTAATTAAGATATATGCTCTCATTCATACAATATTTACAGTTCATCATTCACTCGCTCATTCATACAATATTTACAGACAGCCCAGAGACCCCCCAAATCCACCGCAAAGAGAAAGCGGAGTCTTGGGAAGTCCCCCACGCTCCTCCGTCAGCCGCGTCACCGGATACTAGCCAGTGGATGCTGACCAAGAGCGCGAGAGCCACAGACGCTCAGGACATGATTGGAGAGACTGGCCATTGCCAGGACTCCCACTGTCACGCGTTTATAGCAGGTCACGAGGCCACTGCCGTTTCAGTCTCCGAGGAGGATTATAGGGATGAGTGGCGCAGTGCATTGACTGTGCTACAGGATTAGGGTGGTTGGAAATTTATAGTATTTTAAATTACATACCACAAATAATATTATTTTCATACTTTAAATTTAAATTAAAAGTATTTTCACTTTACTAGTATTTAAATTCTTTAATTTAATTGAAAGTATTCGTTTGAAGTGGTTAATAAATACTGTATTTAGATTGTTTATTATTTACTGAAAATTAACTTGCACGATTGTAAGCTTCTAAGTAAATTGAAAACTAAATAAATGTATAACTAACTTGGGTATTATAAATCATAAACCAATTCGCCAAAATTATTATGTGGAAACACTCTAGAGAAAGGCTGACGTATTTACCAAACCAAAAACCCGTTAGCCCAGGCCCACTCCAAGAGATCTGTGGTCTACGTCAAAATTATTGAACATAATTGCCGCGTAAAATAGTACCTACCTGCCAATAGTAATAAACAGAAACAAAAAAAAAAAAAAAAGAAAAAAAAGAAAAGAAGAACATGCAAGTATATGTGCTCCACCAAAGCAAGTACGAACAACTAATAGATAAAATAATATTTTTTAAAAAAGTGAAACTAACTATATTCGAATTCTACATTGCATTCCTCAGACTACGTATATTAAACTAATAAAACATAATTCATGAAAATTTCATAAAAACACTATTATATTTGCTATTTTTAAAGTTTTGAGGTTGTTTTTTATTGCGTTCCTCTTGCGTGCTTGAGATGTTATGTTACCTTAACTCATTTTGCAGCGGTTGCTGCACTGGCCTACACCAAGCCTCTTTCCAAGCACAATTGAGATATATTGTCGTCACCTGAGAATATATACAATGCGCAATCGAACAAATAGCACATAGTTTTTTTGTTGAGCTGTTGATCATTGTTTTCTAACTTTCTACATGCAACAGTTTTAATTTGTCTATTCTATATATTTATATCTGCAATATTGTATAAAATTCTTACAGGTTGTATTCTTGAAATGGCACCATTAAGTAGTATAAGCTGCTTGCTCTGTTAACTCCTATAAAAATATTAATCATTCACTCAATATTAGTTTCGTTTTCGTTATTAGAGTTTGCGAAAGCGCTTGTAGTTTGTCCCAACAATTTCAGATGTGTACATACTGAAAAGCACCGGAGACAAAACCGCTCCTTCAGGAACTCCACAAATCAGAGGGAAAGGGTTAGAGATACAATCAGCCACCCGTACCCTCACCGACTGTTCTTCAAGAAGGAAACCAACATGGCGTATAGCTGCTCTGTGCATTCCCAGTCCCGGGGAATGAGCATCCAGTGGGACACTGAGTCGAAAGCCTGCGTGCAGTTCGACGAGATCATAGCAGTTGCTGTATTCTTATTGATACCGAGGGTTGCTTCCGTCTATACCTTCACAAGCGGATTTTATTTACTCAGATGAGCCTGAAAACCGCTCTTGAGAGGTTAAAGAACGCCGACCTGAACCCGTTGCTTGGTGTGTCATCGGTGGGTGTGTTCATCCACCGGAGACACATTAAGTTTTTTGACTCGTTGTAGCACCTCACAAACCCAGTGTTTAACACTATGACCCCACCACCCTTCCCACATCGATGGCAACAGACTGTCGGGGATTTAGTTAAAGTTTTTATTGTTAGATGTAAATTAGTTTTAAGTCTGTGATAAATAAGGTGAACCCCATCGCTTTTAATAAATTCAGTCCATTAATGTATAATGTACATCATTATACTTTTGTACAATGCAGATCACTATTAGTAGAACACAGAATTTGTATAAATTGTAGCCAAGCTACAGGAAATCAATTGTAAACAGATTCGTTTGTAGATCTATATTTTGTAACATATATTAATTTTGTGACAAAGGGATATGAAACAAAAAAATAAATAAATAAAATAAGAGTTCATTCGTACCTTATACGCAGTTTCATTCACAGAATACGCATTATTTTAAAATCCCAAATTTCATTATTTCGCAACATAACTTGCCAACAGGTGCAATACGTCTTACCAGTGCTTAGGTGAGACCAAACGTGAAGCGGAGTTGAGCCGATGAATAAAGCTAGTAAACCCGGTCAGTTAAAAATTATTATTCCTTTATTTACTAATTTACTCCGTAATATTTAACACTGTATCTAACATAGATTACATAATTAGTTAATTTAATTATTTTTTTTAATAATTAACGTTTGGACAGAACCCAGTTAGACCCATTTGGGAATAAGCATTAAAATAGCTCCTGCAGTTGGGATTGTGGGATGGTCCGGTGACTGGGGTGCACAATAGGCGGAATCGTAAGCCTACTTAGACAAAAGTCGTATCTCGTTTGAAAACTCTCCAATTGCTACCATAATTGGGGGATTTATGTTTTGTGGAGTGTAGATTACTACTTTGAAGTTCAAGAAGTAGTAGTGCATAGAATCGAGAATCAATTTTATTTAATATGCAAATGATTGGGTTTTTTCCTCTTCAAGTTCGTAATCTGCAAACAAAAAAGCGTAGGAACATATTTAGGAAAGGAAACAAAGACTTAGGGCATCTTTTACGGTAGTTATTCTTGGCAACTTGAGCCTCTTCTGATAATTCACCAATCGGTAACATGTGTTTTATTATTGCAGAACCATGAATTAATAGTTTATGGATGCTGGCTGACTTTATTTATTACGGCAGATTTATACAATTAAATATACAATTTCACCGTCGCAAATGAGTATTCATCTAAATGTTCTTCATTAACTGGATAACCAGATGATATAGTTCCCAGCGTTACTGAGAAGCGATGAGTGAAATCTTGAATGACACCAGTTATGGCCAGACATGAAAAACCAAGGTTGGCAAAAAAAAAACCTCCTAGATGTATTACCGTCGTTCGTTTATTCGTGGCGGTTTATGAAGCTGATTTTCATTTTTATTTATTCCTGATATATCAGTGGACATTTGGGAGTTTAATTACAATCCTACTTTTTAGGTATTTTTAATCAAGTCATTTAATCGTTGTGCAGAGTATACGTTATGCTATGTGCCCCGGATTTGAGTTTAATAAGTATTAGTTAACTTACCTGAACTAGCAGAGTTCATTCTTGTAGTTAATTTATTAATTGAAGGGTTTGCTGCAAAAAGGAGGTAGCTCCATCCCATAGCTGTTGGGAGTTAGAAACACTTTCTTGTGTAAAAAAAAAACTCTTTTATTTGGCACAAAAAGGATGCATCTCTAATCGTAATATGTAAACACCATAATTGAAAGTAAGCAACAACAATATTTTTACATAACTTAAAATTTGAATTTTTTAAACGTTTTGTTTGGTTTCCCAACAAATGGAAAAATTGGAGCTACCTCCTTTTTGCAGCAAACCCTTCAATTTTAATTAAAACTCATAAAATGATAACACATCTTACGTAATGTTACTTGATCTAATAAAAGTATTACATTTAAACACACAATATGTAGTCTTTGTTTTGTTTCCTAAATAAGTTCCTACGTTGTTTTGTTTGTAGGTTACGAATTTGACGTGGAATAACCGATCATTTGCATATTAAATAAACCAATAAATCAATCCTCGATTCTACGCACTACTACTTCTTGAACTTCAAATTCTTAATCTACGCCCCATAAAACATAAATTATTAAGTTATGGTAACATAAATTATGGTAGCAATCCGGACAGTTTTCAAAGGAGATACGACTTTCGTCCACCTAGACTCACGAAGTGGGTTCTGGGAGGATTTGGATTTTTCCAATATGTAAACAATGGTGGATTGTACTACTGTATTTAAGTTAGGTGAATATATGGGTTTTATCCTCATCCTCTGATCAGACCTTGTGCTCAACAAAGCAATATCTATAACCACCTCCTAGGCTGTGCCCTCGTCCTTGCTTCGTCGTCTTGTACTCTCTCAGGCTCACATCGGTGGGATCCCCAAATGAGCTAAAATATTCAAACGATGGCATTTATGGCCTGAGGGTCTTAAAACGAAATAAACCGCAAACAAATTATTTTATTTTGTCTGTCCTAACCTATTCTACAACCCAAAACACATCAACATAATGTTTGCTGCCTATGGTAAACATTCTGACTTAGACGGGGCGCTCAATGACTGATAAAACCTGTGTACATACAATACGATCATTTGGTCCTGATAGCGAAATAACCATCATCTCTTCAAACAAATATATCGACCACACTTTTAGACGATATAACCTCAACCGAAAATTCCCATTCCACCCTTGTTTTCCATCTAAAAATATGAAAATTTAATTACCTGCTTGATGAAATTACAACTCTACAGCGCATAGAGAGTCATACAATAATTTGAAATTTGGCCTTTATTTTTGAGAAATATTGTCTTTTCGCGTAGAAGTAATGGGCTGGAATTTCCAGTTTTAAAGTTAAATAGCAGGGGATCATTTACTAATGGTATTATCTCGATCCACTATGATTTATTATTAACTTTTTGATTACTTATCTTTGTATTTAATCAATTTAAATGTAAAAGAGAGTAAATTTTAGACTACGTTAATCGACGAACACAATTGAAGTAATCAACTCCAAAGTAATTGGTTACGCTGATAATACCGATCTTACCCTATTTTCATTAATAAAGAAATCATTGCTGAGCACGAAATGAAAGGCTGTACCTGGCTGGAGGTGTTTCTCGAGAGTAACTATCCTTTCGACTAAAAATTATTAATAGTAAAAAAAAAAAGGACACATTACAGATATGAAAATTAAACTCAAAGAAATTTTTAAAAAGTTTCAAAACCTAATAATGATAGCGAAATCCCTTCTGCGCATTTTTTGACGTTATTCGTTGAAAGTACGATTTTCAGCGCCCAATATTTTTTTTCAAATCAACTAGTTTAGAAACTTGAGCAGAATAAGCAATCGGGGCGATTGTTGGCATGGTTTCTACAATGCTTACCCCCTTTATGGTCTTTGTAATTATTTGGGATAATAATGAAATTGCAGGCTAGTAACAGGTCCCAAACTACATTACCCCGGCCAATCGCAAATTTTCTAAGGCAGAATATCCACTTAATAAACATTGTTCTATGGTGAGTGGGGAGAATTGAACATTTGTGTAAACATGGCTGATTTTATTCGACAGTACTTACTGAGAGCTCCGACTGCATACAATCGAATATTTCTCAGTTCCAATGGTTCTATTGAATAACTTTTAGGGTGTCTTCTATTAACAATGAGCATATCTCCAGGAGGTCAGTCAAAAGTTTAAATATATAATAATGTGAAAAAAAAAGAAATTTCAGTTTTCATTTTTGTGACAGCGACTAATCAATTATTTATCCATTACATAAGGTCTGACTTATTGACGTTTAATGTAACAGAAATGTGACTCTACTACTTAAGTTCAAAAAGTTAGCTTCGACCACATGCAACTCTAAATACAATTTTTAAGAAAATAAGATGATTTCTGTAACCATATGTGAGTTTCAGAATTTATAAATTATGTTTCCAGTTGATTTTCGAATCTAATTTCAGATTGGTTGCCAGAAAATGGTAGTTAAAAAGGTTTTGAAAAACTGTCAGAAATAATTCTTTTAGCCAATTTTAATTTTCCAAATTCGGAGAGACCACTTTTGCAAGATTTTCGTGCCTGGCACGATAGTTTAGAACTTCCGCTTCGGCTAGAAAAAGACAGAACGCAGATAATGTGACCTTTTATGCTTACATTGATTTCATTAAATAAATATCTAGAAAATCTATTATGGCATTGTTTTCAAAATAGCATATTTATCAGCAACTTTTCTTAAACTTTGTTTCGAGGATTGGTTAGGTCCCTGGTTCAATCACCACCCATTACAAAATATCCTTTCTTTGGCTAATAATTATTGATGTTATTAACATTAATTGCGAAGAGTATGCAAAAAATAAATAATAAATAATGAAAAAATTCTTTCTCCTTGTTCTATCTTTTAAAATTTCTGACAGCAATGTTAATATTTAAAACTTAAAGGTCTGTTCTGTTTCATCGATAAGAACGGTAGGGCAAAAAGAACTTCAAAGCTGTTCTAAACAATATCCTCATTCGACCCCATTTCAATAGTAATTTTTTCATATTCTAATTACACTTGTTTTTAATATGTTTTTCAGAGATCGTGGTGGTTTAAAAAATAAAACAGTGTATTTTTTTCTTTTATGAAATTGAAAAGGTTTTTTTTTTTATTTCAGAATCATTTCATTCATATTGTAGAAAAATCACGATGTCTTCCACTGTGCTTTGGTATACAGCTAGCTTATTTTATCTTACATCTAACATGCATATTATTAATATGACTAAAATTTAGTTCACGATTGATACAACAAATATAAAACAGAAAACTGATTAAAATTTCCAATGAAATAATAATGCTTGGATCGAGTTGACCTTGGTAATAACCCGGAATCATATTTTCCACGCTTCAAAACAGTCATTGGCAATTGTGTGTCGCTTGAGACGTTACAATTGGTGTGAATGTTCATAATAAGAGTGGAGAGAAATGAGAAGTAGCGGGCGCACAGTGCATAATTCTAAAAATTAAAGGTTTATTTCGAAAGCAAAACGTGCGATTGAAACCACTTAAGAATGAAATAGTACAAGGATACGTCTAATCTATTGATCGATTGTATCCTACGTTCGGCGACAGAATGTTTCAGCAGAGGGAAATAAGTACCGAGAATAAATGATAAATTGATTGACCTTTAGCACAATGTATTAGTGAATCTATTAGGTAACTTTGCGGCTAAGGGCAAGGATCTGCTTCTAAAAAATTAAAGACAACTACATTGTCTTCCCGCAATTAGTCCATTTATACACCCAAGTCCTTTCGGTCCTCTCACACTGTCAGTATCAAGTACTGATATGACTTCTCATACGCGCAATTTTGGACATATAACTCCTATTAATTATATAAATAAACCTTTAAGTACAATACAGTTTACACCAAATGAAATTAATTACAGTTAGATAACAATAACAAAAACAAATTTTGATGTTTGTAGTATCTAGGAACCGGTTATATTAAACGTGGAAAATCTAGAACTTTAAAGATTAAATAGTTTCTGAGTTGTGACTTGAGAAAACTTTAAAACGGCGACATGATGCCAACTTTTTAATTGATACTTTTCTTCATACTCGTAATTGTAATTTAATCAACGTAAGTGAGGAATGGAAATTACAGGAGTGTGGAAAAGGTGAGCGCGAGATCTACGGCAGTTGCTGGACACACGACTAGCGACTTACTGTTCTCAGTTTGAGCGACTCAAGAGTCAAAGGATGCTAGAATCTCGCAATATGATTGGTTAATTGGTGAGTAATTACCCACGATTCATAACTTAGCAGGTACCAAGCTTGTTTGAAATTAATTATAAACGAGGCAAAATCTTTTTAAGTCGCAAGATAAGGCTAAAAGATAATAACACTCTATGTGACCATTTCCAATACGCAGCCAAGTCTTTTACTGAATAAATAATCGGCAATATGCAATTTCGTCGAAACCTAAAATGATTATAGACCATGTTCGGAAATACGTCGGCAACAACCCTCGTTGGCAACGCTGTTCCACAACAGCAGTGGGTTATTGACGAATTGAAGGGCAAATGTTGCTCTCAACTACTGCACAAAACCTATACACCGAGTAACCTCAGGATCGATCAGATGGACTTCATCCGTTTCTTCTACCGTGCAACCATCTCCACACAGCTGGTACGGATCAACGGCATCAAGGGTGGCTTAACCTGTTGCTGCTAAGTACATTGGCTCAGCTAGATAACTTCTTCCAGAGTGCGTTTTAAGTAGTTCACTTCGTAACATAAAATATTGAGAAACGAATTAAGTTCAGCTCGATATCTTATTATATACAACCATTTATGAATAAGGCTAACTTTATACTTTCAACTAAATTGTACACTCGATGCTAAATAAATATGGCACAAGTCAGGCTCTTTTTTTTCCTTATTACTATTAGGTCGTTACAAAATCACTTGTGCATAAAACTGTTTTCTTAAAAAAACGTATTTATAGGAACGGTTTTGAATGGCTGTGCAGCGTCATCTTTAAAAGTGTGCCCAATTTGTAATTCATCTTTAATGGTGAGTAAACTGAACATTTTGGGAGAATAACTGAGCTTAGGTCCTTAAACACATGATAAAGGGCAATGTTTGTCCAGAGTGCTATAGATGTTTGTATGGCTACCATGTATCTTTTGCTATGAATAAATTCGACAAACAAAAAACAGTGTTATAAATAAATCTTTATTGTCTTCATTTATATATATATATATATACATATATGTACTATACAAAATTGGATTACTTCCTCCGTCCTTCTAAGTATTTCCTACAGGTTACTCAAACATATATATTAAAACACTATGAACAGAAAAAAATTAAGATAATTCAAAAAATAAAATTTTAAATTCATTATCAAATTTAATTTACAAAAATCATGTGGAGGGGGGTAGGAAACATACTAAACCCATTGGTGCCCACCCAGAAAATATTACTATTAATTACAGCATACTATAGTAAATGGTGTAAAAATAGATTTAGTTAATATGAACTTCAATTAATTAAATTGAAATCAAATGAGTTTATGGGGTATTTTCGCCAACGATTGATGTCAGCAGTAAGCCTGAAGACTGACTGACTTTCTCTCAACTATTTTCTCATATTTTACTGGCACAATGTGACTTTTCTGGGTTTCAATATAGTTTAGATTTTCTTTTATTTATTTTTTTTTACTTAAACAACACCTTTCTTCTTTACTGACATAATTCCATTCTGCATTTATATTTTATTTGTTCAAAACATCACAAACTTTCGGCTAGGTCACATACGCAATACTCAATCTTCTTCTACAGAACCAGCCAATCATCACTCAAAATTAAAAACTTCTTGTTATTTTAGGTTAATGCACCCAGTCCTGTTTAGCCTGTGCACCCAGTTAGATGAATATATCTTATTGTTTCTTGCTAACTTCCTCCACTGGCTCATAGATATCTCAGAACCTTGGCTGAAATAGGCCATTCCATCTTTCTCTATTTGCATTCTTAATTATTTCCTTCTGAGCAAGGATCCCACTGGCAGAGTAGTCTGCATATGCACTGAATAGCCTTAAACTCCAAATTCTTTGCTCTAGTCAGTTCACAACACACCTCATATTGAATATCAGTTCATAGAAATCTACTTCCTTTACTCCTTGTTAATTGTCCACCTAAACTACCCTTTGATCTTTCATTTACCATCTTAAATTAATTTAGTTCCTCGGAATGATCACACCATCATCTCCAGAGATCTAAATACCAAAATTCCTTTCGATATTATCATATAAACATTTCCTAACCAATCAAGTCCCTTGATCTACGCATTTGATTGATATTTGTAGCACCTTACTCTCCTAACAGCATTAACACTTGGCTCGATCTGTCCATCATAGATTTCTCAATCTTCATTCATCATCTCAAAACCAATTATCCTACTTATCCAACAAACTAATATCTATCTCCATACAACATAGTTCCGTTCTTTACTCTAAGAGTTATAACCTACTGTACTTCGATATTATTAAATTAATGGCAACAAGTATAAAAAAAATAAAAATAATTTTATTGTTTATTCAATCAATGCAGAAAAATATTCATATTACATATTCAATGGGTCGCAGGAATATACTTTGAAACTGTCAGAGCATTGGAGCAATTTTCTTGATACTTAAGATTCCAGATAGATTAACATAACATTACAGCTCTTAGAGATTTGTCAGTACTAGATAAGGATGTACCATTGAGAGCCTTAAGTTGTTTACTATACATTATGGGTTCACTGTCATACTTCAAACTGTAAAGTTTTCTTTTTTCAAACAATGCCTAATCTAGAATGATGTAGCATTTAATGGTTTGCAGAGAGAAGCGTGGTTGTGTGGTACGGTGTCGAGTCGGAGAGGAATTGGAGAGACAGCCCAAGTCCGCTAAGCCAGGAGGATGGCATGGCACCTATCAGAGAACTCCGCCTTTCCAAAGGCTCCATACATCCAGGCGGAGCCACACCTCACATCAAGGATGCGTTCGGTAATTATATATTAATTACCAATAAAATATATATAATTATTAATTTTATTAATAATATAATTCTAGTACATTACATATATATTTGTAATTTTTAGCAATTAGTGAGTTTTGTTAACAGGGTTATAAAATAGTAATTATAAGTATAAAACTGTGTTTCTACATAAAAATCAAGCTTTGATTAGAAAAACAGTTTCTTAACCCAACAAATCAAACATATATTCAAACTGTAAAGAGAGGATTTATTAATTAATTTATCCAATAGACTGTACCAACAAAAAACTGATTTGTTTCAGATATGGCTTTCATTATAGCATCATCATTTTCATCATCTTACCCATTTATCCAATCAGTGTTGGTTTGTTGCTTCTATCTATTAATTGTGGGTACCTATACCTATAGTTTCTTTATAATTATTGGTAAAAGCAGGCTTTTTGATAGCCTTCTTTCAGAAGAGATAGTATTTATTTTACATAGTAAGTTAAGGTGTGTATGTGAAATAGAGCCAAACAACTTTTTTTATAAAACGTTTGTATCCTTAACCCTCTCAATACCAAATTTAAAATAAAGTTTCCTCCTAAGCAAATTTAATGCAAATATGAATTTTTCCAGGTCCAAGAACTCAGAACACCAGCCGGGAATGGACTGGCACTCCAATACCAGACTCAATTTCGATACCTGAGTTCAAATCATTTGATCAGTCAGAGGACACTATTGCCACTGAAGACTCAGCTGGTGGACTACCTGGTTTAGAAAAAAATGCAGTAACTATTTTTTTAATTATTTCAATAAATTAAATTAAGGAAAAATTATGAATATCAGCATTTTTCAGATGAAAACACGTGATGTGACAGAAAGTAATCCATTTTTTTATTTCAACAGGACAGAGATAGTTTGTTTTTTCGAGATTGTAAAAGAAGAATAGATCTTATTATTGTCTATGAAGAAGATGATATTGACCTAGGAGTTTTATCTGAAATTGAAACAATAGGAATGGAAACAAGAAGACAGTTTCATAAAAATTTAGAAAAAGAAGGCTTAGAATTAGAACTGGAAGGCAAACAGGTAGGTTATTACTCATTATTAAATACTGACCCTATCTGAAATGTGTGCTTGGTTTGTAATCCATTGCTTTTGACATAGATAGGAAGTTAAACTTCTTAAAACAGAGGGAAATATCACCAAATCCAACTCTAAGTCGTTTTCCCCAAATAGAAATTCTAAATTTTGCATTTTTTTAAATCTTTTTTTGTAAAATTGTTAAGATAATTATAATGTATTACGTTCTTCAGTGGTATGACAGCCACATGAAGCAGCCCCTAGCTCCCTCAAGCTCAGTTAGCTGCAAATTTAGTTGTAATCCTTGTCTTCATGAAATCCTCAAAGACACAATCCTTCCATCTTTCCTTCAGTTTTCCATGAGGGCTCACACCATTTGCTTCATCATTCCAAATTTTAAACTATTCTGGTTTCTTTCACATGACTTGTCCCATCTGTAAAAGTAACCAAACTACTTAAGACAACAAACTCTGATAAAGGACAAAATCAGAAGTTTTCCATGGCTCTCCCACACCTCTGCATTTATTTTAAATTTGAAACCGTCATGCTTTCAAGTTTTGTCTAAAAATCTTCTTCTTGTATGCAGCAGATCTATTGAGCATCCTGGTTCATGTCTTATCAAACACTGATCAAATTAGAGGTTTGTACAACCAGGTTAGACGCGGGGCTCTTTATCAAAATGTAGAGAAGTTTTAAAAGCTTTCTTTAAAGCCAAATTTTAATTGTCATTTCTCATTCTAATTCGGCAAAGGTTTCATTGGTTTGGGAACCCCGGGGTCTGAAAATGGCGATTTTCTCAACAAGATAATTTACCTACTGCCTAGATTCGCTGTGAGTGGCTTGGATTTGTTTTTTCTTCATAAATATTTTTTTTTAAAGTCTGGATACCCACTTTTATACACTCATTTCCTGGGTTGATGAAGCCATCCCTGACCCATTGAAGGGATCTTTTACCAATCAGCATATCTCATTGTCTAGGCTAACAACTGAACTAGGTATTTTATCCACTATAATAATTCATTTAATTTCACATAATTTGTGATAGAGTAGCAGTCAATGGCCACCTTTTAAACAGTAGAAGTAGTTTACGACCCCTAAAGAGAAAGAAATGTAAGAATAATACAGGTCTAATCTCCTAAAGATGAAATTCAAACAAATTTCTTAAAGAAAAAAATTGGATTAATAATATTTAGGCTATAATCAATGAACTGACCTGACTCAAATAATTAAATATCCTTGCTTTACTCAATTTAGTAAAGTTTGGAATGTAACTTTGTAATGCATTTTTGGGCTACTTTTTTCTAAGCCTACATTAACATTAATTTCTTTACAAGAAGTCACCTTTTAGTACTCAGTTCTGTTTCATGTTGTCAAACGATTGTTTTTTCATGTCAGGAGTCAACGTAAGAGCTTATATGACTGTTTTGTATTTCAAATCTATTGTATTTATTTTGTAGGCATCATTTGATCAGAAGACGTATTTCCTGAAGATGCATGTTCCATGGAAAGTTTTAACAAGATATGCTGAAGTGATGAACATGAAAATGCCAATTAAGGTACATGAACATTTCAATTATAAAGAACAATCCATAAATGATCAAGACTTATTAGTTTAATGTTTACAATGCTGAATTAATGATATTCTTTGGAAGGTCATTTAATGAGATATTTCTTTGAGCAGGTTGCTACTGAGTTTAAATATAGAAAAGTAATAAATTAGATATAGATCAACATACTGTCATTTAAATATAAAATGGAAAGTTTTTATCCATTTACAAGTTTTATTATTTACTATTACTATTTATGGTATCAAACTGTGAGTAATGTACTGCATAATAAATAGATAAAAATATATTTATTAAAAAAAGCCAATTACCAACTAATAACTTCACAGTTATTAATAATATTCTATTTTTTTATACGATTGTTTTATATGATATTCTTCCTCACAACATTTATCAGTACCATATATGAATAATTATGTCTTTTCCTGTGTAAAAAAATATTTAATTTATTAATTGTGGTTAATTGCAGAGTTTTAAGCGTCTTTTTCGTGCTGACACTCCTCCCCCTTCTGGCAGAATTATGTCACAACCAAACACTAATAGACGTCCGGTAACAACATACTCAGATGATTTCTTTACTGATCACTTCTAAATTTTGCTTAGTCTTTTGTTATCATTCTTTGCTTTTTAAATTCAATCATGATCAAAAAGATGATTGATTTTTAAAGTGTTGAGATTTATTTCTCAACTCATGACACATTTTTTGTTCAACAATAGCAATTTGAGTTATTATATGATTATCACTTTCATTGAGGCCGGGAACACAAAGGGTTCTTTCATTACATAAAATTGATATTTTTACTTTAATTGTTTAAAATAATGGAATGAATTTTTATCTTGATATTTTTTTTTTATTATGTACATAAATAACTTTTCTGAACAAAAATTGAAATATAAAGGCAACTAAGACTGTTTTTTGTTCTTTTTTCACCTATATCCACTATTCATCACTGTGTGCCATTCTGTTATAATTGTCTTTATATATCTTTAGTTGAATCTATTCTTTAGAATCAACCAATCAGGATTGATAATCAGTGTTTTTTTAATGGGCTATCTAGAACTTTCAAACTCACTCCACATCATTCTTTTACATTTGTAATAGTTATTAATTTCAGTAAGTTCCAATTATCTAGATTGACATATAGATTTAACCTACATTTAACATAATGGGATAAATTATGACAATATGAAATCTTTGAAGATCTTTTACTCTACTATGAGGTCTCAAACCGTCCGGCAGCATTGTAAGTACTTGAAAATGGCAGCTGAAAACAATTGTGCAAAAATAAACTTATTTATTTCGAAAAATTGATTTTTTTTCTCTAAATCTAGTAATAAAAACTTAAAACGAGCCAAAAATCTTTTTAAGTCTTCGTAGGCCTATTTGAACAATGAACAAATATGATGATTCCCTAACAAACCCAGGTTAACAGAATTGTAACCTAATTAAATTTGATAGTATAAGAACTTTTATTAAAATATTCCGACCAGTATTATTTTGAAGACTAAATGGCCATTATCTTTTTCCTACAGTAAGAATAACTCAATTTTGCAACTGTTTGGTTCATGGAGCATTGACATAATTTTCATTAATGATTTATGCAAAACTATAATAGAAGCTTTTTTTTTTTGTGACCCCCTTCCAGAGGATGGTTCCTCAAACAGCGTTTCCCTACAAGCCCATGATGCAGGCTCGGGGATTGGTTCTCAAGACCATCGTTAATTCGGGGTTTCCCCACAAGTCTGTGGAGCAGACTCTAGGGGCTGTTTTCGATGACTGTGGTGTGCGTTGACCAATGCAATTGGGATTATTGCACCAGTCAGCACACCGTAGGTAATTCTATTAAACTCTCTTATTCGCAATCCATTACTCTATTTAAAATAATCTTATCAACTCCTAGTATAACAATTAACTTACTTCCTTACAACCTACTAATAACAGATATTGCTTACATCCTAATTAGTTTTTACTTTCTATAACCTATTTAAAATTTTATCTTACATCTAATTAACTTGCATACAAAAAACAGTTACCTATTTTCTAAGCCTAGTACCTACTTAATACCATGTAACCTAAGTACATTATTATGCATCCCCATTCAAGTTATTACTTTACATTGACCCAGGACTCACTCATACCTGGTCCTACGCATCAGGGCCTCAACCTCCTTAATCAGCTGAGGACACTCAGTGGCTCCAGCCTGATGCCTAGCCTCCTCCTCAGAAACCCCAACTCTCATGTAATTTGCACAACGTGAACTTTCATTCTTATGAGCACAATCTTTTGCGATATGCCCCTCATAGGCACACCCCCTGCAGGGTTCCTGGTACTTAGGACAGGTGGCCTTAGAGTACCCGTAACCCTGGCATTTTAGACAATGGGGGGCGTCCAGGAAGTCTCTTACAACCAGCCTGTGACATTCCCCCACCCGCAGATCAGCAGTGGTCCTATAATTGGAGCTAACAGCAAATTCATTCTTAAAGTCTAATTAGTTGTAATAACAATTCAGGCACTCAGTGGTGAAAAGAGTTTGATACACGTTTACCAGATTTGTTTTGCTTTAAAGAAATTTATTTTGAAAATGGTAGGAAATAGATTTGCTTTAAATGAAAACAAGGTTTTTCTTCTATGATTATTTATTAATTGCATTTATTTATTTTTTTCAGAGATTTCTTTCAATATCTGTTAAAGCCTGGGTATGTATATAAGACAGATAAATAAATACAAATATTATAATTATATTTATAAGGTAAATTTACAAAATAAAAGGGATCATCAATGCACTGTTAGTTATACTAACATTATTTTTTTTTTTTTTAATATTAACAACAAATAAATATATAATATCCCCAAAACTATACAATACAATACAATTTTTTGCACTAACTATTATTTCGGGTTTTCATGCATACCCGTGATCTTTGAAAAAGTGTTTGACTACTTGTCATTTTAATAATTAATTTCAATCCAACACAAAAACATTTAAAGAGAAACATACGACTTCAGTCCTGGTCTTAACTCCAAACTTCCTCTATGCTGTCATACCGTAAGACTGAAGGAATGTTTGCCCTCTCATGGTAGATGCAAGCTTGTTTTTTCAATGCCTGCTACACATGTCATACGTCTGGTAAAACATTGGGTCTCTCACTTACCCAGCCATTTCTTCTCTTTTTCAAGCCCTTATTAATACATATTTACAACTTTGGATCCAAATAAAATAAAATTAGCTATATTTTTAATAAATATTGACTATACAAATATTATTACAATATAAACAAATTCCATTCAAATTGTTAAATAAGATGATTATGCATGACATAAGATAATGATAATGACAGGAAGGAGAAGAAAAAATAGCTCCAGAGCCTGAACCCTACACTTTTCCATTGGCAAAATTGTTTGAATTGGACCCAAAAGTTATAGCTGAAGAACCATCATTTTACACAGCGACCTTCAGCAAAGACAGAGAAGAACAGTATGTAATAATATTTTAAGAAACCTATGTTAATTGAAAATTATATTAGAGAGGTAATAATCATATTATGATATTCCAGATTTGTAGTAAAGGATAGAGAAAGTTTTTTTACATCAGCCCAAAGATCACAAATTGCTTGGCAAATTTTGCTGCGAACCAAATATGATGAAGATAAAAAGGTAACAGAAAATTACCCTTTACTCAGGGTGCTTGTCTCAACAAAATGTTTTCTGATTCTTTTTGTTTTTGTATTCATTATAGATTTTTAAAGACAAAATATAATTAATATATAAACGATAAAAAGGGTAAAACCATCTCACCAGCTTTCTCACATGGAACAATTTATTTTTGGTTGATCTAACAATTTTTGTTACATTGATTATGAACTAAATTTTATTTTTTAAAATATGTTTGAATGAAAAAAATGCCGTAAAAAGTGAAGGAACACTAGTGAGATGAGGTCAAGGATTGTGATTGTCTTAAATACATATTGAATGATTGTAAAAAAAAGATACTCGTTATCATAAATACTTTATTTTATTGTTAACCTATGTTCCTCAATAAAAATTGCCTTTTCACAACAAATTTCAAATAGCTTAAATATTAATCAAAAAAGACCAATTTAAATAAACTGAAGAGATTAAATATGCTTTATCTATTCTTGACTCCTAAAACTCAATTATTCAAAATACCTTTGAATTTATTTTTATTTTAGCATTATTATGTGTCCTTAGCCAGAAGGTGATCGTCAGAACTTTAAATCTAACATGGCTTCTGAGTTGTGACTTGAGAAATCATAACATTAAGTGAAAATTAACGGACTTTTTTCACATTTAATGTTTTTTGAAAACTATCCTTAGTCATATCATAACCAAAACATATACAGCCCTAATCCAGGATTAGAGCCTCCCCATTAGAACTCAGAAATAATTAGTTAATGTTCAAATATTATAGGTTAAAATTATTAAAATAACAATGCTAAAAGTTTAATGGTTGGATTATAGATAGGAATTCGACGCTTACTCAACAACGGAACATATTTAGGAGTGTTTCCTCTTCATGAAGGAAGTTATGAACATGATGCTGCAGAAGGTGTAGTGTTTGACAGAAGGGTAATTTCAAAAATAAACTATCTATTTTATTCCTGCATTAACACAACAAACAAAAGCACAAATAGATTCTTTTCATTTCAGCTTCTCTACCTTGAATGGGCTCGAATAGGAAGGTGGTATAAAAAGCAACCACTATGGTTGGTTCGAAAATATTTTGGAGATAAGATTGCTTTATATTTTGCTTGGCTTGGATTTTATACAGAGATGTTGATAGCACCTGCTATTGTTGGACTTTTATGTTTCCTATATGGTTTGACTTCCATGGAATCAGCTGATAACATACCAAGGTAAAACACAAAATGTTTATAATTACATTTATCACTAATAAAAATATGTATTGGAATTTATATAATTTTTTTTACAGCAAAGAAATATGCGATAGACATGGTCCTGGAAATATAACACTGTGCCCTCTATGTGATAAAGTTTGTAAATATCAGCAACTGAGCGACTCTTGTGTTTTTTCAAAAATAACTTATTTATTTGACAACCCTGCAACTGTATTTTTTGCTATTTTTATGTCATTTTGGGGTAATAACAAATTTAATTTTTATACAAACTTTTTCTTTCAATAGTAGAACTAGAATTTAATTCCTTTATATAGTCCAACATGAAAAAGAATAGGGTATATAATGATTACAAAGCTGGAGTACTCTTGACTCATGCTTTGCACTGCATTTGTTCCCCATAGTATTTTTTGTGATGTATGAATACATGTTGCATTTTGATGACATGTCTAGAAAATGGCAAGGACAATAAATCCCTTTAAGAAAATTTCATCATGAATATTTTAGTGATATTTTGGGTCCATAAAAAATAATTAAAATTTAAATGCATAATATAATATTGAAAATATTTAGGATGTAGACCATTGAAATAGAACATGGTTCTAGAGCGTTAGGGAGTGCTTAGGCATATATTTGTTATAGGTATTAGGACAGAATGGTCAGTCGGCGTCAAGACAAATTCTAATTAATAATTCATCGTAATTCATAACTGATATGTATGTCTTTGTCTTGACGCCAACTGACTATGTTTCGCAATGTTAAAATCAACAGTTATAACCTAATATACAACATAATTATGTTTATATGAACTTATGTTCTTCCCCTATTGCCTTTTCTTTCTAATATAAAATTTCCTTTGAGTTTTTCAATCTAGTGTAAAAAAATTGTTTAATTTATTAAATTATAAATAGCTTTAAATTTGATAATAAGCTAATTTGTAGCGACTACATTTCTTGAGCTTTGGAAAAGAAGACAAGCAGTCATAGCTTGGGAATGGGACCTTCAATATACAGAAGAAGATGAAGAACCAAGACCTGAATTTGAATCATCAGTTAACACTTTCCGCACAAATCCTGTAACCAGAAGAAAAGAACCTTATATGCCACCTATGCAAAAAGCTTGGAAATTCGTAATCACTATATCAACAGTATTTTTTATGGTAATAACAATAACACAATGATAGTGATAATATAATTTTAATAATAAATTTAAGTTTAATGATTGTATTTTTTCTCATAGATTTTAGTCGTCTGTGCTGCAGTGTTGGGAACTATTGTGTACAGGTTATCAATAGTGACAGTGATCTATGAAGGAGGCAATTCCTTTGTAAAGAGACATGCCAAAATCTTCACTTCAATCACTGGAGCCTTAATAAATTTGATAATAATTATGATTTTAACAAGAGTAAGTACATTTTTTACTTTGTTTAATCAATTGGTAAAATTAAATTTATGGTTTATTTTTTCCCAGTTTTATCATTTCCTTGCATTATGGCTAACAAACCAAGAAAACCCAAGAACACAAACTGAATACGAAGATTCTTACACCTTTAAAATATATTTCTTTGAATTTATGAACTTCTATTCATCGCTTATATACATCGCATTTTTCAAGGTCTAAATTCTTAAATACAAGTTGTTATACAATTTTTAAAACACTTGTTAAATAGTATTCTGTTTTAGGGAAGATTCTTTAGCTATCCTGGAGACCAAGAATTTCGGAATTCTGAATTTATGAGAATAAAAGGAGATGTGTGTGACCCAGCAGGGTGTCTATTTGAGTTGTGTATACAACTTGCAATCATTATGGTTGGGAAACAGTTTTTCAATAACTTTCTAGAATTGGCTTATCCGTAAGTATGTCATGAAGCTTCTGTGTATTTTTTTGGCTATGTATAAATACATATATGAATTGATTTTCATAATCTATTCTTAAAATTTATCAATAAAATACAAACTTAATAATTTAATAGTGCAATGATCAACTGGTGGAGAAGAAGGGCACACAAATCGGTAACCAAAGATAAAAACAGAGCCTATACACGTTGGGAAGAAGACTACCAACTACAGGACCCTGGGCGTCTAGCTCTCTTTGAAGAATATCTAGAAATGGGTAAATCTATTTTACAATACTTGTTTGGTCAAAAAAAACAACAGCACTCATACTATTTTATCTGTTTTCCAAATAAATATTCAAATTCCTTTATAATTTAAAACAGATCACTTTTTTCCCCAACCTAATAGTTTTTGTCTGTTGGTCTTGGCAAGGGCCAGTGAGAGTTTGGTTGGTTTTTTTTTTTTTTCAAAACCAGAAACACCTGATGATTCTAAGTCTTTTGTTTGACCTAAATATGTGATATTTTACAAGGAAGTTCAATTTGATGGTACAAAACAAGACTATAATCAAGTACAATTATTTAATTAAAAACATAAATTTTCTGATCATGGTGAGCAGAGAGGCAAATTATCTTATATGTTATAATTATATATATAATAATTATATAATATAATATTTATATAATTATATGTATATAATGATATATGCATAAATGATGAGATCTTGATGTATCTAACCTGTTATTCTAAGTTAATTAAATAAAAACTAAGGGTCAAAATTTGTAATTGAAAAATCACTTTTGATTGTTGATGTTTATATAAAATGAATGAAATAGATACTGAATTGTCATATGTATGCAGTAAGAATAACAGTAGAAGGTTTTTTCATATTAATGTCGGTAAAAGTAGATGTAGGAAACAGTGGAAAAAAATATGTTATCAAAGAATAATTGTTAAATTACTGATTGCAATTTACTTAATTAAAATGTAGCAGGTAATGTTAAAGATTTTTTTTAGATTAATCTCTGTTATATTACTGTGGCAAATTCATCAACAATTTTGTTTGTAGTATTTGTTCTTGTAGTAAGCTCAAGTAATTGATTAATTATAGTTTATGATGCTTTGCTAACTTTTTAGTTTGGTGGCATAAGAACCACATTACCAGGAGGTTAGCAATCTGTAAGTCGCCACCCTTTTCTACCACCCAAGGAACTTTTCTTTTTTTTCCCCCCCTCCTCATACAGGGTTTCCCACCCAAGGAAATAAGGGATAATAGCATTATAAAAGATCACTTCCATGGGCAGGACTTGAACCTGCAGCAACACTATGAAAGTTAGGCACTCTATCTTCCCACCATGCCAGGCACCAAAATAGATAAAACAGTTTTATTAATAATTGTTAATTGTATAATTCTACATGTGCAAGGTACTTTATTTATTCCACTGGTGTAAATTTTTATAATTACCGATAAAAGAGAAGAAATAGTGACACGGCCAAGATTCGAACCTGGGAACTACTGATTTTCATCCAGCTGCCCTTCCAATAAGCTATCCTTCTTGTCTGCAAGCCATTACGTTTTATAATATGTTTTGTTATTTTCAAGATCTTTCTAGTTTCAAGAGAATTAAAATATTGTTTCAGTACTGCAGTATGGATTTGTGACTCTGTTTGTTGCGGCATTCCCATTAGCTCCATTATTCGCCCTACTCAATAACATCTGGGAGATAAGGTTAGACGCATTCAAAATGGTAGCACAAAGCAGGAGGCCATTAGCAGAAAGAGTGGAGGATATAGGTGCATGGTACGGGATATTACAAGGTGTAACTTACTGTGCTGTTGTATCAAATGTAAGTTAAATAATGGAAACACAATTTGATCTAAACTGTTACTGAAGCTAGTTCAATATGGCTCGTTTTTTCAGGCCTTTGTAATTGCATATACTAGCGACTATATTCCAAGGATGGTTTATAAACTTGTATATTCACCAACATATGATTTAGTTGGTTACATTGACTCCTCTCTTTCAGGTTTGATTGTAACTTTTGATTCAATATTAAACAAATAGAAATACAAGACATTTTTTCACAGTTTTTGATATTATATTTATCGATATAAATGCCCTTCCACTATCTATTAGCAAATCATTTTGTTACAGTATTTAATACATCAGATTACAGAGACAGCTGGCGTGCAGATAAAGATAAAGATGATGAAATACAACCTGAAACTTGCCAGTACCGTGGTTACCGCAATGGTCCAGATCATTCTAAGGAGCCATACGGACTCTCACCTCAGTACTGGCATGTGTTTGCTGCAAGATTAGCCTTTGTTGTAATTTTTGAGGTAGATATGGAATGTCATATTCTATTGCTATGTTCATTATTTACCAATTTATCTTTATCTATATTATAATAAGAACATTCTCAAATAAATCATTGTTCCTTTTGAACAATACAAAATATATCTCCTAATTAATAAAAAAAAAATTATCTGAGATGATTGTATTCACTGTAGAAATAGGAAAACATTTAAAAATACACATGCTAACAAAATATGTTGAATGTTTCAGCATGTAGTTTTTGCTTTGACTGGAATAATGGCATACACAATACCCGATGTGCCATCTGAAATCAGAACACAAATAAAACGAGAAAGACTCCTGACGAAAGAAGCTAAATACGAACATGGCATTAAAAAATCAGAAGATGAAGATGAATATGATGAAATACTAACAGCACTTCGTGATTCACACAACACCAGTAGACTAAGTGATTTCATCAAAAGAGGGTCAAGGAGGCAGAGCAGACAATCCGGTCATGAAGAATTAGATGATCAAGCGCACAAGAAAACAATCAACACATCAACAGTTTGGGAAGTGCCATAGGGATTCACCATAATAATATAATCAACATAAATCACCTCGTCCTGAGGACTATTGATGCATTTTTATGCTGTGTGGAAATAATTTAAGGTTACATTAAATGAAGCAAATCGTGAATATAAATTTGTAAATAAGATATTGTAAAATAATTTATTTTTTGAATGTACAAAGTAAAGACAGTATTTTTTTATATTTTATATTAACAGCAAGCAGATCATTCCTGGAAAATTACAAATGTGATGAAATAATATTTAATTAATTTCAGACAAAATAGATAATTTTGAAAATAATTCTATACAATCTAAACCAGGAGGGTCAAACTACAGCTCATGGGATACATGTGGCCCTGGGGATTTATTTATTATGAGGCAAAGACAATTTATGCATGCAGCCCATCTAGATTTTTGTATTTTTTAATGTGGGTTTTATACCTTGATATAGAAAGCTTAAGAAAGTCAGCTTTATATAAAGGCTTTTATTGCCAGCTTACTTAACTAGTTTAAAAAAAACAAAACTGTATGGTATGCCTATAGTTGGATATGGCTCAAAGTTCACGGGCCATTCTTTCCCCCAACAAAGCTCTGTATGTGGAACATGCCAGGTAATCGCCTCGTTTAGGGAGCCCCACCATCAACTCTACTAATGGAGTGAACTACATCACAAAAGGTGAGGCAACTACTATATAAATTGGCCCGTTAAGCTAGTGACACGAAAATTTTGTCACAAACTTTGTTTCGTTCTTGAATTATTGTAGATGGAAAAAAAATTTCTCATATATGAACAAACATTGAAATATTTCCATTTTCGATGATCTTTCACTTATAGTTTTTAAAGGCAATTTTTAAGTATCTCCTGAGATACAGATACTTTAAGCAAATAAAAATGATATAGAAACAAAAAAAGATCTCATTGGGTAGACATTTTTTAAAAAATTCTCTTTTAGTATTTATTTATTAGCGCCAGGCCAAGTAAATTATAAATATTATTATATTTTTTTTAGAGAAGTATCAAAACGAAAAATTACATTAATTCAAAACATAAAAATGAACATTATAGATTATAAGATATTAGATAGTGTAAAAAAAAATATATTGGCTGTGCCGATAGTTAATTGATAATTTCAGTATAAGACAAACCATTTTAACACGGTTAATAATTAATTTAATTCAGTTATATTTTTATTGTATATTTCTAGTCAATCTTGTGATTGCCTTACACCATAAGTGCCTTTAAGTCTGACAAGTTTTAACAAAATAAATTACTAAATGTAAATAACATTCTTTTAACCAGAACTAAAGTAGAAAATCTTGAGTTATATGATATGAATGTACATAAAATGTTATGATAAACAATGTGTTCATTGAAAAATGTTTAAAGACAAATTGTAAATTTCTAAAATTATTTGTGATAAAAATGTGTGGGTACCTAGCTAACTCATTCATATATTTTTTTCTTCATCTATTTATAAAAACAATGAAACAGCAAACCTTATTTGTAAGTAAGTATGTATTTACAATAATTACTGTTTTTTTTTGTTAAATTATTAGCATAAAATAATCATTGAAACCTTTCTTAAAAAATAAATTAACTTGTTTGAGATATCAAAAGACATTCTTTGTTAGGAATACATTTCAATTTTATTATTTTAAAAAAATGTATTTAGTGAAGTACATATACACAATTTTGTAATGTATCAATTATATTTTTAACTATAACTTAGTTAAAAAAAAGTTGACTGAAAAAATGTAAATAATGAATTAAATAAATGTATAAGTAAAAGAAAGTATTTTTAAGTTCCATAAATCTTTTTATTTGAATTTGTACTAAGCTTGGTGTCAAATGGTGCCGAACAGGGTTCATTAACATCTTTATGCTAAGGGATGATTCAGTGTGACATCAGCCTCGTATTTTTCCTCATGTTTTTAATATTTACCATACTGGCCCTTTTTTAGTCAAGTAGTATTTTTTCCAACAAAATTAACAAAAATGTGTGAACCAAATTAACAGAAGCTAGAAGCATCTAGGTCAGAGGTTCTTAAAATTAGATCCACCGACACCTAAGGGTCTTTAGGAAGGTTTTAGTGGTCTCAGGGTAAGGATACAAGTAAAAGAGTTTGGAAGGGTAAACATCACCCAAAGATTAGTATTACTTGCTATTTACTTATTCGACAAATAAATTTTTATTTGACAAATTCATTATATAAAATAAAAATTAGTGAGGGTTGTAGTAATATGCAACAATAATGGGATAACCTTAATAAAAATAAAAATTTGAAACTCATGACTAACATTTACATATGGGCCTATAAGATTTGATAACTATTAGTCATCCACTAAATCATAACAAAATTAGCTATTGTTCTCTCAATTGATTAAATTTTGCCTATCTCTAATCTTATTTATTTAAATTATTAATAGGAAAAATATCAAACATCAAAAATTATTAATTTAGTGGATCACAAATTTATTTGAAAATTACAAATAATCGTTTAACATAGATTTTTATTTGAATTTGTACTAAAACATTTTAATTGAATAATAAACAACACTTAGCGGAAAAGAAGATGATGAAAGAGTCTGTGTTTTGGAATCTGTCTTTATGTTATTTTTAATTGTTACGTTCTTATTTGTAATGAGCTGTCTATGTTATCTCTGCTATTGTGTTATCTCTACTTACACAGTCAGATATGGTCATGTGAATGCATCAGTCATTGTGTAATATTATGTCTGAAATGTGAGTCTGTTAATTATACTTGTATGATTTATGATAATACTTGACACGTGTATATTTAATTTGATAGCCATATGGTAACCAAATTTTACCCATATCAATTTATGTGTTTTTAAGATTAGATTAATTGACAGTTTTTTGTCCAAAGATAGACAGATCTTTATATTCCTAGATTTTACTTTCATAACATATTTAATCAATTGCTGTAGAATGAATAATGAAGTAAACAAAACATATTTGCAAGCAGATAGCAGCATATCCATGCAAGAGACTGTTTAAATGAATGAAAAATGTTATTTGTTATTAAAAAGAAGCAATATGGGAACCAAAAATACTATCAGTTAATAAGGATTAGAAGCCAAAAAGAAATCATGCTTGGTGAAATAACTAAAAAGTAAAGAATCCTAGAATATTAATAATAATAATTATAAGATGATAATGTTTAGGATATTCTAGAAGTAATTTAAATGAATATCATGGAAGTAATATAAAATAATTTTCTATGTGGATGTTAAATGAAAAATACGATTTAACAGATATAATTTATTAAACAATAAATAACTTATACAGCATATAAAATTTAAATATCCTTAATAACTGATCAAAAATTTATCATACAAAAACACAGCCTAGTTGAATAAATATCAAAACAATTTACAAAAGCCTAACATAAATACTTTCAAAAATACAAAAGTGGACCAGACCAAATTTTTATAAGATCCAAAAGCATATTCAAATTGATATATTGACTAAAATGAACAACTACAGAGATTTTTTAAAATTGACACTTGAAGTACTTAAGTTTTAAAAAAATCATTTAAAATGGGCACTACAATTTCAGGAGTTTCCAGATGCAGATGATGATAACCATTTACAGTAACATTAGCAAATTTTCCACCTTTACTAATTTGCTCAAGACAATGATGCCATTTACTTAAGTCAGGTGAAAAACTGGACATTCCTTTACTCGCATCAATATTCAACACATCACAAGAAATTTTTTCAGCAAGTCCTAAAATTATATCCCAGGTAAACCTAGAAAAACCTCGCAACAACAGTTTTTTATCATGTGAAAATTGATACATGTTTTCACCAATTTTAACTGTTCCTCGTTTAGCGATGATCTCGCAGCTTTCCCTGCTCATTGGAAAGATGGAGTCCTTTCTAGAATCAAATAATACTGTGACCGCATCTTCCCAAGTCAAGACTCCTTTATAAAGAGCTGCTTCAGAATCTTTACTGGACTTTTCAGCAGAATAACATAAATCTTCTACAGTTTTCTCAATTTCAGCTGATGTCCACAGACGACTACAGTCCATATTAACCATTTTTGCCACATTGTCAGGATAAATACCGGCATAAGCATAGCAGACACTACTGCCGAATGAATGACCTAATAACTTGACATTTTCCCAATTGAAATACCTATTAATTATGTATCGGAGAATGAGTATATAATCAATGAAATGTTGGTTGACTCCCTTTGGCAAGTGCGATGAGAGCCCATGCCCTGGTAAATCTAGGCAAAGAACACTTTCAGCGTTAACCAACGGTAATAAAGTATCAAAAGAACCAGCGTTATCAAGGAAACCATGAATGAAGATAATAGGTTGAGATTGATTGCTGCCCCACCATTTACCTGCAAACAAACAACATCTTCATTTCCGACCAAATAAGTACAAAAATATTTTCTTTAATCAAAAAGTGTAACAAATATGTTGTAAAAATTTCAATTAATAGTCTTACTTATTGGGTCTACTTGTCAACATGTACAAGCCAATTGTCTTTGGTCTGATTGTTCAGCAGTAGCAATTGTAAAACTGATTCAATCGACCCCAAATTTTAAAGTTATATTTCATAACACATTCCATTAATAACAGGAAATATGAAACAAAATTAAAAGTGAAAAAGTATGTTCAGTTTAGCCTACTTTTAAGATTTTTCAAGTCAGGTCAGACACTATGAAAGATTTAAAGATATGATTTTTTTTTTTCATAGTTGAGAACACATTACAAACCGTATGTGATAACAAATTCAATAACCATTTATAAATCACCTGTCCCCATCCTGCTATCTCTGGATACAGTTTATTGATTTTTCATTCCCTTATTATGTTACTCATTTAAAAAATGACAAAATAATATTTGATAGAGTAAAAAAAGTTAGTGCAATGTGATTTATTACACAATTAAGGGTTTTGATTAACTTACTATAAACAGTTCCGGTTGATATCCAAAAAATGATGCAAACCAAAAATAATTTAATTAACATTAATCATTTTTTTAAATATGTAGCATAATCTGTTACATTGCAATTCATTACATTTTTAAATTATTGTTTGGAAAAAACTTTCAATATCTCCTACTGAATCATGTTTATTTACACCATCGCCATTATTACACCAACTCTCTCTGCATATATAGCATATCATTTAGTAACCTCCACCACACTGATTTTATCAGAAATATTCTGATTTTTAAATTATTTTCCAATCGCAAATTTTTACTCCCCGGTTTTATTAAATTATTATAGGATAAATTTATTGCAGTTTAAAAGTTACTTAACTCATCGAGATCTTTAATTTGGTTCTCTGTCCTGCAAGATTAGTGAAATTATTCTATTACCAATTAAATTATGAATAATTCTCCCAATTATAATTAATTGTTTTGGATTTATTATTTTTATCATCATTCAGGTGAAACATCGAGTGAAACTATATTAGTTTTGTGCGTCTATCCTAAACATTGTTTAACAATTCTGACAGATTCAATAACTTTTTGTAATTTTAGTCCACTTTAGCCACAACAGACATTATTAAACAAGATGGCCTTTAATGTCATAACCTACTTAATACAATTTTTTTTTTTTTCCATGTAAATAGTTAATTCATTTTTATTTCCATGTAATTAACTATTTAATTACCCTTAGCCCTAAGTTGCTATTATATTTACCAGCATTAAGTGAGTCCCCCTTGTTAGATTTGATGCTTCTAACATAACTGAAGTTAAGCACATTTAAGAACATCCAACACTTGGACCTCAATGCTAAATTTCATGTCCCTAGATTAAATAAGAGACTTCCATCACCAAAACAGATAAAGACAGGCAGGCAAAGGGATGAAAACATAAGAATTTCTGGTTGTGGAAAAGACAAAACCTTTAAAAAATATATATGGATCGGCGACTAAACCAAAGCTCAACTAATTCATTTTATTTAATTAAGGATCATTTTTTTATTTATTACTTTTGATTAAGTAATTCAACAAACAAAGAAACTACTTTTTCTGGAGTTTCCATGTGCAAATGGTGTTCTCCATCCAACTCATACAATTTATAGGACTTTGCGTTCTTCTCAATTATATTAAGTATATCAGGACAGTATTTTATTCCTTTATTAAAAAAAGGACTATTTGATGCCCTTATTAATCTAACATCACAGGTGATATTCAAAGCAAGTTTATTTACTTCATCAAGATTGAATACATGAATATCATGAATTTTTAAACGTTGATCTCTGCTAAATATGTATTTCCCATCAGGTAGTTTATTGACTCCTCTCTTCATTAGAATTTCAGTAGCTTTGTCACTTAGAGAGGTTGCTTTCTTCCACATCTGCTTAGCCTCTTCCAAAGAATAACTTCTAGAAGAGGAATGATCTCTGAAACCCATATCAATTCTCTTGTCAATTATATTCCCGATATAATCTATTCTTTTTTTCTCGTCAATGTAACAACTCACAAGATAATCGATACCAAAAAAAGATTTTACATTTTCAGTAAACACTGCGGCATACAAGAAACAAATTAAAGAGCCTCCAGAATGTCCTATAAGGTCCACTTTATCCCAGCCAAAGTGGTTCTTGATCCTCCTCAATATAGTAATGGCATCGTGAAGGTGATAGCTTTGAAAAGGGGGAATATGTGAAGATTGTCCATTCCCTGGAAGATCAATGGCAAGAAGTGAAAAATTATCCGGCATTAGTTCAGCCATAGGATCCCATGAACCGGCATTGTCTTGCCATCCGTGAACTGCTATTACAGGTTGAATATTTTTCTCACCCCACCATTTTCCTGAAAAAATTATATGAAACTTATTTTAATGGAACCTTGACTTTTAAATAAAGGAATTTCATAACATGAAATCTGAAAAATGAATGGCCTTATTTAAATATGTTTTTAAAGATAAAATTAATTGAAGTATTCTTCTGTTCTATTCATTTATTACCAAGACCAAAAAGAGAGACACTACTTAGAAAATGATGCAGGCAATTATCTTTCACATGAATGTATCTAATTCAAACCAATGGTTAAAATTAGTGAATCTGAAAGTTGAAAGGTAGATTCCATAACAGCTCAGAATAGACTTACCAGATTATGGTTGATATCCAATAAGAGGAAGAAAAGAAATACATTAAATAAAGTATGAGTTTTTTAGGGATTCATTATGATAACATACTATTCAAATAGAAAAAATTGATTTTGTATAAAAATAATAAAAAAGAAATTTATTTTTGCAACTGTGATCACAAAACTTGTAATTGTTACAGTGGCACTATGATCTCTATGACTCATCAGGCCCTTTTAAGTAAGAATGTATAGGGTACAGGGGGTTGGAGGTAGGATTTACGGGAATGTTGGACAATTGTGCAATCTTCGTGGATAGGCATTCTCTTGGCGAACAGACAGTAGTTTTTATTAAATACATTTATTGAAAAAGCCATTTAACAAAAAAATAAAAGCTTATCAGTTACAACTGTCAGAGATCTTCATTTCATATTAAGCATAAAAGCATGCCCATCCCCATGCATTGAAGTACTCTTGTATTGAAATATATTTAACCGAGTTAGATACTGGCAAAGTAAAAATCTTTAATTTTAAATTACTGAAGTATTTTATTATGAGTAAATAAATAAAGGAGTGTCTTCCCACATTGAATTGTATTCTCAACAGACCTGGCTGTCATTTTCACTCTTTGATTTTGGCATTATAAGGGCTCAAGTGTGGCCGATTTAAAATTGTTGGTGATCATTAGAGGGATGGCTCATACTACCTTGATGGGTTGCTTCTAATATTCTAATTAAGTCCCACCTACATGGGGGCTGTTAGCACAAGGGTATTCATTCATCTAAATACTAACAAAGCTTGACATAGCTTAACTTTGCTCATATACTGGTCAGCTTTCTCTATCTTAGTATATAAATTTAGTAAAAATTCCTTTCAAGAGCTTTAACAATGAAATAGATACAGTCTGTGCAGACAAAGCAATTAAGCTGAATGCTAACAGTGTTTTGTTCTTCTTACACAATATTTATTAATGAAAAGAGTAGAGCCACTAGCATTTAAGATTAATCATATTTTATTAGTGGAAATCATATTTTCAATTCGGTTGACTCCCAGAGGTCTCTGAAAGAACTTTCCACTGGGCCGAGGCCAGTCCCTGTGTCCGCCATTTCCTCTTTTGTAGAAAACCTTCATGTCACCACAAGATACTTTCAGAATGCAATTGCACCTTGGCACCATAAAACCACCAATGATCTCTACTAGTAATTACATTGTTTGTATTTAATTACCAACCCCAAAGGGAAAGGATCTACTTTCATTCATGTATTGGGCAATCCCCTTTGGTAAAAAAAGAAATCATAAATGAAAAACGTTGTTATGCTTATTTTCAAAAATTCAGCTTATAGCCTATAAAATTTTTCAGCCCTTCGTTGAGAAAAAATAATTGTGAAGATATTACAAAAAAATTGAGATATTCAAACAATAGAAATTATGTCCATACATATTCTTCAAGCAAGTTTTTTTTGTTTTTTTCTTTGACAAAAAGATGATATTCAGAGAACAAAATGTTTAACACGTAAACTGGGTACTTTTGATGACAAAATACCAAGTAGCTTTTTTTCAAAATCACCTAATAAGCCAACATAAAAAGATATAGACGGGAAAAATAAAAAAACAGCAAGTCTACTAATCAATAGATTAACTAATTTATGGGCATTCTGCACCAGATAATAACTTTTTAACACATTATGGTTTTAATATTGCAAAATATTACAAAATAACAATTCAAAAAAATATTCAAGTATAAAAGTTTCTCTATTTCATTAAAAAAAAAAAATTATATTTAAAATGAAATGCACATTACTCCAATTACTACATGGTCTCAATTAATGAGATGTACGATAAGTAGGTACGCACAATTTACGGACCTGGTCATAAACTTTTTGTCATTGAAGAGGTGTTAAAACCTCGAATACCTGTAACTGTGCCTGTGAATATGTTGTGATATTTTGATATGGTGAGTTTTGATGTTGCCTTTGATATAAACTCAAAATTAGCGAGCGTAGAAGAAAGTAAAAATGACCGTGGTTCATGGCTATAAAAGGATGAACGTTTTTGTTGCCGTTATGCCTAATATTAATAGTTATCAAATAAATAATAACAAGAATTAAATATAAATAATTTAATATTGGATTTGTTAACTTTAAAACAAGAAAAGTTAATAATATATGAGACAACGAGCATTGGAAAACCAAAGAGGTTAAAAGATCCAATATGTCAATAGAGCGAATAAAAGCGAGGATCACCCCGGGATCGTCCTCATTCACTTTGACCCGGCACGAGAGACAGGAAGATTGAGAGAGACGCTAGCCCAGGTAAACGTGTACTGCCTCGTGGTACACAGAGACGAGGCCAGCACCAGGTAGCCACGCTCGAGACAAAGGCAACGATGAAGCAAATAAGACCACGTGTAGAACACAACTTAGTAAAACTGGCCAGTAAATAATATAGTAAGGTACATTGTAACTTTATATTTTTTAATATTGTAAATTTATAACATACGTGTAACTCAATGAATCAATTTGTTATTAAACAATTTTCCTTTTGCCAGAATTCTGCTTTATATTAACAGAACCCTTATAAGACCTCAGATTAAATTTAATATAAACAATTAAAAGATAAAAAACGTAATAATGTACGTAACCTACAACAAAAGCACTGGATATTTAATAAACTATGTTAATACTTCCTAATGTAGTCGATTCAGTATTTTTGTTAATTTTCTCTTAAGAGAAACTTACAGAAATTAAACTGAAAGTAATGCTAAAACAAAGAAATCAACAATTCCCCTTTTATGAATTTGTTTGTTTTTAACAGTCTTGTGTCAATTTATTATGATCAGTATACAATACGGTTCAATGATAAATTTGAGGTTATTTCATTATATAAATGTTTAACAAAGGGAGATTATAATTCCTGATCTTATTAGTTGGTTTATCTTCGGCCATAGTTTCTTCAAATCATCCTGATAGATATTATGTCCTGTTTGTAATTTATCAGAGTAGCTAAATAAATCAATCTTGAAAAAATAACCTAGATTAAAGAGGGGTAGTTTTGAATGCCAAAGAAAATAACCTGGAGCTTGATGAATTGTGAAACAGTTATGAGACACAACATTTGCGAAACACAACCATTACAAATTAGTAAACAAATGGTTAAAGCATTAAATAAAACAAAAAAAATGAAAATGATTTTAATAACTATTATTTAACATTTGCAAGTCACCAATAAAACAAAAAAAAAATTGACTTAAATTACATGTATCTTATAAAATTTTCTTGAGTGAAATTATACAAAAATAATTTTCAGTACATGATATCCATAAAAAAGAACATAACACAAAACTAAATGTATATATTATATGCATATATAATAACACATACTGCAGAAGAGATTCCTTTTGTCAGTCAATAACTTATCAGAGGACCTGGAAAGCAACAAAAATATGGTCAGATATCTTCTGAGTCTAATAATGAAGTCATTTTTTCCACTTGAAGTCATATTTTATCAAGTAGCGGAGCAATACAATCAACTCCAAATAGTTCGGAGACATATCCTTCGAAAGGCTTGATGGTTAACCAAACCCATATATATCTAATGCTATGACAGAAATATTTTCTTTCAATCAATTTAGTCATCAATTCTTCATCTTCTGAGTCTAATAATGAGGTAATAGGTAAGTACTTCTCCACCTAGCAACCCAGCCCTCCAGACTCTTGATTTATTCAATTTCATGATACCGTGATGGGACCACAGAAATGTTAAGGGTTTATAGATTCTCAGCATGATATATCATTGCATATTTCGTTATTTTCACCAGTATGAACTGTAACAATACTAACAGGCATCTGATTAGTTTTTTTTTCAGCCTAACAAGTTCAATTAGCATTTCTCGCAACCAAAAGTCCTATTCACCAAAACTTTAAAAATATAATTTCTCAATGAAACAAAAGTCAAATCATTCCACACAAAAACAATAGATAGCACTTCTTGATATCCGATGACATCAGCACTCAAAACATTCATTCAACTACTAAGCACATCAGAAAAAGCTCTTAATGTGTTTTGAATAAAAAATTTAACATAAAATGATAAATTATGATAGTGTTGGAATACATATTTAGTGAAAATATCAACAGGTAATTTTTTTTGTTTTCTTTTACAATTACCACGCAAAGGTGGAGGAAAATTACTCCCTTATACGATATGCTTAAGTTTTAACATCTTCACAGGCCAGGATGTAGCCCTTTGTTCATGACCATAATTCATATGTTAATGGGCCATGAGTCCTGGATTTATTAATTCAGTCAAATTTAGTTTTTCTGTGTTTAAGAATTTGTCACACAAAATTGTGTTATAATTTTATAAAATTGTTTATAATAGGAGCCATTCTTTCAGGATGTTCAAGATGCACATGGTGACCACCCTCAACTGCCTCAGAAATAAGTCTCGGGGAGTTCTTAGATATTACAGCTAGTTGCTTTTCAAGCAAAGGTAGACGATTTTTTACAAAAACTCCTTCTGTTGCTCTTATAACTAACATCTGACACTTTATTTGTTCAGCTAATGCATCCAGAAATGGTATGGTTGGTCTTGCCATATACTTGAGATGAGGTCTAAGATCAGTTGTCATTCTGTAATGATCATCACCGATTTTCTCCAAGTCTCGGGACAAGAGAATGCGACAAGATTTTTCAGTTAAAGGAAAACCAAATGCAATCCTATTTTTTATCATATAATCGAGGAATACATCGTAGCTTCCCTTAACTGGAACTTCAAGTGTTTTTAAAACTCCACCTTTATACCCTTTCCTTAAGTCGTCTAATAAATACTGAACCTTAGATGCCATATTAAATCTGCTGCAGTCGATGCTGATAAACTTCTCAACTTCATCAGGGAACATTGCTGAATACGCAAATGATAGATTGCTTCCAAAGGAATGGCCCAGCAAATTTACCTTTTTCCACTTGAAGTCATATTTAATCAAGTAGCGGAGCAATACAACCAACTCCAAAAAGTTCGGAGACATACCCTTCGGAAGGCTTGATGATTTACCGAACCCAGGTATATCTAATGCTAAGACTGAAATATTTTCATTCAATAGAGGCATCAATTGGTCAAAGGAAGCAGCGTTATCAAACAATCCATGCAATGCTAAAACAGGTTGCTCTTCATTTTTTCGCCACCATTTACCTGAAATTTTTAGTCATACTTTAAAACACATCATTACATAGTATCGGCTAAGAATCTTATCAATAACCTTTAGTTTATAACATTTATTTACAATGCAGTTACTGAATAGCTGTACTTAAAACAGTGTAAGGTAGATTAAATCCTTTTAAAAGATTATTAAAATCATAGTTGTTTATTTTTTACTAAAGCTTAAGTTCTCCATGAACACCCCTGTAGATAAATAAGAAATGTCAGAACAAATATTTTTATTAATATTAATTATACCTTCTTTTTTTTTATAAATTTTACAGTTTGTTGTGCATTGTAATTGACAACTTGTGTAATAAAGGGTGTCGCAGAATTAATGCAAGATTTGAATTTGCCGCCATTTGTGCAGTAAAGTAGCTGGCAACCCTGAAAAAAAACAATTTGACAGCTGGCAGTTTAGGGTTGGTAAAAAATGGACCATTACACCATAGCACGTGTCTTTATTGTTGAACATTATCTCAAAAATAATGAAAGTTTGGCGGCCGCAGTTCGAAAATTTCATACAAAATATGGTCGGAATAGTCTTTGACTTCATCAACTGTGAAGAGATTAATTGAAAAATTTAGGGAGACTAGATCAGTTGGAGACACTACATACACTGGTCGTCCAAAAACAAGCCATTCAAATGTCAATATCGAAGCAGTGCGTGAGAGTGTTATTGAACATCCAGGAACATCAATTCGGCGTCGTAAACACAGTTCTTTGTGCCGAAATTGGATGATATTGATGTGGCCAATATGCGGTTTCAACAAGATGGTGCCACATGCCATACAGCCCATAAAACAATTCAAATACTGCATGAGACATTTCCAGGTTGTGTACTCTCTTGTTTCGGTAATCAGAATTGGCCCCCTAGATCATGTGATTTAACACCTTTAGATTTCTTTTTATGGGGTTATTTGAAGTCAAATGTGTATGTCAACAAGCTCACAACCACCCATGCATTAAAAGAGGAAATTTAACGCTGCATCAACAAAATTCAAACACATCTATGCCAAATGGTCATGGAAAATTTCGACAAAATAGTGCATATGTGCCAGCAAAGTCATGGAGGTCATTTGCCCGATGTGTTATTCCATAAATAACCCTATCCTATTTACTTTATAATTCAATAAAAAAATATCAACAAAAATACTAAAAACTGTGTTTTCTATTTAAATCAAATCTTGCGTTAATTCTGGTACACCCTTTATATCAATATAATTACAATAGTGAAACATGAATAAAAAGCACAGGAGGTCTGATAGATACAGTAAGTATATTTTGTGAATATTGGGGAAAACTTAGCCGGTTGGTATTACTAATGGATTACTCCAATTGCAATATATTTTTAAAGATTTGATCCGTACCAGAAAATGATTAGACACAATAAAAATCCAAATAATAAAAGAAAGCGATATAATGAGAAATTTTATAGAAAATATTATTATTAAAAAGTTATATTATATTATTAATATAAAGTTAGTATATTATAACATTTTTCAAGCCATCATAGAAAAGATTCTAAACTTCATAAGCTTTTTCAACTGTATTTTAAACTACAACCTTCCCACAATTATGGAAACATTCTAAAATAATTGCCCTCAACGGACCAGGAAAAAATAAAACCTATGTTTGTTCATATCGCCCAATATGCTTGATACCAATAATATAGTTGGCAACAGAATTCTGGAGAAAATTATTCTATCTATCGTTAAACAAGCTACCTACTTAATTCAATACAATTCGGATTTATACCACAAAAAGGAACTGTTGAAGCATTTCATGAAATGATGAAATTTTAAGATTCATTGACGAATAAGATACAGGGTATGCTAATATTGTTAAAACAAAAAAAGGAATGTTTGATAGCGCTTGGTGGCCATCAATGTTAAAGACTAAAAAGACTCGAGTGTCAATGTCCAAAAAATATTTATAGACTCATTCTAGACTACTTGAACATCAGAATGATATGTTATTAATAATTATAACCCACTATTAATAATTAATAGTATTCAAATAAAGACCTAACATTGGCAAACAAGCTTTCATAAACTTAAATTAGAGGTTAACACTTATTTGTGCCCCTGCTCCCAGCATTCCACACCCTCTATTACTGACTAGGTTAGTTATTGGGAGAGCTTAGACAAAGAAGATTCACATTAGGAAGATCGTGCAATCATCCAGGCTAGCTCAGTTATTAATCCACCTCACCTCCAATGAATATTGGGATCCTGTTAGTGTATTTTTTCTTTGGCTGATAATTATTAATAATAGAAGGATTTATAAGACAAAAAATGACAATTTGAATAAATAGCAGAATATATAAATAATATAAAAATGTATATAATGTACAAATCCTCAGAGCAACAAAAATAAAAGGCCTCCCTATGAGTTTACTGCAGGAAAAAAATAATAAGATAAAAAAAATTATAACAAATAATTAATTTATTGAAATAAATAAGTTACATTACTAATATTAATTAATATTAGTTCATTAACATCTGGAAGAGTTATATGTTTAATACCATAAAATAGATCCCAGTTTAAACAGTCACATCAAATCAAAATACAATAATAATTAATAATATTTATCCAAACATAACAATTTATGTTATCTTGTACAAGACTGATAAATGTTGATGATAGGTTGGTTGATTTGGGCTTAATTGTATTAAATAAATAATAATTGTTATTACAATTAGAAAAATCAAAGATAAAACAATAGAATCAGAAACTATCATTTAAAGAAATCATTTAAAATAGGCGACACTATTTCAGGTGCTTCTAAGTGTACATGATGACCTCCTTTCACAGTAACACTAGTAAATTTTGAGCCAATACTAATTTTTTTAAGATTGTCATGCCACTCGCTGGGGTCAGGCATAAGCTTAACCAGGCCATCGCTTGCATCTATATTCAAAGCTTCACAACTAATTCTCATAGCAAGTTCATTAATTAATTTTTTGGTAAACCTGGAAAAACTAGAATACTTCAATCTTTTATCATGTGAAAACCTATAATTATTGTCAGCTACTTCTGTTATCCCTCTTTTTGCTATAATCTCACAGCTCTTTTTAGAGAGAGGCAGGCCTCTTTTAATGCGTGCTTTAAACAATCTTGTGACAGAATCCTCCCAAGAAAAACCTGGGGCACCAATATCACTTTCAAAATCCTGACTAAAGCCCTCTGCAGATGATCGAAGCTCAACTACAGTTTTCTCAACATTTGCCGCAGTCCAAAAACGGCTACATTCCATGTTGGCCATTTTTTTCACATGGTCAGGGTACAGGCCAGCATAAGCATAACATACAGTACTGCCAAATGAATGACTCAATAAACTAATTTTGTCCCATTTATAGTAATGGTTAATTATATATCGAAGATAAACCATATAGTCGAGGTAGTGTACAGAAGCCCCTTTTGGCCAGTGTGAAGTCTGCCCATGTCCTGGTAGATCCAAACAAAGAACACTTTCAACATTTAATAGAGGCAACAAAGTATCATATGAACCGGCATTATCAAGAAAGCCATGGATTGCAATTATAGGTTGTGACTGTTTGGACCCCCACCATTTACCTGGAAATAAACAAGAATTTTCATTCCCAAATGAATATGTATAAATCTGTAAACATAAAAGTCACAGGAAATGTATTTTGAATGTTTTAACATAAACTATAGCAATTAGCAATCATTTTAAGCCAATCGAATAACAGGTGAGAAGCCCAATTACTTTACAATTTCTGATTCAGCATTTCAACCAATAAAGGGACAATTTTTTCAGGAACATCCATGTGTAAATGGTGATTACCATCAATGTCATATAATTTATATGATTTAGCTTTTGCCTCAATTATATTAAGTATATTGGGACAATTTTTTATTCCTTTATCGACAAAAAATTGACTAGTTGTACCTCTAACTAAACGAACATGGCAACTGATATTGTTAGATAGTGAATAAACTTCTTCAGTACTGAATAAATAAATGTCCTCTCCTTTCAAGCGTTGGTCACGGCTAAATATATATTTTCCATCGGATATTTTTTCTGTACCTCTGTGCATAAGTATTTCAGCTGATTTCTCACTCAATGATGGTTTTGTTGCATCAATCCAACTTTCCTTTGCCTCATTCCAAGAGTACCTAGTAGAAGAATAATGATCCCTTAAGGATAGTAAGATTTTCTTATCAATGAGACCACCTATTTGAATTGCCACCTTCTTTTCATCATTATAACAATATGTGAGGTAATCAATACAAAAAAGTGACCTGACATCTTCAGGAAATATTGTAGCATAGGTAAATGCAATGTTAGCTCCTCCTGAATGACCTATAAGATCTAATTTTCCCCAGCCAAAATATTTTTTGATTTTCCGCATAAGAGCTGTCGTATCTTTAAAATAATAATTTTGAAATGGGAGAAGATGCGATGATTTTCCATTTCCTGGAAGGTCAATGGCAAGCATAGCAAAATCATCAGGCATTAGTTCAGCCATAGGATCCCATGAACCGGCATTATCTAGCCATCCATGAAGCGCTAGTAAGGGTTGAACATTTTTATTCCCCCACCACTTTCCTGGAAAAAATCATTTGTACTTTAATAGTGACTTAAATTTAATATACTTTTTTTTATCATTTAAAGTAGTTTTTATTCCCTTATTATTTTGTTTTTATTCCAATAATAATATTTAGGCTTATTCTATATAGCCAGATATATAATAAATGCACCAAATTTTCATTGAGGATTTGTGTTGTTAATGACAACCTTTAAACAGCCCTAAGTGGTTTACTTAAGTTTTACATTTAACTCGAGTAAATTTAAATTAAAAACTTTTAAAACAAATGTATTCACTGCTTGACTAAAGAAACCCTAATAGAAGCAGACAACAGTGACATGAAAACCCTTTTCAGGTTAAAAATAATAAAATAAACAGGTCATTCACTGATAACATGCCAGGTCTTCTAGCCAGGTGGTAAGGAGGACCATATGCTGCATTACCTTGATACATAACTAGAAATAACAGTCACAACTCCCAAATTTAAAAATTGAAAAGGACTAGGGTTCGATAGCACACCTGCCTGAGTTCTTGAGAGCTAACCTAGTTTTGATTATTTATGATTTTTGATGATTGACTATCTATTACCTTCACTATCAGTGCAATTTCCAGAAACATATTTTGGCAAGCTATCCTTAACAAGATATCAAGTGTTTTAGATGAAAAAGTAAAGAAAGATCATCCTATCTTGCTTCACCCAAATAAATAATGCTTTGAATAATGGAAGAATTTACAGATTGTTTTTTTGAATTCGAAGAAAAATCATTATCCTATTAAGAGCTGTTGTGACTAAGCCTATCACAAAACAGATGGATATACTGTATCTATTAGCTTTAAGACAGACAACACCAGCTTACAAAAATCAGATGGCAATTTTATCTCGACACAACCTTCTAATCTACCTTTTCTGATCACCAATAGAGTAATTTGCTTCAGAAAACTTCAGCAGTCTCGCCACCTCTCCCCAGATATACTCTCATGTTTTGGTTAAGTTATCTTTCCCAGATTTCTAACAGGTAACACATTTCTAACACATTTTAACAAATTTCCAGAAGGTTCTACCAAGTTCTATTCAACTGAACTTAACTGTCACCAATCAGTTTAGCAACCCCGAAAGCAATGGATTTGACACTAACATCAGTCATTAAAGACCCCTTCTCACCTCCCATTCCCATGGTGATGAACTTGGGCTTAGATGCCAGCGGGAATGTCATATCAGTGACTCTAAAAACTAAGGATCCGATGCTAACATTGCCAATTTTATTCTTTGATATGTGTTGCTTTTTTTTTTTTTATATGTACACTGACAGGCAAAAACTTCCACCCACCAGATTTTTTCATGTTTTCATCTCAAAATATTTCTGCTTTAGATTGGTCAATTTTTTTTATGAATAAATATGTATTTTTTTTTTTTCAATCAGAAATGTCAATATAGAGGATAGTAACTCATAATCCTTAATTCAATTAAAGGACTGTCGTTCCCAATGTTTACTTTCAGTGTCATTTGCGTTCTGGTGCAGCAAATTTCTTAGTTTTCGGCTTCGATATTTTAATTTTCTCAATTTTAAGTTTAAAAAGGCCTCTTCATGCTGAGGATGTTGCACGTGGTGTGGCACTTATTGATGATGGACGTTCCATTAGATATGTAGCTAATGCCATCGGAGTTCCCAATGAAACTCTGCGAGAAGCTGTCAGGTGTTTTCGAGAAACTGGGCCTTACCATAGAAGGGCCGGTTCTGGATGGCCTAGGGCAACAGAACAACAGGATGACCGATTTCTTACTTTAAGAATTTTACGAAACCGGCACCTTACATTGTTCAAGCGATTCACCAGCTCCAAGAAGTTCGAGGTGCAAATTTCTGAATGTACTGCTCGGAGAAGATTAAATGAGTATGCACTAATGGCTTTTCGCACAGTAAGAGGACCAGAGCTCACAGAGTTACACGGCTGGCTTTTGCTCAAGAACACAGTCATAGGACTATGGACGAATGGTGTGCTGTACTTTTTACAGATGAATCTAGATTTGCTCTACGATCTCCAGACGGGCGTGAAAGGGTGTGGGGAAGAAGAAATGAAAGGTATGCAGCCTGTAATTTCACCCAGAGCCAACCTTTTCAACGTGGTTCCTGAATGGTGTGGGTTGGGATTTCAATGGAGTGCCGCACAGAATTGGTTGTTGTTCGTGGAGGGTCTTTGACGGCCACTCGCTATGTAGATGAGATTTTGGAACCTCATCGAAATCAGCGATCATTCATTTCTAATGCACGTCCACATGTCGCTCGCATAGTACAGACGTTTCTTCATCAGCACAACATTGAGGTCTTAGCCTGGCCAGCACGTTCTCCAGATTTGAACCATATTGTGCATTTATGGTATAACCTCGGAAGAGGAATAAGAGCTCGTTCAGCAGTTCCTGATACACTGCAGGACCTTGAAAGGGCTCCTCGGGAAGAATGGGCTAACCTCCAGCAAAGGGATATTTCCCGACTGGTGGAAAGTATGCCGAGGCGTCTTCAAGAAGTAATAAAGGCAAAAGGAGGCAAAAATATGCACTATTAAATGATCCTGTGCTTAATTTATTTTACTGCCCAGCGAAGCCACAGCAGGCATGTGCATGATGTTATATTCCATGCATAATGGCATCAATAGGCCTTTCAAACGAATAAAAAATTTGGATGATATCTCACACACGCTTTGTTTTATTTAAATTTAAAGTTAGGAAGCGCTTAATGAAAGACCCTATATATTGAGAGTGCCTTACACTCACAGCATTTTTATCCAGATTGTAAATCTTGCACAAAGTTTGGTATGGATTGCTCGAGGCCATCCTGAGTTATGTTTGAAAATACGCACATACATAATATTCTAATATTTGTTATTTCTTAATAATATTTTAATTATTTATTTTTTCATATAATTTTAAAAAACTTTATATTTTATAACTTTAACGTTCTGTTAATAATTATATAGGAAACTTCTGGCAAAAGGAATATTGGTTTTATTTGCACACATTAATATATAAAAATTGATATACAAAAAATAAATACGTACGTATTCAAAGTATAATATTAAATCTAAATTTACGTAATTATACTGGCCAGTGCTTCTCTGTGTTCTTCTCTTCGGTGGTAATCTTCATTTGCGTGATCTGAATTGTCTTACTTGCGCATCCTTCATCCTCATGCTGAGTGAAAGTGAAGATGTCTCTTCTGATGAACCACGAGGCGCCTTAGCGTGGGTACGCTACCTTGTCTGCTGCTACCTGCTCTACCCGTTCCTGATCTAAGAATGTATGTGAAACCTTTCGGTCTATGTCGGTCTCTCTCTTACATACCGCTGCCTTCTTGACTTTCAACTCGTTATTTAATGCCAGTTGTTTTGAATATTTATACTTTGCTTAATTTACGTAGTTAATAAAATAAATGTTTACATTAGTTATGATATTATTTTTATTATAAATATTAATAATTTATATGACGACAATAAAAACGTTCATACTTTCATAAACATGAACCACGGATCGTTATTACGTTATTCAATGCTCGCTAATTCCGAGTTTATTTAAACAAACACCATTAAAAATCATCATATTAAAATATCACAACAATATATAGACACACAATGGTCTTCTAGAAAACAGAAATGTGAGATAAATCACGCACCATCCAACCACATTGACACTTCAAAAATATCCAAATAATAAAGACATTAAGACTTGTAAGAGGTTAAGATTCTTAACGAGTAAAATGAAAAAAAGCGAGTCTATTTCAGGCCCAAATAAAGCTTAGTTTCAAGAGAATTTTAAAAGCTTACTAACTAGTGAGATACCCAATTGATACCATTCAGGATAAATACATTGGAAGAAGTTTGAAAAAGAACAAAATTAAACTTTCTGGAGGAACGGGAAATGAGAGCTGAAAACAAAAGTAATTGAATCCAAAATTTATTAATCAGATATGTCATTCAGCGGAAACAAAATTCACAGAACAAGAACAAGTTTTATGTTATGTTACATTACTATGTGGCTTGAAGAAAATTGTGAAATAAATGGAATAAGAAAATATTCATTTTGATCTAACGACCGTCTATCAACAGTCACTGGTCACTTATCAATTATGATAAGCACAACTGTTACTATGACGTTTCCATGTTTTGGTGCCTATACCATGGTCTTTTAATTGAACCCCTGCCATAAAACATATACCAAGTTAAACAAAATATAACAGATTATAAAAATATCTAATAAAAGAAATTCTTAAATTAAAAATATGTCCACAAGTAAAATAAAGAAAAGTTATACTGGTCACAAATATAGGTAGTACTAACTGAAAAATAAAGCAAGGAAAACCAAAATAAACATAATATGGACGATGACTACTGAGCTGAGATTACCAACTTCTTTAGGGATCTCTTTGAATTTTGAATTGACTTAGCATGAAGAAAGAGATAAAACGGAGGAAAGAGCAAGTGGTGATGTCCTCAAAATTATAATCTCGGTAGGCAAGGCTCTTTATACACCAGGTGGATGGATGAAAGTTTATCAAAGGCCAGGTGCTATGGTGCGTGTAATGTCACTAGGAAAGTTTGGTATGGGGTGGAATTGCTTCGACGGCAAACACAGAGCTCTAAGATGTTTGTTCTCTAGTCAACAATGACCCTGATTTTGGTCTTTGAGGATTTAAAGTCACTTCACCAATTCTTCTTCTAACAGTTTCTGCACATATTGGTACTCCCTGAGTTGTACAAAGAAGTTGAGCAGTTAAAAACCGATTCAGAAGTGTGTTTAGTACAATAAACCAGTCATCTCTTACCTCTTGTCATCTCTTATTGCACAAACCAGTAAGAAGCAATTGCACTCCAAACAGTAGTTTCAGGTAAACCCAATGCACGGGCTGCATATCATTGGCTTCGAGCATCTTCCACTAAAGCAACAACACGGGCTGCTTGCTCAACTGACTAACCCATTTTTTAAATAAAAACTTTTAAAAAACCATTTGCTAAAGTTTTAGAGATCACTTTCACAAGAAATAAAAATGGAAATTTTTTTCTCTATAATCTGTTTTAAATAAATTTTTTGAATATTTATTGGGTTTTTCCTTCTAATTAATTGCCCCTTATCACTGAAAACATCTAATATTAATTAAAAAAGAATTCAAAGCCGAAATAGTTTTATTAGGAAGCAATTATATGAATTTTTTTAAGTAGGCCACTTTTTTTCTGGGCCATTGTAGTTGGAAAGGCTGTGAAAGATCTATTTGGGTCAGCACAAGTAGTAACAGATAATTGACCTAGGCAAACAAAGAGGGAAGGTGTATGGTCATAGCAGTTAATTTGTTTAGAATAAACTAAAAACGGTGAGTTTGTGCTAGCCCTTCGGAAGAAACCAGGATGATTTGGAGTAAGTTAGAAACATGTAAGTGAGAAGCAAGAAGTGAAAATGCCCATCCAACCACAATGAAAAATATACTCACCTATAATTCTTGATCACTGTTTGTAATAATTATTAGATAACTATTATTTAAATTATAAATAAATTTCTATAGCCAATTATGTTGCCAATATGATAATAGTCAAAAATTATGCACTAGATCCCAAAAGACCCTGAGATCATATTATTTGAAAGTTATACAATAAACTATTTTTCATTGTGAGCTTTTTATAATTGTCCTTTTACTCCACATGAAGAAGCAAGTTTAAATCATAGACTTATATTGTAATACTATGTTAGGTGTTAAAATAACAATAATTCAATGCAAATTATATTGATTAAGATTATTAAACAAAACCCTCCATTAAGTGGTACCAACTTTTTTTCTGTTCCAAAAACTTATTTAAGAACTTTTATTTTATTATCTTATTATAATCCCTAATGTGTCCAATAAAAGTAAACCTTTCCACTGAGTTTATTAATTTTAACAGACTCATAAATAGGTGATAAGAATGGTACTTCATGGGACATTCACTTAATGCAACCATAACACATAAAATTCTATTTCTTAGTATTAATGATCACAATCTGAATAAATTATAATGATAATTTTATGATTAATTAAATTTATTTAGCAGGAATAAGTTGATTTGGTCAAGTGTATTGAATTATTTTTTAAATGAATAGATCGCTTGAAAGAATGTGCACAAATGAAGCGAACCATGCTGCCAACAAAGCAACCAGAGGACAACAAAAATAGGCATTGTTGACAAGACAATTAGCTAGCAGAGATCAAATCTCAAATAAAAAAGAGCGAAAACCAAGAATAGCAGAAGGTATTACAAAAGCTGTCATTAATTAAAAAATACGTCACAGCACAGAAGGAAGACCTTAGAAAACAATTCTAGAGACAGAGAAATAAAACTTTGTGGACTGCAAGTACTCACAAGGCTACCTACTTCATAGATTGAACCCAGCAACATGTAGTCCAGGAATGTCCAGAACTCAAAAAAAAAAAAAAAGAAAAACAAGAAAAGAAGAATATTTTGTTGGACCCCAATTCAAAGGCCCTGCCTCTCTCGGAGATAAAAATAACAAAAAAGTGATCTAGACTGTATAAATTTCTAAAAGATGTAAAAATTTTCAATAGAATCTTACAAGTTATCTAGTGCTAATGACTAAATGATAGAGGCACTGTAAGAACTTGAGAAAATCACTTAATTGGTTTTTATACAATAAGCATGGCTGCTTAATTATATTAAGATGCTATATCTGGTGAGTAAGGCGGATGGTCAAGCAGTTTAAACCATAATTCATAGATTTTCGCCATGGCAACCGCTGAGGTGTGAGACGGTGCGTTGTCTTGGTGAACCAGGATTTTCTTTTTCTGCAAATGTGGCCGTTTTTCCGCAAGTTCTGCCTTCAGCTTGTCAAGTAATGATGCGTAGTATGCTCCTGTAATGGTTTTTCCTTTTTGAAGATAATCAATTAAAATAACTCCATGACTATCCCAAAAAACAGTCGCCATCACTTTCCCAGCTGAAAAAACAGTTTTTGCTTTTTTCGGAGCCGGTTTCCCCTTTGCAGTCCACTGTTTGGACTGTATTTTTGTTTTGGGTGTATAATGGTGTATCCAAGTTTCATCCACAGTAATTAATCGGCGCCAAAACTCAGATTTATTGCGCCTAAACTGCGCCAACAGAGCGTTGGAAATGTTCATTCACGTTTTTGGTCTAACGTGAGCAAACGCGGCACCCAACGCACGGACAGCTTTCTCATCTCTAAATGATGATTTAATATGTGACAAACACGTTCTTTTTACATGTTCATAACCTCTGCTATCTTTCTCACTTTAATTCGGCGGTCGTCTAGCACCATTTGGTGAACTTTGGCATTGTTTTTGTCGGTAGTTGCAGTTTTTGGACGTCCCGAACGTTCATAGTCTCCCAAGCTCTTACTACCACGTTTAAATTCAGCTGCCCAAAATTTCACTGTGGTGCAGAGTCCCCATACACAGAATCCAACTCATCTTTGATTTGCGAAGACGTATTGCCTTTCAAAAACAAATATTTAATGACAGCTCAATACTCGATTTTGTCTATTTTCATAAAAACACTCACAGCGACTCACTCAAACAACTGTTACACAACAACTGCGCGTCCAAAATGGCTGAAACTTTGGTGAGTAACTGTCAACAGATGGACAGCAAAATTCACTAGCTTTTATTTACGACTGCTGCTTGAGGTCTTCATGTTGAGGTTGGAAACTTTTCAGACCACCCTCGCATATAATAAATAGCATCCTCTTTTTAAAAAAAAAATTACTTATTCCTGCTGAATTATGTAAGTTTTAATAATAGGAACTAAATGTTTCAATGCCTATGAACAATTTTACTTACTTCTGGTTACAAGGAAAATAAAGCTATTTTACATAATACAGACATTAATTAAGTATTGACATTACCAATTCTGCACTTGACACAATTCTCGCCAGTCATTTCTCAATTACAAACCATAATAACATTAACGTACTAATCTCATGAATGAAAACACTTAAAGAGGCTGCTTTAACTTTATTTATCTTCTGTAAAACAGAAGCAATACAATTCATTTCATTTTTTTCTAATTTATTTAGTATGTAGCCTCAAAGGTGCAATGTCAGTGTTACTGGTAACATTATTCATTTATTATTAAGATGACTGATAATAGCAATATCATTACCAATAGTCTATATGTACAATATCTTTTAGCATCTAGCAGTTTAAAAACTGCTGTAGATTTCTGTTATAAAAATAAATAATATATGGATACTGGAGTACAATGATCATGTTAAGACATGATTGTCTGCCTAGTTAAGTCAAGTTTTATCTTTATTATTAAACCATTCTCAAGACCATGTCAACCTTGATGATTCTTAATTTACGATACTACAGATTCTTCTCCAGATAAAATAAGTGTTAAGTAATTAGTAAACATAGCTAATTATTAAACAAATCACTATCAATACCCTCTAAATTGATTACCCATTTTAGAAAAGTTAATATCACACAAAAGTATTTTGTGTATCCTATATAGGATCAGAAAGATAAAGCACAAAAGTAAAACCCACTCATTTATTTTTTTTAAAAATAGATTGTAAGGAACATAGATTTCACAAACACAAAAATCCATACATCAGTAAAAAAAAAAAGTGTACTACAATATGAGTTTTTTGTTAATACTATGCGTTTTTAATAAGATTTTCAAATCTCATGAAATTAAAAAATATGTCCTTGATTTCTCTAATTACTGTTGCCACTTAAAACAAAAGTTATTTCATGGACTTTGCAATACTTCATATAAAGTGTCTCTACACAAAAGACCCAAAACCAAAGTTATTTCAAAGATACCCACAAGAGGCAAAGATTCATTACATATAAACATTCTATTATCTATAGTAATATAAAATTCAAATGACGTACAGAGCAACACGTTACTAGGACATCAAAAACTATTCCAATAATAATCATTGAAGTTAGAAAAGTGAACTTATCAAAATCACTGAATGTACTAAAGAGTCAATGAATAAGTGGGTACCTTATTAAACTGAACTATGTACCTGCAACGTGCCCCCAAGGTACAGGTATCTTAACTTCTTCCACAGTTTTGGGGTCTATTAGCCGAATCTGGCTAGTATGAAAACATCTCCCAGGTTTAAATTTACGCATAAGAACACTTCTAGTCAAAGAGGCCATCTTCTATGCTTAAATAAACTTCTTCGTTGTAAACCTATTCAATGTCGTGTCCAGAAGCAATCGCAACAGAATGACAAGAGCTGACAGCCTTGTCATTCGGGAACATTTTATCAGTTACCTCCCCTCTCTTATTTTTAGTTCTCATCTTTGTCTGCGAGGTAGAACAGTACGTCACTACTTCAATAAGCAATTCATTGACCTACAATGTACCCTTGCACTCGGGCTGTCTCGTCAATGAACAAGTAGTTACAAATTCCGATGGCGGATCCGTGCCACATAAAAAGATAGATAGAAAAAAAATCCATGTTGAACAAGAGCTATTGACCAAAACTTAGATACCTTCACTACGTCTGTAACCTATATTACTATGAAAGGACAATACGTTTTAATGGGTATAGCGCCTCATATACGTAAACTCTGGACTAGAGCACTTATTAAAATCATATTGAATGTAATTTAAAGTGAATGAGTTAGTGATATATCAAGTACTTTATCAGACTGAACTATGTACCTGTAATGTGCAACATTTTTTGCATTTAGGGGCGTTTTATAAAAATTATAAGTAGATTGCTGAAATACACCCGAGTAGCTGAAACCCCATGAAAAGAATCTTCTAAAAATTTGATGCCTGAGAACCAATTAAAACTAATTTTGGCAGAAAGCAATAGAAAATGTAATTTCCACATAATTCAAAATTGATTTAATACTTCGGATTCTGTTGGTAGAAGCTGAAATGAAACAGTTTAAAACCCTTTTGTCAATAACAGTTACGAGGAGATAGCTGCAAGCAGTATTCTGGGTTAACGGAAGTCCTTTGCGGAAAAAGAAATATATTTTCTTTAGCTAATAATCCTTAAGGCGGTGGGACTACATGCTACAAATATTAATTGCTAATAAAAAAAAGTTATTTTTAAGTTGGAAAGGTATGATGATTGTAGTCTTAATGACACGCTGCTACCTGTCGATCCACTTCCTCTGTAGTGTGGAGAACAGGGACCATAGGAAATTGGTGGGATAGTTGAGATCAATATAGTTCCCATTTGACCCAACTGTAGTCAATTGAATACAGGATTGGCAGGTGATATACAGTCCCCACTAAGTCCTGCGTTTCACAATTATTCATCCTGTGTGGTTATTTATGGGCAGAAGGTATAGAGTGGAGGTCAACTCAACTGTCTTTTCTATGGCAAAATGTGTAGTTCTGGGGGATGAATGACAGGTCTCTTATACAAGGCGATGAGATAAATCGGCTTCCCCAGGTTTATATTTACTGACAAGTGTTGAAGCCTGACATCAAAAGTTGTCAGAGGTGGAGCCAGTTTCATCCATGTGATGCCGTGCCGTACAGCCACCAGAACTCCACCGTAGCCATCGGTCCGTAAGATAACAGATTAGCCCTGTAGCCTTGCGCTCTGGTACACAATTCTCATATTCAAGATGTCTGGGGTGGAGATTGTTATTAGTGCCTGCATTTCTTCAAAGATATGAGATCATCGATGTTAAAGTTGAGTATTTTGTACTTGCTCACTGCTTGACATGTGATGGCCAATTGAGCAAATAAGCTGTAAAGACCAGAGGTAAACTTACTTATCATGTACTCGAGGATCGAGAGCCAGGGAGAAAGGCTAGGGGAAGAAGGAGTGGCCAATGCTGTGTGGTTTAGTGTCAAAGTATTTGACTGTGGGGTCCATCTGCTTCTTTTTAAGGTCTGCTGTGGCTTGTAGCTTTACCCAGTAGGGACACGATTTGTAGTTGCCACATGGATAAAACTATTAAAAAACTCTCCTCTCAATTATTTTTTAATTTCAGTGCGATTTTCACCCAAAAATGTGTTCTAAATTTACTTTAAAAAAAATCTAATTTTTTGTATACATTTAAAAAAAAACCTTCCTAGCCTTTCAATTCTTTTCTAATCTATACTTACAAACGCCAAATACTAATCCATAAAAATTAATTTCATATAGAGATTAATAAACCAGATTAATTAAAGGCTTGGGAGTTAGATCTACATTGTACTTTAGTACAAGATTAATAAAGTGTTAAATTATCAGTACAATAATAATAAAGAACATTATTCTGCTTCTCGCCTGGTAGTAATTTTCCTTTTTATAACATTCAATAATTTGGGTGAATTCAATGTATCTCAAGAAACTTCCCCCCCCCCAAAAAAACCTCCATTTTAACACAAAAAAGAACGAAATTAAAATAAAAATATTAAAAAATCAACAACATAAAAACTAGGAGCAAATTCAAAGTTCAGGACAAGGACAACCAAGACATTACCACCACAGAAAAACCTAAATAAAGTTCCATGGTAACACTCCTATTGGACATTCAAGGGTATGTACAATCCAACAGATAGACAATTCCATTGATCAGCCAGTTTAATGATTTTTAGTTGCAGCTGTCAGCCCCTAAGTATTGCTACATGACAATTTTTTTTTATGGAAAATATCTCTCCTTCTAATCCCTTAACATTACTTAAGACCGCAAAATTTAAAATCAAGAGAGTGAGTGAAATGTATCACTCAAACAGCAAATAACTGATTCAGCAGTAGTTTTGTTTTTTATAATATATATATGTTGTCTATGAAATGGTTCTTTAATGTGTGGGGTGAAGTAATATAAATTGAAATATTGATCTTTTATGTAACTTACACCACATTGACTTACATGTAGCTGTAATCAAAATATGAATTTAATTGTGTTTCATATGATGTTTAATTAACTTAATCTACATATTTTAAGTCATGGATCATTCCGATTTATCACAAATTGAACAGTTAGCTCTTAAAATTATAAGTGTTTGCACCTTTTCCTTAATCCATTTAAGTAGCTTCTTTATGAAATTTCAGAAGTATTAAATATTTTTGAAACATAGATCTTATGACAATAAGTAAGCAATGTTTAGTATGATTATTATCTACTATAATATCTATAAAATCTATATAAATATATCATTAAACAGTCCAGGCTATGTTAATAAACAAAGATTGAATCAGACACCCTTATGTTTCACCTGTGTGTTTGTTTTTTTATCAGCTGGTCCTCACGATTATGAGCCTTCTGTTTGATCTATAATCATTAAATTTTAAATTGAAATTTTTTTTTTTAACTGAATTCACACATTGGTGTACCTACAGTTTTTGCTGCCGGTTGTAGGTTCATTAATTCAAAGTAAGTCAAAATACTTACATACTAAACAAAATAAATACATTTATTTCTTTGCAATGGAAATTTTCTAAGTCAATTCTTATTTTGTTATCTTGGGTTATTATTATGATTCTTGTTTATTGTCCTCCCTAATTGCTACAAACAATTTCTTCTCTTGGGTCTTTTTCTATTGGAAATTTTATTGTAGGATAGTTAGTTTGTAAAGTTAGGAATATTTGATTAGATTCTTAGATTTAAGTAATAGAATTATAGGAGGTTAAGAGGGTCAAAGTAAGGTAAATTAAATTGAGTATGTACATATAGGTTACATTAATTATTATCGTTTATTTAATATCACTACAAAACATTCAAAAAATTATATAGAAATTTCAATTTTTATTTTTTGTGTAACTGATTTCTAAAAATTTAACAAAAGGTTTCTAAAGTTTTTTTTTTAATTTAAAAAATGGACTTGATGGTTGAGCAAGTAGCCCTTAGACCTGTTTCAGGTCAGTCACAAGTGACAGAGCCAAGAGATGTCTAGTTTATTGTACTACTCACGCTTCAGAATCAGCTTTCAACTTCTACTGAGACTGTTCAACTTTTTCGTACAGCTCGGGAGTAGTTATATGTGCAGAAACTGTTAGAAGAAGCTTTGCTGAAGTGAATATAAACCCTCAGAGACCTGTATAAGGGCCATTGTTGGCCAGAGAACAACGTAGCGCTCGTTTGGATTTTGCTCGGGAACACCTTGTATGGACTGAAAACAAATGGAGATACGTGCTGTTTTTAGATGAGTCGTGATTCTCTCTTTGTACATGGATGGAAGGTCTGTTGAGCACTATGAGTACATTCAATTCATCAGCAACACCTTGGTATTGTACTCTACCATTGTGGGAGGGTTTCTTATGTATTTTTAATAACTAATATAATAGTGATCCTATAGTGTAATCAGATCAGCTTTGCATTTAGTAAATAAATCAAGAAAATACAGTTTTTATCTATTTGAGAATGTGTAATTTTAGAATATTCAGACAAAACTTATAATAATACTTCTGAAATTCTAAATAGTCCTTTTGGAAGGGTTACATGCTGGAAGAATGCCTTTTGTGGAAAGGGGTAAATATCTCCTCATTGACTCTGGTACTTTATAAGTCCCATCATCCTCAATTTCGATTGCAGGTTTCTTCTTATAATCACCCAATGTTTCTGTACTTATTTTCGAGAGAGTCCTTGGAAATAACAGCAAATTGTGATCACCCGGCTGAAACAAAAGCCAAAACAATATATACAACATTGAGCAGGAAAAAAATTACTAGTAATTTTGGATAATATGAAAAGACAATTATAGAATTATTACAACTTATTTTTAAAAAAATCGGAAAACTTTTTAGCACTGTGAAGTACCTAAATAATAATATTATCTAAATGTAAGTAGTTATAAAAAATAAACATACTGCAGCCCTCGAAATAACTGAATATTCTTTTATTGTAACTGGGTCTGTACTCTTAGCTGTCACCATCAGTGGCAGTGCAGCATGGCGGAGCAACAAGTCCTTATGACATTTACTATCATATCTCTTCTTTGGAATTGTTTCATACTGTAGTTTAAATAAGAATTCATCTAGAAAAAAAATTATGAGACTAAATTAATAACAGATTTCTTATAAATAATGGTTAGAGGGTATATACATAGTTAAAGAGTCATTTAGAGAATTAGTAAATTTAAATTATGTTTTATAGAAGATTGTTGAAGGAATTCTGTGCCTCTCTATGTTAATTGGTTTAAATAAACTATTGAAAAACTTTAAAGGCAAATACAGCTACACTAAAACATACCCGAAGACAAGCTTACTTTTACTAAAACGATGAAAATACTACAAGACAAACAAAAATATTGGATTGAAGCATCGGCCCCAAAAACCCAATTTGTTTTTACCCCCCTTAATCAGCTTAAAAACCAATTGATTGCAAAAATACCATAGGAAAGACAAGACCACCATTACGACTACAAACTGGGCAAAAGAATGACAGTAGAAATTTATACTGACTAATGCCACATTAAGTGACTTAAATATACTTATGTAGTAGAAGATAAAGACCAATTCAGATCCCCAAGGAAAAGTTCACTGATAGGGAATTATAATAAATAATTCAAAAAACAAATATGGGATTTGGTACAGAGGGATTCACAGGAGACATTCAAGTATGTCTACAAGTTAGTTTCTGGGCTAATGAAGTACTTATAAATATATTTCCCTGGAATATTTTCAAACTTAAACTAATCACTAAGATCCAAACTAATTTCTGTTCAATTAGGATCATACGCATTTGTGGGAAAGTAATGGAAAAATTCATGGCTTCTTGGCTGTCCACATGCAAGTAAATATCCCTTTCAGTGATAAAAAATTTGGATTTAATTGTTCAAATAGCAGCTGCCCTCCATTACTTAGGACTCCAAACCTCAGTATCTAGTAGTTTAGAATGAAATCAAACTGTTCTTATAGTTTCATTTACAACACATCTCATTATACATTGATATCTACAATATTTTTATGAAGTTAAATGGTTAGATGAATAAAAAAAGGCCCAGCTGTGTGATCATATTAGCTCTAACCTGGTCTAGTTGTCGTGATTCTTGTCAATCCCCTCATATACCTCGGTACCTTCTTATTTTCCGATATACACATTTTCTTTAACTTGACCCAATCATAACTAAATTCAATTACTTTTAAACCATCTTCATTGTTAATTAATATCTGAAAAATAACTATATTTTAAACAAGGAAAGTAAAATAATTTATACCATTAGTCTTTATATTCCCTGTCTGTTGATGGCTGATACTATGCCTAGATTGTATGTACAGCAGTAGAATCGCCATATGGCCAGTCCCCGTGGTGAGGAAGTGAAAATGTTAGCAAGGGTTGCTCTGGTATCTAGTGGTACAGGTGGGAAATACTTCTTTGATGGGCTCAGCACTGATGAGGTAGGCTAGAGCCAGCCAACTGCGTTTAGTTTAGAGTTTATCATGTATAGAGCTTCATGAAGATCTTTTAGTGACCAATAACTCGTGTACAACAAGCCCATGAGCTTGTACAAGTTCAGTAAACTTAACAGCACGCTAAGCTACACTCACACCACTTATACATATTGTAATGTCCTTTCTAAGGTCACAATATATTAAATTTTGATAATTAGATGATTAGACATAAAAGTTGTTATATTTGATGGAAGAACCATGACATAGATTAGCATGCCCCTGCGGTATGCAAGTATGCGGTATGCGGTAGGCACGAACAAAGGATGATGCCACGAGTTAAGAGGGGGAACACCTTTATAAGGAAGAGATCGGATAGGCTCTCTATTTCGCTAGACCTGAGGAGGAAGACATACAACGGGTGGGTAAGAAGTAGATGTGTAAGGAGGTTAGAATTTCTATTGATGCAGGAGAGTGAAGGCATGTGTTGGAGAGCATAGAAGAGGGGAGCAGAAGAACAAACTAAGTGAAAGGTTTATCTCCTCATCAAAACATTTCAACTCAGGAACATGTATGTATTTCAAGACAATAGTTATGAATACCAAAAATAGTTACATTTCTTCGAAGATATAAATAAAACAGCTACGACAGAATTGCAGTATAATTTTAAATTGTAAATGTTTTAAGATAGGATAATGATAGTTACATAAAATTTAGTTTGTAATGTTGTTGAGTGTTTGGCGTGTTCGAATCCAACATGAGATTTTTAAAGAATAAATAATTCATTAATTATAAATTAAATTAAATTCTCCACAATTTGGTTTTACTATATTTAGAATACCTGATTTCAGTTATATTGTGTAACAAGGACTGTCGCCACATGGAGAAACCATTTTATTAACTTTACACTATAGATAAAAATCACTGTACTCAACCCCACACTTAAAGACAAATGAATACCTTCACACTCCAGACGGGTCATCAACTGGCTACCTATGATAGAAATCAGTAGATGTTCTCTAGCCAGTCAACAAATCATAGGCTTTGAGGAGGGAACCTCTCCCCATGAACTTCAATTTATACAAAAGTCACTCTAATGGAAGTTATATTGACACTCAAACTGAAGAAAACATATATTCTGAACTTTACATGATCATAGCTATAATTAGGGCTATGGTATTCTTTATCCAGAACAACACGAAATGAAGCTTTGAAGAAATCAGATGTAGGTAAGCTAAAAAAAACTGGGTAGTTTATTTACAACTTGTTGGAAAAACATCTGAAGAACTAATAAAAGATGTTGATGAACCCTGGACCTTGCATTTACATCTAAAGAACCAAGATTAATAAATGTTAACAATTAAACAAGGCCTATTTGAAAATGATAAAGTGACACATATTGCCTGTGGAACTCTATCAGCAAAGAAGAAGAAACAAAAAAATGCTCCATAGGAGAAAGAAAGAAATTTTCGTGGAGAAGAAGTTTGAGAATCAGTAGTATTCAAATGACTCAAGAATATTCTTCCAGAGGATCAATAAGGCCAGAAAAGGGGTTTAAGTCATGTCATGTCTCCTAGAGGACAGAAGTTATCTCAGTCAGAAAGATGACATCTGAGGAATCAAACAAAATTGTAAATGTACTGGAATTGTGGATTATTTAATAATAAATTTGCATACATACTTTTGTATGATCATATATTTCTAGGCACACCATACTAAGTATAGGCCTTCTTGAAATGTTCACAACTATCTTTCGTTTCAAAGTAGAATCATAAATATCCCATATTCTCAATATTCCATCATCTGCTGCAGTAAATACTTTCATAAAACTCAAAGCTACAGAGCTTACGTATCTGTAAATTGAAGGTTAAATATCCATCTGCACTCAGGAAAAAAAAGAGAATGTTAAAATTTTAAATTATTAGATTATCACTTTAATAATTGCAAATTTTATGCAGTTTATTTCTCTAAAACTTTTTAGGAGATCCCTGAAGGTGATAAAGGTAAGAAAAAAGATCCTTATTTTATTATTTCTCCCTTTGGATATGAGCTATACATTATTTAATTTATTTAGTTTTAATATTTTGAGGTATAATAAACTAATATTGCATTGATAGCTGAAAATGGTTGTGGGTTATTTTATGTCAATAAATGGAAAAACATTCCATGCCAAACTGACAGTAATTTTACTGAAAAGATTAACTGTCAAAAAATGTACCTTCTCAATAAAACTACTTTTGGCAGAAACCAGATGTTTTTTACTTGTTAACATATATATTACGTCGTCACATTTATCAACATAAAATAACAGCTCTAACATTGATTTGAGTTTATACAAGTTTTGGTTTGGTACCATAGATTCTTTTAATGGTTTCCGTTTTTTTAATGTGCTTTTCTCTTTACCCATTTCCATCCTGGCATTGTTTTTGTGAAAAGTATCTTCTCTTAGAAACTACAATGATGGTATAACCTTGCCCTAGGAATTATTAAGCTGCTTTTTTAAACAGCCAATAAAATAAAGGAAAAATCTGTGTTAAACCATAAATCATATTTTTATTGTAAAATTATTTGCTCAGTAATCAGACTCAGGGCTATTTCCAGAGAAGCCTCTAATTGTGTTAAGTGGGGCTATGCTTGTCTTATACTTTTGCTCTATTATAAGTCTCTGGTCTCCCTCTAATACTGTGAGGGTTTTTTAGACCCATTCCTCTGCTTTGAATTTTCAAAAATGAGTTTATTACACAAAACAAAATTAAGGCTGGCCACATGACCCCACAACAACTATATCATAACTAACATGTGTTTAAGAAGTGATTGAAAAGTGTTCTTGATTTGTAGAAAAACATTTTTGAGTTGACCAAAGTGACATTTGCTATTACAGAAGAAATATAACGGTGCTATTTAGCATAAATATTCCCTTTTTTATGTATAATAAATATATAAAATAATTTAAATGAATAATTATCAGTAATTATAATTGAGATAACGTAGAATTCTGTAATAAAATATGAGGAATACATACAATCCATGATGATCAAGAGTTGCTATGGCAGTTGCATCAAAATGCTCATGATGCCAAACTCGCACATATCCATCGTATCCTCCTGTTATAACAAACGGTTTGTCAAACAATAAACATGTGACCCCTCCCGGATGAGCTGAGAAAATACACTGTAACATAATTACGTACCATATGTACTGTACAAATTATATATCATATTTAATTTTAACACCAGCTATAATATTACCCAAAGCCAAAAGACTAATTAACTGAGGAAAATTTTTACACCCACATCTTTTATAAAATTGTGATTATATGAAGAGGACTAATTTTTATATTATGATAGTTTGGATGCTTCCTAAATAAAATCACATTTGTCAAACAAAATGGTCGTTAAAAAATGTCCAGTTTTGCTTTCCCACAAGTTTGTTATTTACATTAACCACAAGTACAGTTATTTATTTAATCTTAATCCACAACTATACTTTTGACAACAAGAGTATTTACACAAGTGATGGAGAGACAGGCTCCGCCCATGCAGCCTCCTCTCGATCCAGAATAACTACTGAACAACAAATGAATTGAACAAGAAATAAAGCAAGTTGATTTGAGGCAGTCAACACTGCAATGAAAGGCATCTCTAGAGACTATTTTATAGGCAATGGCGACAGGTGGATTGTGAAGGGGGTGGACCTCTAGAGTGGTAGAGTAGGGGTGGACGATTTATGTCGATACTCTGGTCATCTCAGCTATAGAAATTAAAACATAAAATTAGTAGTTGTTTTGCCGTAAAATAAAAAATATATAACACATTCATCATGAAATGGTTGGAATGCAAATATTCTATCCCTATTACTAAAGATGCCTCAGTTGGAAAGCACATCTGGTCGCAAGGATTCCTGACTACAACTAAAATAATCCATATTTTCTTCTACATATTATTATGGTAAAGTATTTTTTAATGTAAATACTTTTCAACAGCCTTGTCACCTTCATGCAGCATATACGACCCCCACTGTAAGTCCTGATACTGATGAGGGGTTAAGGTGTAGGTCCTGAAAATGTCTCAACTAACATAGGCTGTTGGAAATTATTCAATACAATTCAAAAAAATAAACAGAAGAAATGGAAACAAAACTATTTATTGGCTGTACATTTTTTCAGCTAATTGATGATAAAAATAACAAATTAAACTAGAATAATAATTTCACTAATAGTTCTAATAATTTTAATGGTTATGTTTTTTTTTGCAAACCAAAAACCTTTTATGTTTTAACCAATGTGTCTCTGTCTTGGTCTTTGTGAGTCTCCTGTTCAAACTAGAGACATGAAGGTCATATTTGATATAAGGAAGGTATGAAAAATATATCTATCTCCATGTCATTAATTAATTAATTATTCGATATTCAAAATAAAGTATTTTTCTATACTTTTGAGTATGGCATCAAATTAATGATCTTGACTTCCTGATCAACAATACAATATACTTTAGTGAATAGGGGGATATATTATGAAGAAATATTTTTCTGTTTGTATCAAGTTATTATTTATTTATTTTTTATCATTAGGTTTATATACTTTTCCTAATTTGAAATGTACGTGTAGTTCAATGAAGACTTTAAACATAATTAACAGCGATGATGCTAGTCATCTGTTTTAGACTAGATGCATTATATATTAGCGTAAGATTTTTTTTTATTACGTAAATATGGAAAATAAATTGAATTGATTTGAAAAAAAAATATGTAATTTTTGTTTTGTTTTTCAAATTATAATTACAAAAAGTCATTATCATCATTTTCACAACTCTAACACATTCATTGTCTGTTAGAAGCATGATATTTTTCATTGCAGTTCCATTTGATGCTCCATAGATTAATAAAACTAGCCCTATGAAAAATTAGTTAGTAATAAAAAATATACTATCATATTGAATTATCAATTATATTTAAGGGAACCAAATTAAAGATCTCAAAAACCAGATTAATGTAATATGTTTTGAGGGTTAAGAGATCTACAATTACAAAAGTCATTAAAACTATCATCAGAAATGTGTTCACAATTTTTTGTACTTCCAGCTTTATTTAAAGGAATGATATTTATCATGATAAGTTTTACTAGAAGCCCCAGAGGTTCTAAAATAAAAACAGCCTAATTATAAATAATGAAGAGTCAATCAGTAATAAATTACTTATAATTAAAAAATAAATATTTTCTTATTATTTTAAGTTAGGTATCAAATTAAATATCTCGTCATCCTGATTAATAATATGTCCTTTAAGTTGGCAATTTACACAGGTGGTCTGAAAAGTTTCCGATCTCAATATGAAGATGATAACAAAATAAATAAAAGCTAAAATAAAAGCTTTTTTAGGTCGGAAACTTTTCAGACCACCCTCGTAGTGGACTGCTATTTCAAAAAGTAGATAAAACTGTTTTGCATCTGTAAAAAAACCCTAAATGGTTTGATATAACACACTTCACTTGAATTATCTCATGTTATATTAATGGTATAGGATCTCCACAATCACTATTCTACTTACACTTGACATATGAGAAGTGTGCTGTGGACTGCCTTCTATTCTGATGTTCTAATCAAAAGTCCACATTACACAATTAAAGGTCTCGTTGAACTTATTAAATTATCTTTAATTCATTAATGACTGATTCATTTTTCATAATGATTCATTTTTAGATGTATTTTATTATTTTTAGCATCATTATAACATGGATCGAAACTTTCATGATTGTGCAAGCAATATGTTATGACTAGTAAAACAGAGGTTAGGAGAAATTTACAAACACAATTTCGATGAAATTATTTATTATTTTTGGGTATAATAATCCTCCCAAGTCCTAAATAATGTTAAATGCTAGTGATCATCATAACTTGATGCTCTAATCATTGGAATCAGTAGTAATTTCAGTTAACAAATAATTAATCATTTAATAACCCTTCATTATTTTTTAAGCGAATCTTTTTACTTTTAGCACAAATTATGTGATACCCCCATGAAAAATTTCTTGTTTCTATGCCAATTAAGGGTTTTCAAAATTATTTTAATGGCTTTATAATTATAATCAACCAAAGTCCTAAAATATGCTATATATTATTGATTAGGATGCTAAGATAGTTAATTTAATACTCCACTAGATATGTATTATGAGAAAATATTTTTTAATTAATAATTAATCTCTTATAGTATGTCTCTTAAATCAAACAGGTGATGTGAAATCATCAGAACAGACACATAGACACAGGGATAAATACAGGAGGGTTACTTTTTTGGATAAATCAACAACCCTTTCAAAGGACAAAAACATAAATTATGTATGATATAAAGATAGGGAATAAGTAACTTCTTGTTTAATTTAAAAAATGGATATTTTAATAATTAAATGGGGGTTGAAAAGATATTTTATGATTTTCGATTTTGAAAAATTGGCAAAGAGTGGTCTATAGGTTAGCAGGGTAGTACTCTACAGACATGCCGGCTAGCCCTCACGACGATCCAATCTTGCAAGCTCAGGCTATCCAACCCATAGGGTTCCTTAGATGCCTTTGCGGCACAACACCCTTCAAGGTTATTGTACATTGTGGGTAGCTTATTATTAATATCAGTTTACAAGTTTAAGGTAGACTAACACCTTAAAGAAACTTAATTTTTTATAATCTATTTTTACCTGGTCTTTGGGTTCTCCAGATTTTAGGACAGTTTTTAAAACACTTCCATTGTCCAATCCCAAATAAATATCCGTTTCACTTCCTATGGCTATAGTTACAGATAATGCGGCAAAACTATAAACCCAGAGTACATAACATCTTTCGATTGAAAGAACTAAAACAATAATAATAACCATGAGCTTCTCTAACATATTTTTTTTGTTATTTTAGCAACCATTGGTAATTACTTCTCAATTTTTTGTCCATAGATATAGATGCAATATAATTTTCGTCCACCGCTATTCCTTGGATGAGGCTATCATGTTTTGGATATGTTGCTTTGATATTTCTGGAGTATAAATCCCAATACCTGACAGGATTTAAAATTTATAACAAACTTTTTTACTATTTATTATTTTAATAATTAAGTTTTAAGAATCTATTTATTCAACTTAAAAAAGTAACGAGTAAGTAATACCTTTTTTTGTAAATAAGTGACTAAAAAAGCTAACTTATTAAAGACATGCACGAAAAAATAATTTTCTGCAGTATATTTTGTAAAAATGTAGAGCTTTTCTGGTTATTGATATTACTACTTTGATGGAAGGTACATTAATAATTTAAATTTTATTCCAACCTTATTAGACATTTTTCATATTTGCTGAATATAAAAAGTACTATTAAAAAAATATTTTAATAAACCCGAAAATTCAAATACATTGTAATGATATTCTACGGTGGCATTTACATAAAAAAAAATAATGAATTTTCATTGTAAATATTAATTAATCTTTTGTGTCAGTATTTGAAAAAATAATGGTTCCACACAGTCACCTACAATACATATAATCATGTCATAAAAAAGCTCTACTTGTTCAAATATTCAAAATTTTAACTTGACAAAATAAATAAGTAAATATGATAAAAATAATTATCTTTTATTAGATAAGAAGAGTAAATACAGATGAAAATGAAATAAATCTGAAATATAAACTGTTTCAAATGTTCGTAAGTCAAAAAGAGAAAACCAAGCGAATTTTTTTGTGGAGTTGAAAAGAGCAAGGATGTAAGAATGTCCCTAGATGTGGAGACTATGTTCAGTGAATTTCATACTCCTGGTATTCCCAGACCACCCTACAGTTAGTTTTTTTTATCATAAGTTCGCTATTACAAGCATTATGAAAAGCAATTTGTCCAGAACAAAGCTTTCTGGAGGATTAAAATTGTTTGTGTATCTTAATATTTAGTTCTTAGTACTCGATGAATAGAACCTTAGTAACACAGACATAGAATAACACAGAATAGAACCTTGAATTTTCAGATAACACAGAATAGAACCTTGAAACCCCTTAGAGTAATAAATAAATTTCATTCATTATAATAAGAAATTTAGTATTTGTTGGGCTTAATAATTCGTAAAAGTATAAACTTCTATGAAACAGTTAGAGTTACATGTTTATCCCCTTTTATTATTTAAATTAATTAGTAAAATTCAGTATAATATATCTTATTGTCTCAAATTAAGAAATAAAAATGCTAACAAGAAAGGAATATTCTACTTTTTATAACAATTGTAAGACAATTTCTGAGATATGCCATATTAGAGTAGTTACTTTAATTGTTCTTGTAAATATATGTATACATATGTACTTTATTGTCGTATCACAGCTTCCTGAAAATAAGCAGCTTCTTTTTTTATCAAAACACAGTGCGCTGATGTGGCCAGTGTGGCCTTTTAATTGCCCTGGGCTTGGAGTCCCCGTGAGCATCCTGTGAAGTGTAATGTTGTATCCATCACCAATAGCGATCCACTGGTAGGTAGCCGCCATACATCTAGTATGGTCAAATCTATAAATGTACAAAACATAATCATAACACAGTCTTGTAATTAAAACATGACCTGATCCTCAGGTTTAGATATAAAAATAAAAAACATTCTATTCTGGAATCAAGTCCCCTATGAATAATATAAAGTACATATAAAAAAAAATTAATTTTGGCTAATAAAAATAGATATCACCTGACATTGTAAAATAAAGTGTTAATATCAAGGAATAAAAAAAAAAGAAATGGGTGGGGCGGTAGAGATAATAACCTAGACTTTTTGTGTCAAAACAGCTTTTGGGTGCGCATTTTATTTGGCGAAGAAGTGGAATAAACAACGATGCATTTTCTAAGTACATTTATAACAACAAAGTGAATGAATTGCATGAATTGAATTATATGAGTTATAAAGGTGTACAATAGGCATGTTAATAACATCCCCAATGGTTCCGCAGTTGTTCTAGTGATGTACACAGCTTATCTCTAAATTAAACAATTTTATTTATTTGTATGTAGTAAATAATACTTGCTTGTTTGAAAGATTTATTTTTATCTAATTGGTTTTTATTTATTTATTCATGTATGACTTTTAGTATTTTAAGGTGTTCTTTATATTACTTGTTCATATTTAATTATTGCTGACTAGTTTTTAAATATTTTATTTATTTATTTTCATGGGCCACATGATATTTTCTTGTTGTGTAAGTTATTTTATGCAGTTGTAACAAAACAGCGTTGAGCGTACCATTCCGAGAGATTAGAGTACCGGCACCGACTGGTATCTGCACTTCCTAGACGGCTGGAAGAGGATAAACGCGTGCCTTTGAGATCAGCATGGAAAGAATAAGAACACATGTTGTAACAAAAACGAGGAAGGTTATCTCGTATGTGTGTAAGCTTGGATTGAATATACGGAGATACCTGTGAGAAATAGTGAGTGTTCTAAAGGAGGAAAGATAGACGGATCTTAGGAAAGGACTATTAAAGGTAACTCAAGCAAATTCACTTGGTGTGGGGGACATTAATCCCCGTGGGAGCTTAGGACATTCAATTATTATATCAATATACAATAAGCATTATGTGTTACAGAAATTGTTTAAAATGAGTTATTAACTTTAATAAACCAGTAGTTTTGGCGTAGAAAAAGGATCGTTTTTATTTGTATCTTTCCCAACCAATTCACCCGGTTATAAATTGGTGCAGGCTAGCTGATAAGTCTTCCATAATTCTTTCCAGGTTCCTAACTTCCCGTTCCCTGATTTCTCAACCTCTTCCAAAGGAAAATTTCCTATTTCCCGGTAGGTACGGGGCTGTTACAGTGGTGTCAGGTGTGGGGTGGTTGCAATAAAACCACAAATTAAATTTACGCTCCAAAATGGCTACAGAAGAGTTAAAAAGGAAGCTGGAAGAGACGCTGGTTAGGAATGACGAATTTAAATTAAAAGAGACCGAGCTTCAACAAAAGATTGAAGAGCTGCAGGCTCAGCTGGCGAGTGAAACGAAACCGGTCATTAAACCGAATCGAAAGGACCTATCCTTGCAGTCATTAGTTAAGCCTTGGGGGGGCGAGGCCACTGCCAGGCCGGTGGAGGAGTTTTTAGAATACCTGGCGGAAGTAGCGGATTGCGGGTCATGGGATGATGTAGACAGAGTACGGATTTGCCGGTTAAAGCTACAGGGCCAAGCGGCTACGTTCGTCCGAGGGACGGAGGAACTAAAAGGGGGGGTGACGTTCGGGGATCTCTGCAAATCCTTAAAAGAGCGATTTGGTGACCCCAACACGTTCGAGTATTATGAAAGGGTGCTGCAAGACATAAGCCAACATTCTAAGGAGAAAATACAGGAGTTCGCAGACAGATGCATTGTGGTGGGCGGAAAAATGAGCAGACCGGCCCTGAGTGTGGAAGAGAAGGTATGGTGGACAAATGAGGTGGACCGAAAGGTGTTAGAGACGTTCAAACGGGGTCTGCTGGGGGAAGTTGGCAAACAAGTCCTGTTCGGCCGGCCAAGGACGTTAAAGGAAGCTGTGCGAATGGCTTTAGAGTTAGAACAAGCTCTGCAAGAGCATCAGGGAGGGAAGCAGGTATATGCGGTACGGGAACCAGAGGTGGATTCAGCCGGAAAGCAACGAGAAGCGCAAAGCCCGGCGTGTGTATGCGCGGCGTACCGACAGCCAAATAACCGAGGAAGAGAAGGCGAGACCCAACCGACATTGGCAGAAATACAATGCTATCGTTGTGCCAAAGAGGGGCACATTGCAAGGAATTGTCCTGGCCAACGAAGCCTGCCTCCAAAGACTGGACGAACTGGACGAAGGCCGGACGGCCCTAGGGTTTGCTACCGTTGTGGGCAACCAGGACACTACTCGTCCCATTGCGAATCGCCCGCTGTGAAAGAGAGTGACCCAAAAGGCCTAGGTCTTTCCCAAAAACCCGGGACGGACCGTTGTTGAACAACGAGGGTGGCCAGTGGCTATTGCCGACTATAACGTGGCAAGGGGGAGACGGGTTGAGCCTGGAAATAGAATTATCGGGGTGGGTACGGCGGTTGCTAGTCGACACGGGAGCCCAGATTTCCGTACTCAAGGAGGCAATACCGGGCGTGAGGATAGTACAATCGGAAGTAAGGGCCAGAGGGGTGACCGGTCAGTCCCTACAGATATTGGGCGAACAACAGCTAACGTGCCGGGTAGAGTATCAGGAAATAGAGCATACCTTCACAATCGCTGCCTTGGACACATCCTTCGATGGGCTACTAGGGCTAGACTTGATGAAGAAACTAGCGGTACAATTAAATACAGAGACTGGGGCGGTACGGATCGGTGAACGAGCGAAAATTAGGTGCGTAGGCCACGAGCGAACGGAGGCGCATGGGGTTACGCAGAAAGCAGGCCCTCAGGCAGAGATCATAATCTCAAGGGAGAACGCTGAAAGTATAAATAGGGAAGAAGAAGGCGACGAAGAAGGGCGAAGCACTCCCAAGCGACGAAAGGGGAGACCGAACCGAAGGAAAGAGTACCGGAGGGACCAAGGAATTACGGAGCGAGAGCCGGATCCGGGAGAGCCAGGGGAATGCCGAGTAAAAGCCGCGAAAAGATATGTGATTCCAAAGTACGCGGAAGCAATTGTAGCAGGGGTAGTGGACTTGGTAGATGATGAAGAAGTGATCATAGAACCCGAGGTTCAACCACAAAAGGGACTGAGAACCGGCAGAGTAGTGGACAGAGTGAGCGACGGAAGAGTGAAAATTAGAGTAGTGAATCTAGCAGGGGAGCGAATTGTAATCGACCGGGGGCAAACGCTAGGAATGGCAACGAGGGCTCAGGTAAACGACCAGGTTGGGACGGTGGTAGGAGCGGTAAAGCAACAGCAGGGGGAAGCCTATGAGAAGCGTAATTGGGACAAGGAACTCGGCCACTTGCAGCCATGCGACCGAGAGATGATCGAGGAAGTGCTTAACCAGTATGGGACACTGTTCGATCCGCCGGACGAGAGAGGATGCACCCTGGGAGTGGAACACACGATCGAGACAGGCGAGGCAGTGCCGGTGGCAAAAAGACCATACCCGGTACCCTTCCACCAGAGGCCAGTTGTGAAACAGCATATACAGGAAATGCTGGACAACGGCGTGATCCAACCGTCGTCCAGCCCGTGGTCGGCACCCATTGTACTGGTCAAGAAGAAATCAGAAAACGGGGAAACCAAGTTTCGGTTTTGCACTGATTTTCGGGGTCTTAACGCGGTCACCAAGGTGGAAGTGTACCCGCTACCACTAATCCAGGAGACGTTGGAACAGTTGGGAAGGAGTCGTTATTTCACGACTATCGACTTAGCCAGTGGGTACCACCAGATATCCGTAGCAGAGAAAGACCGGGAAAAAACGGCATTCACTACTAGCGACGGCCATTATGAATATAGAAGGATGGCCTTTGGACTGGCGGGGGCGCCCGCGACCTTTCAGAAGCTGATGGATTGCCTGTTAAGCAGGATAAAGGGAGTGGAATGCTATGTGTATCTCGACGATGTAATCGTGTACAGCGCGACAATCGAGGAGCAGGCACAGAGGATCGGGAACGTGTTAAGGAAATTACAAGAGGCAAACTTGAAAATTAACCGAGAAAAGTGTCGATTCGTGCGAAAGGAAGTTGCCTACCTGGGCCACGTAGTAAGCGAGGACAGAGTAAGGACGGACCCGGCAAAGGTAGAGGCCGTGAAGAGTTATCCCAGACCAAGGAATGTGAAGGAGGTAAGAGGGTTCCTTGGGCTGGCGGGGTATTACCGACGGTTTGTGGATAAGTTCGCAGAGATTGCGCAACCAATTACGGTACTCACTAAAAAGAATGCCATATACAAGTGGACGCAAGAAGCGGAAGATGCGTTCAACGAATTGAAGACGAACTTAATGTCAGATCGTGTCCTGATATACCCGGACTTTCGGGATCCGTTCATCTTAGCAACCGACGCTTCCTCGATCGCCCTTGGAGCAGTGCTGTCGCAGGTCCGCGACGGGGTAGAAAGACCGATATGTTACGCCAGCCGGCAGTTGAGAGGACCGGAAAGGAACTACTCAGCCACGGAACTGGAGTTATTGGCGGTGATATGGGCCACCCGACAGTTCAGGTGTTATCTACTGGGACGAGAGTTCAAGTTAATAACAGATCACTCGGCCCTGAGATGGATGTTGAGCTTAAGAGAACCCTCATCTAGGTTGATGCGGTGGACCTTGAGACTCCAAGAGTTTAACTACGAGGTAGAACATAAGGCGGGTAAAAAGCATACCAATGCAGATGCCTTGAGTAGGGCGGTACGAGGTGTAAGGATGAAGACCCCGGGTTTCAGCGAGGTACGATTGCGGGCAGCGCAACAAAAGGACGCCTGGTGCAAGGCCATTGCACAACAGCCAGACCAGGGCACCAAAGATGTGAGGGGGATGTTATACTGGACCAACGGCAGCCCCGACGTGGGAACTTGGAAGTTGGCTGTACCGGAGGAGTTAAGGGAAGCCGTAATGCGGCAGTGTCATGAGGCCCGGTGGGCTGGACATCCGGGTATTGAGAGAACGACGTTGTTGGTAAAGGAGGGATTTTACTGGCCAAACATAAATACGGATATAAAAGAGTTCGTAACCCAGTGTGACAGCTGCCAGCGAAGGAAGTCTCCAACAGGCTTGAAAGTTCCACTGGAAGCTCCTTTCTTCCCTACCCGACCATTCGAGCAAATCTCGATGGATATTGTTGGTCCCCTACCAAGAAGCGGACGCGGGTATAAATACATGTTAACCATGATCGATAATTTTACTAGGTATGCCGAGGCCATTCCCCTGAAAGAGATTACGGCAGAAGAAACGGCCAGGGCTTTCGTGGAAGGAGTAGTGACTCGGCATGGAGCCCCGGAGAGGCTGGTAACGGATCAAGGAAGGAATTTCAGATCTTCCTTGATGAAGAACACGTGTAGGTTGCTGGGAACCAACAAGATACAGACCACTCCATACCACCCGGAAGGAAATGGGATGGTGGAGAGGTTGCACCGGACGCTAGCGGAGGCGGTTGCTCATTACGTGCGACAAGATGGACGGGATTGGGATCGTTGGGTACCTTACGCGTTGATGGCCTATCGGGCTATTCCTCACTCGTCAACAGGATACTCGCCGAATTACCTCTTGTATGGGCGAGAAGTACAGACACCGATGGAATGTAAAATCACGCCAGTGGATGGGGAAGCCCCAGTAGAAGAGTCGGTAATACGGCTTCAAGAAAGGCTGAATCAGGCCTATGAGGAGGCATCCCAAAGGATGGAGAAGGCCTGGGCCCGTCGGACAGCGCAATGCAACAAGGCGCGGAAACCCAGGGAATTGAAGGTGGGAGAGTATACTTTTCTGCATGTGCCGGTGATCAAACCAGGACATTGCAAGAAGTTCCATCGGCCATGGACCGGACCATATGAGGTGATCAAAAAGATTTCTCCGGTCACGTACAAGCTGCAATTACAATTTGGACGGCAGTTGGTTGTCCACATCAACCGTCTGAAACCGGCGGTAGGTAATTACCTAGAGGAAGAGGAGAGCGACGAGGAGAGTGAACGGGAAGAACGATGGACTCCAGAAATGGAGGAGGTCAGTGAGGAAGAGACGGAGCCTTGGGAGGAATATAGCTACGAAGACGGGGACGACGAAGTGGAGGAAAGGGCGGAAGGTGCCAAAGTAGAGGCGTTACCCGGACCCAGTCAGGAAAGGGTGACCGCAACGCCACCCTCGCTAAGAAGATCACCGGGTATCCCCGACTGGGTTACTCCCCCATGGATGCGGGAAAATACCGACGATCCCAGTAGCCTAGAGCCAATAGGAAGGGCTGGGGAAATGACTCCCAGAACCAGTTCAGGAGAAGATGGAGAGGACGACTCGGGAGGTAGCGAAGTGGACGACCCACGAGACGCCACTTGGGTCCCCGAAGGGGGTGAACCCTTGGTAGCTCCACGTTCCCCTATATTGTTGAGACCCAGGTAGACTGGTGGTTTCTTTACACTAACCTGTCTTTATCCTTAACGTCCAAGCTCTACGGTGCGACGGGTGAAAGAGTGGCCCCTATGGTCCACTCTTTTTGTAAGGGGGAGGTGGTGTAACAAAACAGCGTTGAGTATGTACCATTCCGAGAGATTAGAGTACCGGCACCGACTGGTATCTGCACTTCCTAGACGGCTGGAAGAGGATAAACGCGTGCCTTTGAGATCAGCATGGAAAGAATAAGAACACATGTTGTAACAAAAACGAGGAAGGTTATCTCGTATGTGTGTAAGCTTGGATTGAATATACGGAGATACCTGTGAGAAATAGTGAGTGTTCTAAAGGAGGAAAGATAGACGGATCTTAGGAAAGGACTATTAAAGGTAACTCAAGCAAATTCACTTGGTGTGGGGGACATTAATCCCCGTGGGAGCTTAGGACATTCAATTATTATATCAATATACAATAAGCATTATGTGTTACAGAAATTGTTTAAAATGAGTTATTAACTTTAATAAACCAGTAGTTTTGGCGTAGAAAAAGGATCGTTTTTATTTGTATCTTTCCCAACCAATTCACCCGGTTATAAATTGGTGCAGGCTAGCTGATAAGTCTTCCATAATTCTTTCCAGGTTCCTAACTTCCCGTTCCCTGATTTCTCAACCTCTTCCAAAGGAAAATTTCCTATTTCCCGGTAGGTACGGGGCTGTTACACAGTATACATATATTAATAATTTATTTGGTTGGAGATCTTGTTTTTGGTTTTGTTAGTTTGCGTTTATTAATTTTATGTAGAAATGTTTCATGATCCCCTCCAGTTCCAGGGAAACAACCCATAGTTATTTTTCTTTGTTTTTGTAAAACTTGATAATAATAATATCTTTATTATCCTGTGTGTCCCTCTCTCTCAAGAACATCTCAACAGAAAAAGCTAAAATTATATACTGTTCTAAAGGGGTTGAAACACCTGATATTTTCTTTTGCTAACACTAACATACCAGCTGTTTATGTCTAAGAAAGTTTAGGGGAGATGATTTCTGTCTTCAGATTACCCCCATCACCCTTTCTAGACCACTGCTTTAGGCTTAAAGCTAAAATCAAACTAGTAGTTTAGTCAAAATTTTGCGCATTTTTCAATCCCTAATTTTTTACATTGTTTATTTCTGCCCAAAAAACTTCTAAGGCAAATGTTTGGGAGCAGTATTGTAGAGTGAGAGATTACTATTAGAAGTCCAAGTTTTTCTCAATAAACCTTAATTTATTACCTGCAGCAAATTTTGGAAATTGTGAATTTTCCTTTGTATGGATCTTTTGGAGGCTTGAATGGAAATCCATGCTTGGTTGGAACCATTTGAATTTTTGGTTTAGTTTCAAATAAGCCTGTTGTTGATGGTGGTGCACTAAATGCCCCTGTTAATTACAAAAACATCATCATTTATAAGTAGTATTAATATTATTTATCTTAAATAGACTGCAGTTAGTAATTCCAGCTTCTTGTTTTTAATATATAATTGCAAATGAATTAAAAAACTTTGAAAATTTTTAGTGATTCCTCTTAAGACATAGAGTCACAACTCTGGTGATGCCGTGGGAATAAACAACATTACTTATTTGTGTTTACTATTTTTCAGTGTGACCATAACCGTAGTCATTTTTATTTGCATATTATTTGTGTTAATTTATAATTTTCTATAGATAATAATGTTAATTTGTTGTTTGTTTCATTAAACATATAAAGAGAGAAATTATTTATAGAGTTACTTAATTATTTTATTTTTTAGATATCTTTAAAATCTGTTCTTACATTTCTTTCTTAATGGTTTCCTTTTCTTTTTTTCATTATCAGACAGAGAGTACTTTAAAGGGATTTCCTTGCATGTATGATTACTACCCCAACACAATTTTTTAAATTGATATTTCAATAACTGACAAAATAAGAAAGGTTTTAAACATGTGTGTATTTATAAAGGTATATTTATTGTAATGATATTTTATAATTATAAATATCAATTTGAAACCAAAGTTGAAATAGATTTTTGTGTATGAGATAAAATAAGCCAGAAAAGTGAAAGTTTGGTCATTTGGCTGTAAACTTACTTTTTGGGAAACCGCAATACGTCAAGGTGATACAATGTCAGTTAAGAGGAAACAAAATAGAGAGTAAGCATTCATTCCTGACCATGGGACCAGAGAAGACTGTTCACTTATAGAAGCAGAGTGTGGTTCAAGAAATGCCTTCTATGAAAGAACACAAATCACTTGCAGAATCATAGGGACACAACGCAGAAGGAAATATTTTAGAGGAGCCAACCAAACAAAATTAATTATCTTCATCAATAAAAGGAAAAGAAGCGAATACATTTCTCCATGTCTCTTTAGCCCTAGGACAGATTTGAAAGGGAGGGGGTCAAAGAGATGAGAAGTCATGAGATAGTAAAATATATTAAAACAGGTTCATCAGGAAAAACAATCTAAGACAACCAATGGTAAATAAATAAAGATACCCAGTTAAAAGTATATATCAATTTTAGACATCCTGCAATGATGTCATAAGATAATTATTTATACTGTTTTGATTAATGATCTTTTCAATTTGGAAAATGGAAAAAACAAAAATGTTCTTACACAAGCAATAATATAACTGCCAGCCGTGTTCAAAAAGCTGTTGTACTGTGCGATTTTGACGAGACAAATGTCAAAAGATGACAAAAATTTAATGACAGAGGCTGAAATGGATGTGCTGCAAATATTCATTAAAATAGAAAAAGTTAAACTGAAAGTTTTCATTTCAAACATGTAATTATGAAAAGGGAACAGTGGTCTGTTACTTGTTTTACATAGTGAAAGTTGAGAAAAAGAACCTAAGATAGTATGGTCAGGAGGGGCAACAGTGAGTACATAATGATTTGTAGTCAAGAATAAATGTACCTCAAAACTAAGTTTCCAGCAATGATGTAAGTGTAGGATGAACGTATTTAAATCAGTGTTAAGACTAGGCAACCCTGACCTCCATATAGCTTGTACCTACCATGGTTATCTGCATATGGACTACATCAATCTATCAAGGATGAAGACATAAACTTATGTTTTTACCTCATAAGTTTCGGAATGTCGACTTAACAATTAAAGTATGGCCCAATCATTCACTATTACTCATATTTAAATTAGTTACCTTTATCCTTTTTTGCGTTATGGATCGAGACAATGTTTTCCGAGTATTTTCTTCTTTACTAATATCCATGGATGATTTAAGCCAGTATTTGTTGGCAGACTTTAAATTTTTTTTTGATTTCTTATCCAGAAATGAATAAATATATCTATTAGTGGAAATAGGTAACAGCTGCATCTGATAAAAAAAAAATACTCAAATAAAATAAATAATACATGAATTAAAAGCAAGGCTTAACGCTAAATATGCAAATTTGTTGACTAAGATTTTTACTTAATAAAAAATATGTTGAACCACCGTATTCTGGCCAAGAATACAGCAAATAAGAATTGAGGGCTATCATCAAGCCCTTACTCTCTCTCCATGCTTACATTGAATTCAGCAACAAAATGAGCTAAGCCACACTTTTGGATGAATCTCTCATTAACATCACATGCATCATTGTGTGTGACCACACTACAAAAACTAGTGTAACTTTTTTCAGGACAGTTATATATTGTTTTTGTTTCCATTAGATCCAGGGACAAAACATTTTCAAAAAACATGCGTCACTTGCCTAGATTGTACCAAAACTAATTTGAAACCCATATTTCCCCCTTGCCCCTCTCCAACAAAAAAAAATGCCTTTCCACAATAGAAATTTTTATGAACTTTTTTGATTTTTCATTCTCATGACAAATGAAACATTTTTACAAAGTTTCATGAACCAACTTAATTTTTTTATATATCCTATTTTGCCTTTACTGCAATCCTTTTTAACCCCTCCGAGCCACTCCAAAGATTGAAAAGAAACCTTGTAAAGGAGTAACCACTTAAACTTATATATTTTATTTCATTATTTTTTTCTCTTCTTTTTTAAAAATTGAATTTTTTATTATAGTTTTTTTTAATAAATTCTTGGATGATATTTGTTAATTTGAGGTATACAATTTATTTCTTAATTAGTACTTTATTTCTTCCACTAAGTGATGGATTGATTCATTTTTGTAAGCTAGGATTGAATTTATTTATTTGTGCATTGTTGTCATTCATTGGGAACTTAATCCCAAAATAAAGATTTTTTTTCTGTCTACCTATAACAGTCTACTCTATTTATAACCATTAGAATTATAATCTCTAAAAGAGAAAAATAAGTAATTATAATAAGTAATTTAGTAATGGTGGGGTTGACTGGTGGTATGGTTAGGGCATTTGATAGCTAATTGTGGAGTTTCAACCTGGGTTCGATTCCCAAGCTCCATGAAGAATTCTAATGTGGGTGGGGTTCTCTTGACTTCTCAATCAAAAAATATGAGTAGCAAGTAACTTGAATGAAGAAAGAATAAGAAATATACATTAAAGGCTGCAAATAATTCCTAGCCCTGAACATTATATGACTGAAATCCATCCACCAAGAACTACCATGGCACCCTTTGTTGGCACACCCTGTTTCTTTAAGAGATGTGCCACAAATTTAATTTATTAATAATGGTTAGTTAGTAACAAATAATATGCCATTGTAGTAACTGGTGTTTATTGATAGTAATCAAATATATCCTTATCAGATTACCAATCGTTTAAGTGTTTGAACTTGTAAAATTGTATTCAATGATGGCACAATTTCTCATGATGAGATAAGGTTGAAATGCCCTAATTAGCAGATTGTGTTGATGTACTAGTGGGTTAAACACTAGGCCTTTATCTTAAAACCTTTATCTCAATTTTCTAAACTGGCATTAGGACATTACTGACTAATGAAATCTACATTAACAGGCAAAAAAAAAATTTTTATACTTCAGCAACTAACCATGTCAACAGCCATTGTGGTCTGTTCATAATTTGCATGTGGACCTCGGAATAAACCTGCTTCACGAAGTAGTTCTGAAAATAACTTTTCCCATTCTTTTGTATTTTTTTCTAATAAATTAGTAGAGCTTAATTTTGAATACTTTTCTGAAGCAAAACTGGCCACAGCTATAACAAAAATAAAGTATAAAAATGTACACTTATTATTTTTATTAGTTGGATTGGATTAAAATATTAACATATTTTATAATCAACAAAACTTTGTATTTTGGTATTATTATGATCCTCCATCTTTGATTTAATTTTACTTGCTTTTTCATGAGGACTAAAAGGACATTTATAAAAAGTTTATAATAAATAGTCGTTTATTTTACAAGTTTCAAATAATTAGATCTCAGTGTATTGACTCCAGTGTATAATTTTGGCTATTTCTTACTAGCATAATAGGCTATAGAATTAGGCTAGAATAATAGGTTAGAAATTTATATGTTCTTTAGACAATAGTTGCCTAGAATAAATAACATAAATGCACCCTTGATTGTTGTTGGATGGGTGGTCTCTTTACTCCTGACTTGTTACTAACTCTAAATCATCTCAGCCTTTCTCCTCTGAAGGTAGCAATAACTGACTTGCTTCTCCAGTCTATCACCAACTGCTTAACCTGGTATTACAACACACTTTACCCCCACAAACAATCCTTTGACTGACAATTATCCATTCCGCCTGTGGTTCACACCTGTGATCTTAAAATAAAGGTTCCTGCACAGCCTTTCTTTATATTTATTTATTTTAAACGAAATTCAATTGATTATACAAATATCATTATGATATGTTATTTCTCTTAATTTATCTATGGAGATATCAAGTTTTTTTTTCCAATTATTACCATAAGAAAGAGACATGTTTTAAGCCTTTAAGCTAAAAGAGACGAGGAAGTGTGACCCATTTACAATGGTTGGCATTCATTAGGTCCTTCTACTTTGATAGATTGACTCTCCTTTAAACTGATGGGTCTCATGTTACCCAGGGAGTCCCAGAGCAGTGAGAGCTGACCAGATAAGTAATTATTTATATAAAAAAAAAAAAAAAAATGCATTCAAACAAATTTTCTTATTCCCTGACCATTTTCTTATCAATCAAACTGCTGATTTAAAATCTCTCTTATGTTCTTTCCTAAACTGGCGCATAATCAGCCTTATTTAAAACACTTAACTCACCTATTTCGATAATTTATTTGAAAAACACAAAACTCTACAGTTGACAAGTTTCTAATTTCTAATGGCCTTCTCGCATCAAAGCTCTGTATAATACCTCATCAATATAATTAACCTGACCCACATAAGGAGTCATTGTATTAAATTGATACATGTGCATATACTTATAATTTTTAACTTGCTGAAAAATGCCCAGACCAAGCTATATACTATAATACAAATTCTGTCCTGGGCAAATGATAATTTTGTTTTAATCTTTTTCATTTAAATAGATTATTGTCAAAGGGCAGAGTTTAACAGTTGCATTAGAATAGCGAAAAGAATGTCTCCCATTTGGTTCTTCTTAGATACCACACTTACCAATTCTGTTTTAGGGAGACTATGACATACACAAGATGTTGTGTTAGATCACTTGATTGTAAAATAAAACATACAGATCTGAATAATCAATAAATCAAAACTGTAGAGAAAGATCAAAAGTAGTGTATCAATTTGACAAAGATTTGAACTAATTTATGCATCTCCTGATAAGAAGTTTACTTCATAAGCATCAGCCCTGAAACTAACAGGAGAGCAGTAACATTTTCAGTTTATTTAATTGAGGTGGTTAAATTGATTTTATTTTTATTACTTAGAATTGATTATCTCACAAAAATCCACTTTTTCTCAGAAATAGCAAGAGTAATATCATGAGGAAGAGTTACTATTTTCAAACCGGTTCATTTTTAAAACTTTAACGTATTTATCATTGTCGGGTCAAAAATTGTCGTCAAATATCCCCAAAGTGGGGAGGAGATGCCCGCCTAGGATCGCTACAACCTCTAGCCGCCGTCCGGCGAGCAACAAGAAAGAGATAGAGCGGGTGGATCTGTGGTCTTTCACCCTGGCTGCCGGCCTAATTTGTTTTGATCTGACTCCATAAGATCTTAGAAGGTGTGCCCCGACAAAGCACTATGTTCAGGAGAAGAGGAACAGGGTAGACTTATAGGTAGTTTATGTGGTCTTGGAATGACCAAGAATTCACACTCGGTGTCTAAGGGTAGGCAAAAACTGTTCAGATCCCAAAGGCGAGTGTGTACCGGAGAGAAGCAGACTGGATTGCTGTGGGAGACGCTACTAGGTAAAGTTGGTAGGGCCACGGCAACCGTCGTCCGCGAGGGAGCGGTCTCTCCCAAGGATGTGCTATTGTTAGCGAGACAAAGGCAGAGAATCCAACTAGGAAGGCGTGGGGTCTGACAACACCGGACTAAGCATAGCGAGGTTAGGAAAGAGAGATGCAGAGGTAGTTCAATAAGAAAGCCATGGTTCGAGTATAGCAGCAAGCGCCAGTGCAGAGAGAGAGAGAGAGAGAGAGAGAGAGAGAGAGAGAGAGAGAGAGAGAGAGAGAGAGAAGTGTTCTTGGTGCCTGTTTGGTAAATTCTATTTTTCGCTCTTAGACCCGGGGTTTATATATGCAGACCAGCCGTGGTGGGGATGGCTCCCCACCTGCGGCTGTTTCCCCCACTAGCTTCTCTCCCCTCTACGCCAGACGTCATAAGCTTTATTTGTACAAATATGGAAGCAGATATTTTCTGGGCCGAGATGAGGGTAACTTTTAATTATACATAATTAAGAGGTGACCACAACAATTATTATATATTTCACAACAATTATTCAGTCCAAAATACCAAAAACTTATTTCATAGATATATACCACAAAAGGTTAGGGTCATCTTATGGTGCTCAGCAGACTGTAAGACATAGTTGTTGGAATAGTAGAACTCATCAATATATTCTGAATAGATTATTCAATAACTATTTTTCAGGAGAAATATGAAACTTACATGGAGGGCTTTTTACATTTTGTGATTTTACAGGACTATTTCTCATCTTTCTAGTTATTTCTTTCTTTTTATCTAAGACAGAACTGACAAACTTATATTTCATTAACTCCAGTTCAGCAGCTGAAAAATTATTACGAAATCATAAACTTGAAATTAAATAAAAGTCATTATCTCAAGATCAACTCAACAAGTTTTATGATAGCTAAATTCAATGTGCAGAGAAAAAATATAATTTGTGTAGAGAATCTATAACATCCTCAACTTCTTTAAAACAACTTTGAATCAACTAAATAAACTCAATTTTTTCCTGCCTCTTTTTCCAGCAATATTATGGAAAACTATAAATATCTGATAACCTGATAATAATCTGATATAAAAATCTGAGACGAGTTGTTTTAAAAATTTCAAATTAAATAACTCTTTAAATTACAAATTTTGTGCCATAATTTAAATTCCAGGAACTTTCCTGGCTGACCTTTGGAGCAGGATGTAAATCAAGAACAAATCATTTCTCATTATATCAAATTCACCATCATTGTGAGCCCCCTGAATTAATCCTGTTTCCTTCTTTGCACATATATTGTAACAGTATCTTAGAACATCGTTTTTATTTTAAAATGGATTCATTTTAATTGTAATTTGAATTTAAGGATAAAATAAATCTTCCTGTTTTATTTCAAATGAATTGAGAAAGAAAAAAATTGCTGTCATGCTGTTCTGTAGTCTTTTGGGAATCCCCAAATAAGAAAAAACAGTCACTATAGGGAGAGGTAAGAAAAAAGATAAGGCATTCTTTCATTCAAGGACAAGATGCAAAAAAAAAAGTAGGCAATAGAGAAGCACAATGCACTTTGAAGAATTATATGTTCCTTAAATACCTGTAAAAACTAACTAATCTATTATATAGTTTAGATTGTATACTATTGTAAGAAAAAATAATTTAATGAATTCAAGTTAGTATTGTATAAAAATATTTGGTTTTGATTATTAAATGAAATTTCACTGAATAGAACCTAAAACCTCTAAGTATTGTTATTCATCATTAAAATAAAAAGATATATTATGTGTTGAGCTTGAAAATTTGTAAAATAGACCTTTTAAAAGTCCTACAAATGTTTGTTATTAATAATGGTGGGATCTATAACATAACAAAATTGACAATACAAACACCCTCACTAGCCTCCGTGCTAACCATGGTGCCATGCTTAGAGACATTGCGAAAGTTTGGCGAGGACCTATCACTCCTCCAGGTCTTGCTTAAGTTGTTAGAGCAAGTCAAGTTTTCTTTGATTAATAATTATTAATAATAGCGGGATCTATGCCACAACAAATATTAATAATAACTAATATTTCTATACTTCCTTTTAATATTTGAACGATTAATAAATAAAATATAATACATAAATAAACGATTCTAAAAAATTCATATTCACAACAATCAATTAATTTTTTTTTTACCTTCCTCAATTTTATACTCTCCACGATCAAGGTATTTGACTGCTTGCAGATAAAAATGGAAACTAATAGCACTGCCCGATAGTTTCAGCAAAACTGTAATTGAAATAACTGAATTTAATCACATTGGCTGACTATATCACTAATATATGTAGTGTCTGTTATGTAAATATAAATTACTTATCATAACATGGATTTGATCATTTTCCTTCAATTCTGCAAACCACGCCAAAGAATCATACTGAGCTTCTGTCAATGGCACAGTGGTTAAGCATCTATTATGATCCAAAGGAGTAATGTCATATTTTGTATTAGTAAATCTGAAATAAATTATATAAAAATTAACAAATGATTGTTTGCCTTCATTTGTAGAAGCTTTACGTTAATACTTCAAGTAAATTACATGTGTTATTAAGGCAATAGTAGAGAACTGAAGATCATTCACAACCAAGTTAAAAAAACCTGACTCAAGAGAGTTATTTAGGGACATTTTAAATTAATGAAAATGATTCATTGGTGATGAAAATGAATGAAGCTATTTCTACTACTTTTAGATAGGAATAGGCCACAATTCTGAGAACAAATTATTTTCAAGCAGATCTTTTGCTTTGGAATCCATCTTATCATTTACAAGTTAGTTTTGACAATTACAGGAACCTTTTTCAATGACAACTTAGAAGAATTTCATATAAAACCATCCTACTGGAGTCAGACAAATAGTGGGAGGATTTATTTTCTAATGTAGTAAAATGCTGATAAATTTAATTTTTTTGGGAAATCTGGAAGACCTTAACAGCTACAAAAATCGATGAGAGTTTATCAAGTATTGAAGAATGTTTGATCTTGACCTTTTCCTTTCAATTTTTCAGCTTGCCCATGCAAGTATTTAAGGCATTCCTTGTTTAAATCTCCTGGTCAAATTAATTCAGCTACCTAAATAGGCACTACTGCACTAAACACAACTTATTCCTCATTATGCAGTAAATCAAAAAACATGATGTTACTCTGGACATTAAAAAGAAAAGTTTGACTTATCTCTATGCTCATATAAGGGACAACTTCACATCTACTTGAAAGACTTAAATGCTTAAACATTTATTTGTCTTTATTCATTGATAATAATATTTCACTGTAACGACTTCATTACAACAAAATATTGTAAATAATTTAAAGTCCCAACTTTACTGAATAATGTTCCTAATATTGGCACCCTGAATTCTAAAATTCCAACTGTGAGTGTCATCGTCATGTTTTCTCATACATACATCCCGCAACTAATAATTATTAATAACCTATTGGTATAACCCTCATGAAAAACTTCTTTAAAATTTTTATATTATTTATATAAATTTAATAAATTAACATTTAAAATAACTTAAATTAAATTTAAATATTCTGCTTGTAGAAAAAAATATCTCACTGGGTTTTAGCATAAATGAAATCTTTTGTAATAGGGTCCATTATGTCAAGCAAACCATTTGTATTACTTGCCATGACAAAGCTGTCTAACAACTTAAGAAGAAATTTTAACTTTTCTTTATGAGCAATTCGTATATACCAACTCTGTAATGACGCAAAATGTGTATTAAATTTCTTTCTATGATTTTCTTCCTTTTCACGATCTAAAATAATAATGATGCAGAGATTAAATTTAAATTGTTTTCATAAGATTCATTACTAAACAAATATGGACTGTCAAAACTAAAAAGTTACTTGAACTTCTTCATTTACCTTTTCAGTTTAATACCAATTCAAAAATGTCTTTATAAAAACTTTTTATACTATGCTTATTTAAATATTTCAAATCTAACCGTTAAAAAATCAATGATAATGACGTTTAGCTTAAACTTTGTAATACATGTTCAAAATAAATAAAATTATCATGTTATTTTAAAATAAATTTAGTATTAATGAATGCTAGAAGTAGTGGAATCAATACCACAATTACAAATAATAATAATAAAATCCATTTAGTTTACATTAAAGTTATGGTGTAATATTTCATAATATTTGTACTATATAACTATTAACACAGGGATCTAAAAAGGTCCATGTAGGACAACTCACTATTCATGGCAACATTAAACCATCTCATCATAAGTACCACATATTTAAGAGGCCTATGCTATTCATCCATGAGATCTTTTACAAAAATTATTAAATCAAAATGTATCACACAATTAACAAGATGCGAACAAAATTTTAATGAGAGTTTTATAACATATTATTAATCACGACTTTGAAACTCTACTCAATATGTATCAAGTAATTAATTAATTAATGATTCTTCATTATTTTTCATAAGGCTTTTATTAAGTATCTTTTGGGAATCAAGTGAAACTTATATACAAAATATAATCCCTTTGTTGGAGGCTGAGAAAAAGCTTTTGATGCTTTTTTTTTTTAACTATAGTCCACAAAAGTCCCAAAATAAAATTGATCAGAACATCAAGAACCTTAGTTTGATATCCTACTCATTATGCTAGCAAAATATAGGCATGTATATTTTATTTCCTAACCAAATAATTAATTAATTATAGCTAAGGGGACCTGTAGATATTCTACCGATTAAGTCCTAATTTGTGTATTAAACGGCCTGTGGGAATATTCAAGTGAGGTCATTTTGAATTTAACAAGTGCATAAGAAGGGTATGTAATGGTTGTACCCAAAATTTGACTGCTAACTACACCAGTGAATTGCATAAATTTTCAATTTCAATTCCAACAGCCACTTTTCTGTAAATATGCTTTGATAGTAGAGCGAAGCTCACCTTAATACAAACCTATACATAGAGACCGGGAGCTTACAATAGTAACTTTTTTTGAATTGACCTTCATTTATCTTTGAACCTAATCTATCTTTCAACCTATCTTTAAACCTCTTTGAAAGACTAGTTCAATCTCATATCTCCAATTTCCTTAAAAAGTCCAAACTAAATTTAAGCAAATCTTGAATTGCTTTGTTAAATTTGTCTTTGGGACTCCACGATGCTCCCATCACTACAACCAATTAGGATACCTTCTTCTGTGAACAATATTTTTTCAGTTCATACCTTTTCCAAACCACCAATTCTCATCAACCTCCTTGTATATACAATATTCTACAGTTCAAATCCTCAGTCTAGTACCAGAACAGCAGATCCCCTCTCTCTGACCTTTATACTCCTTCCCACTAAACTCCAGCATTCCTTTCTCGTTCCCACATTCACTATCTCAAACTCTCTCCCTCCCAATACCCACCATTCTTCATCTATACAAACCTTCAAAGCCCTCCTATTCCAACATCTCCTCACCATTCAGACATATGCTTGCTATTTTGGGAATTACACTATATTTTTATTGTTTGTATTTCTAAGAGCACTAAGTTTTGTAATGCTGCGAACAAGTGGGAGGGTCTTGAGTAAACTTTTTTTTTTTTTTTTTTTATTACCCCTTCCTGGGCTTTTGGCCCACACGGGGAATCTGGTCTTGAGTAAACTGTATACATGCCTAGCGACTTCATGGAAGTCACTGATGGTTCCCTGTTATTTTTAAGTAAGCAACCACATCCTTCCAAGACCTCACTACTACCCAGAATACTACCCTTTTCTTATACATATGTGTCTCAGCTTTAGCCCCAGACCCCACTTGCTATTACACATTCAAACCAGTATGTTCTAACTCTATAACTCTTAATATTTGTATATACCATTGTTTTGCTTGTACTTCATTATAAAGCTTTTCTTTTAAAAAACTTTCCTCTACTAAGATTATTTAACTACTAGATACATCCAAATGTTTGGCTGGCACCTCACTTGGTTTTTACTATTGTATATTTAGCTTGTAAGTTATTTTGTACTTATTAATTCAAAGAATAACATTTAACATTGTATTTACTGACTTCTTCGTACATTTTTTTTTTATATATAATGATCTCTCTGTGACTTTATTTACTGAATGCTGTTCTACAATATTTTATTTCATTTCTTTATTTCTTATAAAAGGTTTTACACTTTATTTTTCTTTAAGATGTAATGTTTTTTTGGTTTGCCAGAAATAAATTCGTTATCTGTACTTCACCGTTATTCGTAGAGGACTTGGTCCAGAATAATATTTTTTTCTATTATATTCTGTATTTAGACTGATAACTACACTAAATAAATGTAATGAAACTAATGTTAATTACCTACCTAAATCCCCGATTTTATTGGTTGAGTAAATGAGTTTGGAAGCAATGTCTGAAAAATAATTATCTCATGGTATTTGTTTTCTCTCGTTATATTTTATACAGAATGTACTAATAAATCATTATTATCATTAAATTCTTACCATTACATTTTTCTGGAAAAATAATATATTTACTGTTCTCACAATCCTCATTTGATATAAATGGATAATCAAACAATAGGTTTCGAAAAACCACATCATTTTTTATATCATTGCACATTTGTAGTCAATAAGTCTATTTTAAGATAAATCTTGAAAATTTTTGTATGAGAACTTTTTTTTTGCCAGCTGTACTAACTGCTATTGGTCTTTTTGTAACATAATGTTTCGGGAAACTAAAGAAAAATGAGGAATTATTTTTCTACATTTGAAGCTTATTATTGGGTGTTTTTAGTGTTCCCTTTCATTTTCATGCTATTTGTAATGATTACATCTTGCTATTTCGTAGTAAATGTCATTATTCTGATTTATTGGCTCATTTCATAATTTTTCTATATCACTATATTTTCAAATCAGTATAAAAATTAATTTTTTTCTTTGTCATTCATTCTATAACCTGGCTTCTGATAAGAATGATTTTGTCACTTGATAAGAACGTCTAAGAAATTGTAACAGTTATAAAACCTTTTCACGACGGTCGCCGGGTGATTCCCTTATTTGTTATCAAAATAATAATAATTTTTAACAAAATAATAATAATAATAGTTTTAAAAATAATAGTTATTTTCAGTTCTTAAGTTATCGCTAATGTCTTTTTCCTGCGTAAAAACTTGGGTAAAATACCAGGTCAATGCTTCCTCACAAATTTCATCGTTTTTGAAAAATAAATCGCCTCTTCATACTCAACATGTCATTTCATGTCATAATTTCTGCAATGGAGCATTGCCTCGAAAAAAAACTGGTCCTAGACCGAATGAGAATAATTTTTCTCACAAGGTTTTAGAAAACATACCTGCTTATAAAATGACTATTTTTAATGCATCCAAAAATTTTCTAGATAATACCCCAACTATCAAGAGTTCTTTAGAGTATTCACCTAACTTGGACATAAACATATCAGAACTATTTGCAATATTGGAATCAATTTTGTATTCAAACCACCAAGATTCAGATATTTTTGAGATATTTGATGCTGTTAGGATTAGATGTCATGAAATGAATGATGATCAGTTGGCTTTAATTTTAAAGCACTTAAACTACTCACTAGTTTTTAGAAATGAAAAAAAGAAGAAACTATTGGATTTGTGGCTAGAAATTGATAAAGCTTGTGTTGTTAGATGGAAATCATGGAGCATAGATAAAGTTTTTTATTTTTTAGACTTGTGGTATACCCTTGATCTTCTTAAGAAAAGTAAATTTGTATTTCAATCAACATTGAAGTTTTTAAACAAACCAGAAAGGTAATTTTTTTTCAGATAACCATTATGGTTTTCATAATTTCATTATTTACACTTTTCAGGAAGTTTGACATAAAAGTATTTGCTTTGAAATTTAAAAATAATTCATGATATTGTCGTATTAGAGAACACATTACTTTAAATTTATGAATGAATCAATTGAAATATTTTATTCTTATAAATTGCACAAAACAAATCTTAGTACATATGAAGGAAAGAGTCATTTTTTTCTAATCTAAGAACCTATAAGAAAATAATTGCCTGTTCAGATGTCGCTATGCTTGAAATGATTAATTATATTCCATTCATTACTGCAATTAATTATTAAAGTTTTCTCTCAGTTCAAAAATACTAAACTAATAAATCCAGCGTTTTTTGCTGCCAAGAGAATGGCTTCTCCCAATTGTCTCTTATTAACATCACCTTCTTGGTTGTATTTTTATTTGACTTGTCGTCTTGTAGAGGACATTAATATGACTATTTGTCATCTTATGTAACAACCTGATATCTTGGGAGGCTCAATAATACCTAACATTTTCTTGTGGAGCACCAGCTGTTCTAGAGGAAATACCCCTTCTGTTTTCCTTGAGCTCTTCTCTTATTTTATATCATCACAATGTTAAAACATTGTGATGAAGTCACTGTTGCCTGTAGATAAAGTACCGAAGCTTCAGCCTCTAATCTAAAGAGTTCCTCAAATCACAACTGAGTCTCATCCCTCCCCTTGAATAGTCTGAAGGCTTACATTTTTTTTATATTTCCCATGAGTATCATAAGATCTATTATTATAAGGTACATACATTCAGGATGAAAAAAAAAATTAGTGATTATTATCTTAATTTTTGAGGCATGACTGCACCGAACCATCTACCGGGAATCACTGACTCTGATCTTAATTGAAATTTTCAACCATTTTTCATACCCACAAGCTCAGTATGTTTGAATTTGGCAGAACAAGAGTCTAAGGTCAATGATGATTTTGTGTATGTTCTTTATTTTTCTCCACGTAATATCGAAATGTGCTGTAGAATCTGATTCACTATTTTGATTAATTTTCTAAATTATTATATAATTACTAGAAATCCTTACAACAAATTCTTAGACCTGGATGTTTTTCTATTTTAGACTTTCTCCACAGCAAGTAGTCCAGCTATTGTTTTATCTTAATATGCTGCGATATATTCCAAAAAATGTTCCAATGTTTAATTTAGAATGTAGACTAGAAAAATGTATAGAAGAACTTAGTATAGAAGAAATAGGAGTAGCAGTTATGGGATTCTTTAAAACTGAAAATCTCCTCAAGGGTGACAAAATTATCAATCATGCTATTGATAAAACAGTAGCTGAAATTAAAACTGTTCCAGAAATAACGCTAGCTTGTATCTTGAAAGTAAGTCCCTAGTCGTTACACTTTCTTTACATCTTAGTGTGTATATAATTTCTAACATAAATACCATTTTTCAGTCTCCTCCTATAAATAAAAATATTCATCTTCAGTGGTGAAAATTAACGAATATACAATTTACAGATATTACCAAATTTTATTTGGTTTATTATATTGCTAAAATAAATCTAATGACCACTAATAAAAACCATCTATCATAAAAATTTGTAAAAAAATTCATTTATTGCTTATATGCATATGTGAATGTTATTATAATTGTATTTATATATTCACCTTTTTTGGGGGTATTTTTTTAGGCAACCCGTCACTGTATCAAAATACCACTATGGAATCAAATTCCTGAATTATTGAATGTGATTGAAAAAGAACTACCAAGATTGACAATTCAGTGTTCCGTCCATGCATCACTGTTGTTAACTAGGGGACCAATTTTGCATGAAGGGATTCTTATAAAGGTTTCACAAAAGCTTATTGATAACATTTCGACTTGCAGACTGAAGGTTTGTTTTAAATCATTTTATATTTATATGACAAAATAAATGATGTTGGTATTTATTCGGTTGTTTGAAAACCTGTTAGACTTATTTGTAAAGATGGTACACATAAACCATCTAACTACGCTTACAGCATAAACTTTGCTTATCCCTTGCCTGACTTGATTTTTAAAGAACATGTAAAATAATAACATATAGTCATTGGGTTCCACAGAAGGAAGGGAAGTTGAGAATTATTGAATTAAATTTCCAAGAGAACACAAGGCCAATCTTTAGTCGGCTTATGTCCAGGTATCCACACTCCTTCAGACAAATCATTTCAACACCTAAATTACACAATCAGCATTTCACTAGTAATGAAGTATTGTTAAAACATCTTTAAAATTAAAATTTCGACACAAGGTTTTTCCGCAAACATCATTAGTTTTACTTGTTCTGAGATTACAATATGTTGTATCTTCGACTTCAACGTTTCAATCAAAGATGTGAACATTTTTTACCATTATAAGTTCGGTTTTTCTCATGGTAAGACGTGGTTTGCAAATCCTACTTTTTGTTTTTGTGTTAGGAAGTTTATGGGTGATGTATATTTTTCTAATCACCTTGTAAGCAACTTCCAGGACTAATCTCACCTGTTGGTCTGGTATCTCCAACTTTAGGAGTATTTTTGATGAGATTTGTTTGTCATTTTGCAACTCTCCTGGTGTTTTCCAGAATATCGTTATATCTGTGTTTCCCAGCCAGTTGACACCACCTTGGACTTTACGTAAGTACTGGTAAGACTAATGGATCTTACCAGGGTGGGGACAGGGTAATAAGGAGGAATGTAGGAGGTGGGAAGTATACAGAATTAGTTCATGTTTCTTCCCTCCCAAGAACAGGATTTGGAAGAAATCAAGAGCTCTCATGAGTAGGGTCGCTAGGTCCCTGAAGTATGTCATTATGGAGAATTACCTACGTGCTGCCAACTTGTTAACAGTTCTAAAAGGTAGTTGTAGGTTCTGCCTTTCATAAATAATGAGTCGATTTGATATACACATGTATAATTATTTAGTAAGACAAATTCACTCATTACATTTTTTTAATATTTAAATGCAATACTTTTGTGTTGGATATATTTTTTCATGTCATTTAATTAGAGTTATTAGTTACAATTAAATAAATTATCTTACATCAACAACTGTATAATGTCTATTGATATCAGTATTGTAACATTTATGTATTGATAAATGGATATTTTATAGGATATAGAAAAAGCAGTTTACCCTGTGGGACTGTTGAATTATAATCCAAAAACAGAACCTTGCTATTTTCAAACAATTTTAACTGAGTTGAGTAGAGAGGAAAGAAGGGATGAAATATCATTTTTTCCAAAAACGTTTGTCGCTCTTGTACACTACCTATGCCTCAAGGGCGTATTTGCGGAGAATTTAATTCAAAAAGTACTTGATATGGAGTTTATTGAAGCTACCTATGGTATTATTTTTATATAAATTTTGTTTCAAACCTTTATAACAAACTATATTCTGTAATAATTTTGTCTTAAATTTTAGGAAAAAGTAAATTTAGTTTTGGCCGTGAGCTACTGTGCATAGATGCTACAGTAGGGTTGGAATTTTCTTCCTATACAGGACCTAGGTTGCCAATGGATGTTCGAAACTATCTTTCCAGGGTAAAATTAAACTAAACTGTTTCAGCAAACTTAGTCTGATTGATGGTTTAATTAGCTTGATAAAGTGATATCTTTGTAGCCTTACTCTGATTTATTTTTTTTAAGGCTAAGAACAAACACTTCTTTAATTATACCAATAGGTCTTCCTCCATTTCATGAGGAGTATTGGTTAACTTGTGTAATTACAAACTACAAGGATATTTTCTTGCTCTTTTTCTACTATATATATATATTATAAAAACGTCAGCAGATATGAAATTTAATTTACTTCTGTACAAAAAGTATTCAAAACCAATTGCAATAATATATAACATGTAGTGCCACACTACAGGAAGTCACACTTAGCAAAGTAAAACTACAATTTGGTATTGTTGGTCAATTCTATTATTCTAGTTACAACAGATTGTATATTGTAATAACTATCTTATGTTTTTTCAACCTACAATTATTTAAAATTAATATAGTTATAACTATTGTTTTTAGAGGTATTCAGAATATATACCTGATCTCATCACAACAAAGAAAATGACGAAACATCAAAAATGGCATTTGCATGTGAAAGATATTGCTGAAACTGTGTTTGGGAAAGAGTATCTGATAGAAAAATATTTGTTACCCAATCATCCCCGAGCAGGTATGATTCCATTCTTGTTATTAATGTTATGTAAACGTAAAACATATTCAGTATGATAACCAAATATTATTGCCCCTATGGACTCCTATTTAGTGCTATCATATTGGGTGCCATCCATTTCTATTTACGGAAATGAAATAAATTCACTTTTTATTCAGGTATTTGAATGAATAAGTGATTTATTAATGACTTTTAATGCAGAGGATTATAGGAACAAAAAAAGATATTAAGTAAAAGCTATTTCATTTTTACTTTTTCAAGTTTGCTGTAAACCTTCTTTTCTCACTTGAGTTCAGGACAATATTATATGGACAAGAGCATTTTCACACAAGCCTAATTTTCTATTTATTCGCTGCAACTGTTCTCTTTTTCAGATATTATTGTCAATTTAGATAACGAAAAAAAAGCCTTAGCCATCGATGAAGGTTTAAAAAATACTGAGGATTTCACTGGACCTATATCACCCCCTAAGGGAAGTAATTACCATGTATTAATAGTTGGAAGTAAGAACATGTTTCTATATCGGTCAGCAATACCAAATGGAGATACTGTTTCCAAACTGAAACAACTCAGGTTGTTGGGATACACACCAATCTTGGTAATTTTTTAATTTAAATCTTTATCTTCTTTATAAAAAGGGGAGTACTTTGCAATGTTTTTTGAATGTGGTTAGTCCATACTGGATCTGAAATTTTGTTGTTTACTCTCAGGTATTAGAAGATACTGAAGAGTGGTTCAAGGTTAAGAACATAGGGTATCGTGTAATTTTGTGATATTAGAAATATGTTAACAAACAAAATAAAATAACGCTTGAAATGATCTATGAGATCCATTACAGGTATTCCCAGGTTAAGGCTTTTAATTTATTTGTGATATCTTGCCTTGTGGATATCTTTGTTGCCACGACTCATATTTTAACTTTTTAAAATGTGCTCAGTCCTGCAGTATTATTTGTAAGATGCTAAACCAGTATTACTTATCCTGAAGCTTCTTTATGATGAGGATTAATTGATTGGTAAATTGGCTAGACCAATTTTGACGCCTCGTGGCTTATTGATTTACATGACAATTGCTTAAAAAGTTGGGAACTTCCCCTACATTGGAGTTTGTGACCCCATGGTGTTTTTGTAAATGATTGATCAATACTAATGCCCAATTTTATGTTAATCTGACAATGGAAGCCTGTAGATATCTCCTTTGGGGTGGTTTTTATTTTTGGCATTAAGTAAAACAACTAGGGGGGGGGGTCAGCATTAAAACTAACACTTTCCAAATATCCTCAGATTTCAACCCTTAAACTGCACAAATAAAACAGGATTTATTTTAGAACTTATTATTATTTTACACTGGTGTATTGACTGACCTGAAAGACTGGGCTTGGAATCTCAGGGAATACAGTGGGAACATTACTCAATCTGTATTTGGATGAAGTTTGATATATATTTGTTGATAATTAGTACAAAAGCCCTCCCGGCACTCTTTTATGGTTGTAAAAAAATGTCACCAATGTCTGTGGTACAATCAGGAAAAGTTGAAAGGATGCCAGAAAATTTTTTAAAAAAAGGTCAATTTACATACAGATTAGCCTCAGGAAAGGAAGAGGCAGGACAAGAGAGGAGTATGAATGCGGTCTATGACACATGCAGCAGATAAAACTGATATGATTTAGAGCTCTACACCAACCATAAGTTAAAATAAGAAGTGGTACTGGAAATTGTTTTAGCATTTGGTTGATATTTGTGTCTATAACAATCACATTCTTTATAAAGAGATGGTAAAGAAAAAAATCACATTTGCAAAATTTCATTTGGAACTAATAGAAGATTTAGTAGCCAAACACAAGGATGAAGGTGCAGTTGCTAGAATCCATAGAATTTTCCTAAAAATTGTGAAAAGTAGTAGCACACTCGTAAAGACAACGTCAACTGCAAAAAGAGAGAGAGCAGAAAAGAACTGTGTGTGATTTCAGGCTTTGTATAAATCCATGTTTTGAGACAAATCATAATCAAACAAGTTTTTGATTACAATGTACAAATAGGTGAGTGAACGTAGTGTTCTCTGATCTTAATTACTTATTGGCCTTGAGAGGATCTTAGCACATATGCTTGGTCCCACTCATCCCTGCCTCGAGGTTAACCTGGATCTAATTATATAAATAAATGCTTTCAAAACCAGCAAAGAAATAGGTTTTTTACAATTACACTAAGGCAACATTTCCTTAATCTATGTCCTGGGAGCATAAGGAAGTTTCATAATTTTTCCGCTTGGTTTGAAGGCGATGACACTCCGGCGAGCTCACTTATAAAAAACAAATATCATGCTCAATTCAGTTTCACCGGTGTTTTAACATTGTATAGATCTTTCTCTGCTCTGAGCATGCTGACCCATTTAAGAATCCGCGATAAAAAAAAAAAGGAAGTAAATTGCCTTTTTGCGGTTGAGGACATGATAGTTTAAAGGCTGTTTATATTTGGTCAAAAATGATCTTGTCAGTGATAAAAGTCTGTAGGTTGCTGTGAGGTGTGGACAGGTTTAAGTTAAAGTTCAATGGATGGTGGTAACATCTATGAGTTATATAATGCTAATAGTAGAAGCTAGTGTATACCTGCCTTGTGACTTCACGGAAGTCACTGATATTTTTAAGTAAGCAACCGCATTCCTTCCAAGACCTCCATCCCAATTCCCAGGACTACCCTTCTTTTATACACATATGTCTCAGCTTTAGCCCCGGTCCCCACTTGTTCCTCAACACCCGACCCAGTATGTCATAACATAATTCTTAATATTTGTATATACCAGTGTTTTGCTTGTACTTCATAATAAAGCATTTCTTTCTTTTCTTTTCAAATACTCTCCTCTACAAAGATTATTTAACTTATGGATAAGTGAACAGATTAAAGGGATTGTGATTTGGTTGGTGGATAAGATGTTTATGAGAATTTTTTAGTGTGGAAAGAAGGGAGAGACAAAACTCAGCTGATTAAGTTTTAAGCAGTATTTGTTTTGTTGGTAATTTGGAAGTCTGGATAAATGATTCAGACATATGTCCTGTGTAGAAACAGGTTTCGAGTACCAATTAGTGATGATTTTGTTATCTTATTAGTAGAATGTTGTTGATGAAAACTTAACATCTGTTTTTCTTCAACCCAAACCCCTTTTCTCCCAACAAATACTTCAACTCATTGTATTTTTTGGGGGGTTCCTGATTAATATATGTTTGTTATGATATTTTTCTGTTTATATTCTTATTATCTTTTATCACAATCGAAGCACATTACTTCAAAGTACAGATCAGCCCCTATAATAGAAATATGAAACAAACCACTATAACAATAGTAAAATGAAGTTTGAATTGTAAAATGATTCAGACATCAATAATTGATTGTATTTTTAAGACTAAGGTAAGTAATGCCTTGAAAACATTAATACAGAATTAAATGTCAATAAGTTAAGATAAATGGAAAACAATTTACATGTAAAGCATAATTATTTTTGTAGGTGGTTTGTGGTTATGAGTATATTACAAAAAGTCACCACAATAACAGTGGAGTTATTTTTGTGGTAACAAAACTAAAACCACATTTTAATTGAATATGTTGTATATAAACCCTCATTATAGGAGAGACCAACATATATTGCCAATCTAATCTCCATTAGTACATATTGCAACTAAAGCGAAACCTCCAAAAACATCACTACAGTTTTATTCCCAAAAATGAGTATTGATACTACTTGTATCCATGATACACAACTTTTTATACATATATCAATTTATTAAATGAATACACCTTGGTTAAAATAATTTATTTTTTATTGTAGGTAAATTGTGGTGAAATACCTATAGAAGGGACACTTGAAAAGGCACAATATTTAAAAAATCTCATCTCATCCGCAACTTAAAATATTCTTTGGATAGACAGTGAATTACTACACTCATATAGAACCGACTAATGCTGATAATGGATTCACAATGTACATATACATCTTCAATTCATACATTAACATAGTATTATTATTTTGTTAATAAATAAAAATAATTTATACAAAAGTATTCAAATCCATTTCCAAGAACAATACATTTTACCATAAATAAATATAGATCATCTAATTGTAGCATATAAATAGAATTATTTTATTACACAAAAAAACAACCATTTAAACATTTCTCAACTAAGTTTCCTTTGTTACTTTGTTAGTCCTTACTAACCTTACTCAACATATCTAAGTAAGATGGTAAAATGTAATGTAAAAGTTCTGCTTGGAGGTATTACCAAATATATTTACTTAAGATATTAAAGAACACCCCCCCCCCTTAGTCTAAGAATAATTTACAATTGACCTCAACAAGAAATACTGTACTTTTTAAAGTTTGATTTCATTTATAAAATTTATATCTGTATTTAAATACAATAACAATTAAAAATGTTTAAAAAAACTGATAAAATAAAACTTTTAGAATTGTCTAATTTTCTTTTTGTTAAATATTGCATTTATTCTCCAACAGAACTAAAATTTATTTTTATTGCCTTCTGAGACAAGGAAAAACTGCTATTCCATGAGCAATATAGAAACTAAAATAATAAATCGTCGGTCAAAATTTGAACTTATTGATAATGCAGTCCAGTCATAACTGATTATAAATGTCAGTTTTTTCTTCAGTCTTTTAAGGTATAATACATTAGTGACAAGAGTATAACATTAAATTAACCCTGAGAATTGTTTTTTTTTTTTTAATTAATAAAACTAAACTGCTTTTAATATACAATTTCTTTTTTTTTTTATTAATTGTTATCTATCATTTTGTGAAGTAAATCCTTTGAGGTTTCATAAGTGAGGAAAAGAGCAGCTGTTGCTGGAATAGTCCTAATTAAAGTAGGGCATAAACCATTGTAAAGAGCCCGGAAACCTAAGAAAAAAAAAATGTAATCAATACAACTGTCAGAAATTATTAAGTAATGAAAGACCAAAATACAAAATGACAATTATTATATCATACCTTCTTTCCTGATGATCAATAAAGTGTTTGAAACGAATGAACCGTCCAAACTGCTGACCTGTATCCGCGACTTGACTAGGTCTGCTGGAAATATAACGGTCCATAGTGCTACTCCACCTGCAGCTCCAGCTACCATTGTACCTAATGCTCCTATTAATATTAAAATATTTTCTCAGTTTTGATTCAACAAATTAATAAATAAAATATAAATCTCACATTCAATTTTTTCATCCCAACTACTAGTTCTTAAAAGTTTTTTTTAATTGAAATTATAAATAGTATTAGCGTCTAGTTAGCCAAAAACTTTGATTAACCAATTATAGAGGAACTCACCAGACAGACCTCAGTCGTGTTAGAAAAGAAGTGAACTGTGATAGGAAATTTGACTTGATAAACAACAATTCAGCTTTTCTTAAGTAGGACACATTTAAAATCCTAAGGCTTTCTGGAAAACTGGAACTGGAACTGGAAAGGTGATTAGTAACTGAAGTGACCCAACCACCCACATTCTGAGAATCATGATATTTGGAGCATTTGTTTGAATAGAACGAGGTTTCAGATTTTTAATATTTATTCCCTGTTTGGGAGATATGATAAAGTTGATGGCTTCATTATTTAATTATGGAAAATAAAAAAAAATTATTTTATTTAGTTACAATTAATATATTACAAATGAGTGTTATAAGAAAATGCATACAATTTATTTAACACTATTCTACAGGATCAGCTTATAAAATAAACATTTATCAACTAAATACAAATGTTATATGTTCAATTCCTGACATGGGGAAGGTAGTGCACAATTGTTAAATAACATTAAGGAACTGAGGCCAGGAAGGCAGGATGCAAGCCATAAACCACTCTTTTGATGTAGGCCGAAGGATGTACCGAACCCCATCTGTTGGAGTAAGTGTGGTCCAAAGTGCAAGATGGTGTCGAAAAGGCATGCACGGTCACAAAGGGTTCGTAAAGAAAAAAGCTTCTGTTGAAAAGGAGTAGATTCAGTCCATGATGAGAACATGTATACTTTGGGATGAGAATTTTCTGGAATCAGTCGGGGACACTCGATTAGTCATAGGGCTGGGGGATCCACCGGAGCGGCAATTCTTGGGTACTGGTTGAGACAATACCTTTTTTCTTTGACCTCTTGGCTTTGAGGTTGCTTCTACATCAGATTTACACTAGTAAGATTTAAGATTTATTTGTAGCAAGTAAAATATATGTAATAAGTTTATCATTTTGAGTTAATAGTAAAATGAGTCATTTCTCTTGAAAACATTTTAACCTTTTGTTATTTTTGGTGAATAAAACATTTTGTCTAGTAAATTCTATTTTACCATTGAATTCCTTCCATTTTGATCACCACATTAATTTATTAAGGTAAATTACTTTGGGTTTAGATTCCATTGGGGCCAACAGTAAGTAAATTGAATATTTGAATGAGGTATAATTTTGTACAACTTTACGCTGAAGATTTGAGGAATCTAATCTGTCAGTAGCTGAATAGCTAGATGAATCTCTAAAACTTAAATATTCTAATTACTTAACTAGAACCACAACATGGTGTTCGTGGGTAAGTCAGGTGAATAGAAAACGGGTATAGGTATCCTTAGAAAAGATACAATTGCCAAGAGTTTTATGTATGCGGATACAGTTGTGTATTGAAACAGATTCATTCTCTGTCCACCGAATGTAGCATATATATATATAAATTGATGTTACATTCTTACACTACTCTCTCAATGTTTCTTAATGTTTTTATTACAGAATAATTACGGTACCTTATACCACAGATATTTGTGGATGGGGGAGGGAAATCCTGGACCTCTTCTTATTCACCAACATCTGTCATCATTGGCTAATTAAGAAAAAAAAATAGCATCTGGGTTTAGGTGTCTCACAATTAGTTGTCATATATGTTGACTAATCACAGCCAAGTCCAATATGACTGGCGAGCAACTGAACTTGGCTTTTCCTTCCCGTTCTTTATAAGGAAAAACAGAACTTTGTCTGTAAACGGGGAACACATTAGATAATCAAAACATTGGCTTCTTTGTGCCATAGCTGGGCAGTCTTATCTTAGTGGGAACAAATAAACCCAAATAAGGTTTTCACTTTAACATACAAATCTTTTATTTTAACTTTAAACACACCACACTCGGATTTAGAGCAGCCAGGAGGGATGAACAGTGACCGCACTCCTTCATATGCACCAAAAAATACAAAATATCCAGGCATCTCTCGGGCTACAGTCGAACCAAGCCCTCGGAACATTCCTCGCATCCCTTCTCTTCGTAAGATTTCTTTGGTTAAAGAATATGGTGTAACTTTAGGCTGAAATAAAAAGAATATTAAAATTAAATAAAGAGTCAGGAAGGAATCTTGTGTCACAAATGAGAGTTTTCCTGGTAATGATAAACATAGTACTTATTTCATATATAAAATATATGTACATCATATATGACTAACTTATTATTACCAGCAATAACCTGTATTAGTAAACTACTGAACTGATTTTAATTAAAAATAAAGAGATTGACTAATGGAAATTCAATTTAAACATAAATGGCCTTTCTTTCAATATTTCACAATAGGACATATGTCAATGAGTATAATATAACCTTCTTAATTTTAAAATTGAGATAATTTGCGTAGTTATGAGAAACTACATTTACTTATATTTGTAGAAATTTATTAGCAAAAGTAAACTGATTTCAACTTAAGACTAATCATCATTAACTTAAAGACATAAAGAAAATATGTATAGAGATCCACAGAGACTGTATTTAGTAGTTTAAGACTTGATAACAGGATATTGTTTATTACTATTTAGTAATTACCATAACAAACTTTAGTCAATCGCTTCCAAAAATAAGTATCAAATTTTTTCTGTAGTACACACAATTTTTTTAGGTTACTGTGTCATCTTATGTGAATGCCTTGTTGAAAATAATTAGAACCCACTAGCAAAATTTGCTGCCATCTCCACGGAATACAACCTTGTGAACTTTCAATTTTAAGAAACTAGGCAATCCCAAGTATTTCGTATTATAAATAAATAAGTGAGCACTTATGAAATTTTATTACATATTGCAAAAAATACCTGATTTTTCCTTTTGTCTAATGCAGTCAACTGTAATTCTCTAGCTGCTTGCATTTGTACTTTTATTAATTCAGTTGGGCACAAAGTGAATGAAGAAAAAAATGCAGCAAGAAAACCAGCAGTGGCGTTGCTCATTGTGGATAAATCGTCAACTTTCTAAAAATAAATTTACTTTCATTACATTTTGAAGCCAATTTTATAAGTAGCTTATAAATGCTCTAATAAAAATACTGTATTTTAATTTATTTATGTTATAATATAAAGAAGTTATTCATTTGGATTTATTGAATTTATTTTTTATTTGGAATGTTTACTGCACCATAATGTTGGATATACATTTTCGGTAGAATTTCCTTCAATATTTGACTTATGTGTATTTGGAACACATCTAGTAGGGATAATTATATTTTAAAATCAATTTTGATTTTAGTGTGATTGTAAATTAATGCAGAACAAAATAAAGTCAGCAGATTAAAAAGGGGTCTCGACTTTTGGTTAAATAAACATGTTTCATGTAGGAATGAATAGATGGAGCTTATCTCAAACTATACAAAAAAGATAGAAAATCTGAAATTTGGTGATCGTGACAGAATCGGGAGTATTCATGCCCTAGGAAGGCCACAGTGAAAGTCGATTGTTAGGCAAGGGTAGCAGTCAGCTGAAGAGACGAGAGTTCATGAAGACTTGCTTGGCCAAATATGAACATGCAGTGTTCATTTCATTTATATTAATACTGTATTACTACATACAATGCAAGAAGACATGTTGAGATTTCATAGATAAGTATTTAGTGAATTCAGTTTTAGTTTAAGTTACTTTCATTTATATAGATTGTTTTAATTATATGATTTTCTACTACTATATAAGGAAAATATTTCCCGGTCCATTTTTCTTAAACACATGTCATTTTAATATGATTGAATAGGGTTAAATGATCCAATAATGAAATTTAAACCATAAAGCAAAAATAATAACTTAGGCTCATCCAACCAGACCAAAAAATTATGCTCGAGTCTGAATATCAACCTATACTAATAAAATAAAACCAAAAACAGCAGTACATAAATATGATGCATTTTTTATTTAGTAGTAAAATCCTCTATTAATGTTAATAAAAACTTGCATCCACTGTATTATATTTATTTTGATTTCTCTTTTATAACAACCTTGTGTCTTATTGAAGGAGTGTAAACCAGCAGAGATAGACCTAATAAGTCAAGGAAAATAACAGTAGTTATAAAGCATGTTGAGGAGGAATGCATCCTTTGTATCAAACAATATGGTTTTTGAGTTTGATAACTGTTCTTCCAAACGAATTTGTATCTTGGAAGTTAAAAAAAAGTGTTAGTCCAGTTGAAAGTTTCAAACTTATAGTGAAGAGAAACTTTTAAATTGGATAGAAAGTTTTGAACAAAGAACTTAGCAATAAAAATCTAAAGCAAAACATATGAGCCAATTATTTTCAAATTGGCCTAAGTCAATTTTTCAAAAAAATCAATCGAACCATTTAAATAATTACAATTCTACATAATAGTTTAATTTTGAAAGAAGAGAAAGTGGGATTGAGAAGGTTGGATCTAAGTGGAACATGATGCAAGGCCTCCCTCAGAAGAGGTGGGACACCAAGGAAAAGTTATCATAGGATAATCCAAGGGGATGCGATCAGAACTGGGGAATATAGAGCAGTTCAGATTCTCAGTAGGGAAAGATTGGCGGTGATGCTTTAAGACCTTTGCTCTAAGTATGGTAGCTGCAGGAGATATACTGAAAAACTTCATTAACTATTATCATTGTATAAAAACATTAAAGCAGAACTAGACTTACCAAATCTACTTCTAGATTAATGTTTGCATAAAAATAATAGTAATCTAATTAAGGGTTAGTATTATATAATGTAATTTTCTAACCGGAGTGTCATTAAGAAATGCAATTAATTTTTGGCAACCTCCGTAAGCTGCAAAGAGCACAGAATTTTCGGCAACACTGGCAATGAGGGCAGGAACTGTACCAGCGTACAGACCTCGCCTTACTCCTTCTGTATAAAAAGTTTGTTTGAAGCAGTCCCATGCACCAGAGTAGAGACTAGGAAAAGTTTGTAGTTTGACTTTTACTGTATCCAAGGGTTGACCAAGGTAAACAACTGACATTCCTCCTATAAAAGAATTTTTTTAATAGGAACAAAAAAGGTACAACTTATATTAGTATCATTTAAATTCATAGAAATTAGGAAATCGTAAATAATTTTAAGCTATAACTACTTTTAGCATAAGCATCACTTCTAAAGCAAGAATCAAGAATGCATCCATGTTATTACGTATCATGGTTTGTAATACTGATTAGACACATATTATTTAAAGTATATATAAGTTTCTATTTATATTATTATGAAATATTTAAATAGCCAGAAGTATGCCCTAAAATCCATACCCTGAGATCATCTTAAATGAAGCTTATAAAATAAACTATTGTTCATAGTAAACTCTTTATAAATATCCTTTTACTCCTCCGGAATAAGCAAGTAAAATTGTAATAAAGATAGATAATCTTTATAACCCATAATTTTCAGCCAAAACCATTGAAAACCCTAACTAGACACTACAGCTTGCAGAAAGTTTCATTTGCAGTTAGTAAACTTGAGTAAAATCGTATAAATATAGCCCATGTTTCCCTTTGGACAGACTGACCTCTGGAACTACAACTATCAACATTTCTTAAAAATAGAACAGCACCATCACAGTATAAAGAGAGACAGACTTAAACAATTAATGCATTTGTAGCGACCGCTAACTACATGAGATAAATCACCCTATACTCTATTGTAAACAAATGTAAATAACATTACCAAAATATAAATCATTGTAAATATGGTAAACAATAAAACATGCTGCTAGGAGCAAATTAGTTATATGAGCTGGGACACCAGCTGCCAGGGCAGGTACTAGACCCAAGTCGCCGAGAAACCTTTTCCGGCTCACGTCTCTGTCAGAGAACAAAGGAAACCAAACACTCAAACCTCATTGGGTACTATAAAAACGGTCCTTATTGGCTGCTGATGAAGCCAGCTGGGTATTTAAGACTGGCGGTTTGGGGCCAGTATATCATTCTCCTGGAAACTATAACTGGCTCGTGGCTGCTCTGCTTGAAACTCTGAAACTTGGCTGCTTCTTTATGAAAAACCTCTGCATCTCTTTCTCTCATCACCTCACTACGTTTTAGTCCGGCGTTGTCAGACCCCACACCTTCCTAGTGGGAATCTCTGCCTTCGTCTGACTAAATCTAGCACCTCCTTGGGAGAGACCTCTCCCTAGTGGACAACGGTTGTCGTGGCCCTGCAAACTTACCAAGCAGTGTTCCCCACGGCGATTCAGTCTTCCTCTCTCCGGTCCACACTCACCTTTGGGATCCGGACGGATTTCGCCTACCCTCAGATACTGAGTGTGAATTTGTGGTCATTCCAAGGACACACAAACTACCTACCCTATACCTCTTCTTCTGAACATAGTGCATTGTCAGGGCACATACCTATCAAAAAATGGAGTCAGATAGTAAAGCCATCATGAATCGATTGTCCATGTTATAAACTCAATCGACCCTCACTTCGTCATCAGGGCTAGGGTAACTAGGCACCCTCTTCGTGACGACCAGACAGCATTCTTTACTAAAACCTCTTCTAATTTAATAAACATACGGATCTAAATCGGAGACCTCAACAACTTCAGCTATTGTTACTTCAAACTCAAAGCACAAAACTAAACACCACCATCACTGCAAGGTTTATTTAACTGAACCGAACGGAATCGTGTCAGCTCTCCATTACTGTATACAATTGTCAATAGATAATTTGGTAATTGTGTCAGATTCATTTAGTGCATTCAAGGGACTAGGCTACATTTATTCAAACTTCGGATGTTGAAAGAAACAAAATTAACATTGGCAGAAATAAATAACACAGTCCATTTCATATGGGCACACACACACATATAGGCATTACGGGAAAATAATGGCTAATGAGCGTCCAGGCAAGCATTATCACTCCCAGTACGAAGTATAACTGTGCTTCCTTCATCACAACTTCCATGCCAAACAACAACAGTCAACGAGGGAACTAGACAGAGCGTGTTAGCTCAGTGTTAGATTTGGACTTTTCCATATGTAAACATTGGTATATATTATACAAATGTTTCTTAGCACACATAGAGCAGACTATAGCACTCCATAGATTTCAAGAAACATTTTAGGACAAATTGTAATAAAATTTGTTTAGTAGTTTTAAATTTATTAACTTGTAAACACCACCCATTAGATTTTATATGAAATAGTACAGATGATTTCAAAATTAGTATGAGTATTTCTATGAAGTTCATTCTGATGAAAAATCTATAGAATCATAAGTCTACAAATTAAAAGCAAAAATGACATACATATCTAATACATCACATGTTGTAACATACAAAAATTAATTTTTAGAATACCTGGGCAACCATGTTTAGTAATTCTAAAAGCTAATTAATAGAATATTTTAACATTTTACAACTAATAACTTATAGTGTGGTGTTACTGTGGTTAATGCATAACTAGATTTAAGTGATCAATGCTAATATTATGTATAACAAATCTATAATTTCCTTTGCAGCAAAATCTGGACCATGTGCTCAGTGTTTACATAAGTAGAATATTGATCAAATCCTTACTGCTCTAGTAAATCCATATAACATAAATGACAGGTGAATTTTAGGTAACTTTAGAGGCACAAAAAATTTAAATTAGCCATAGAAGCACATGATAAACCTATAGCACAATGCTATTTATTCTCCTACAAAATGAACTTAATAGCTAATAATACAGAGTTCATTGTTAGCCACGAGTATACAAATGAGTTTGTTGGAAGATTGGCTCGTGTTGATAAAAAAGACTTGTTAGTAGTTTATTCACGGTTCAACATGGATTATTTATCGACAAGGTTTCAACATACTATGTATGTCTGTATCAGGTTCTTGTGTGAGAAGTAGGTTTGTGTACATTGTTTATATCCACAACTGATCCTGTCATTTAGAATGTTCTTCTCACACAAGGGCCTCATGCTGACACACATAGTATGTTAAAACACTTCATGAACAGCTGTCAATTATTTTTTCATCATTCCAAGATGATCTTTCAACAAACTCTTCGACTAATTAATAAACCTAGACAAGTAAGGCATAGTAATTATGTAATTTGGAGATTTGTATTAACAGCCATAATTTACCTAAAGAACCACTAATAAAATCTATAGTCCCATCCAGCCAATTTGTTTTGGTTTCCTGAATTTCCATCTTTGTAAACAATTTCTTAAATTGCCCGCTACACTTTTACGTAATTATAATTATACACCCTTCATGTTCAGCTATACATAATATAATGATGAGATAATATGAAGACAAATTTAAAAAATGCAGCTTGTCCTTATCAGTTTGTTATCAGCATTAGTTCCGGTCTTTACATCAGACCTACTTCTCAGAGATAAAATATCGAGTGACAACAGACATACACTACAGGCAAGAATTTATGACAGAGAAGATGATTAATGCTTTTTTTTTTAGTAGCATTAGCATACCTCGAAATGAGCACCCGCGAAATTTAAAATTAGATGTATACTATGCGGTAATTAATACTGGCAAGTAACATTCTATATAAAATTAGATGATATTTTTAAATAAATAATTAAAACAAATTCTTTTAATTTCGTAACTACTTAAGTACATGAATTACATCTACATTTGCAGACTATCTTCTTCACGTTTGTACATCGTTATCGATTAATCGATATGTTTTTTTCAAAACATCAAAATAACAACAACGCTGTTCTCCAGAATCGTCCACAAACATTGGAAGAACAAAGAACACTTCTTCATTACCATAGGTAAATACTTCCCACTTCATTATTTAAAAGATAATGTGCAGCTCTAGGATTCTGTCTATTTGATATTGTGCTGTTCTCAATTGTATGAAAATATGGCCTGGTACAATAATATATTCACTTCTGATGTGATTAAAAAGAGAATATGCAGGTACTTATTAAAAAGATATTTGGGCCAGTTTTTGGAAGAAAATGGAAAGCTAACTCTAGATCAACTTTCAGTCAATATATTTGGTGGAACTGGTTCAGTGTCTAATATTAATTTGGATGTTAAGGCTCTTAATGAACTTGTTGAGAAAAGAAATTTACCTATTGAGTTTGTGGACGGATTCGCTGCACAAATATCAATCACATTCCCTTGGACAAATCTCTTCAAAGATTCAATTTTTATTGAAGTGTCTGGAATGCAGATAACTATTCAGCCAAGACAAAGAGTGGACAGTGGTGAATCAATGCTCGAGTCCATGTGGGGTTCTGTGGCAAGTAGTATTCAACTGGCTACTGAATGTTTAAATGAAAGTTCCACTCTTGAAGATGAAAAATTTGAAACTGCAAGTGTGATGGATGGACTTGAAACATTTGGTCAGGCTATTGAGTCCATATTAAATCGGGTCAAGATAAGATTTAAAGACACCACATTACGTTTAGAACATTTGCCAAAAGAGGGCAAAAATGGAATTGCTGTAGAAATTAGAGCCAAAAGGATAGAATTTTGTGATGAGACTAGCTGTGATGATACTAATGATGGGGATGATAAATTGCCAATGTTCTCTGTTAAAAAATTACATTGTGAAGGAATTAGTTTTTACACAGATGAGTTTCCAGCTGAAAGTCGAACCTTTTCTCATTCTTTTGTAGCTGAAGATGGTGATTCTGTAAGTTCTAATGTAGACGAAAATGAATCGGAACCAATTTTAATTGGTAAATTGATAGGTGCTCAAGAAATCAGATTAAAAACTAAAAAGTTAGATAGCTGCACTATTGGGCCAATGTTTGATTTGGAATTGGTTTTGGGATCATTGATGATATTTATTTCTCCAAGACAACTTCACTTATTAGTAGAATTAGCTCATAGTTTAAGTGCACCTCACACCCAGGATAATAGTAATGTGGTAAACAATAAATGTATTGACAAATTATTAACTTCGCAGGATTATAGAAACATAGAACAAGATTTATACGATAATTTCAATGTGCAAGGATGTGGCAACAACTTAAATTCACTTTTGACTAAGGGCTGGAGTTCTACGAATGCTGATGAAAGTACTGATAAGTTTTTACCCTGTGGTACTTCATGGTCTATGTCAACTAGCTTAACTTCGAACAGTACTGATTTTCAGTCTTTGGCATCTGGCCCAACCACTAAAGCTGGTATGCATAGTAAAGGTAATTCTAATGATTTTGATGTAGAAACTACAGTTTGTTGTTTTAGGCTGACAAGTTTAGGAATGATAATTCTTCATGAAAATATTTTAACTTTTGGTGTTGATACGTTTACTCTAACCCCGTCATCTATTTCAACTATGAATAATTTATCCACTAAATTTTTTGAAGAGTTGGGAAAACTTGAATCAAGTGATCATGAAATATTCAAAACATTGTTTATAAATGATTGTTTTCATGATCATTTACGAATAATTGCGGGTTCTATTGTGATAGATGGAAATGAAAAAGGAGACTCGTTAAATAGATCTTGTGGAACAACTATTACTATGGCTAGTATTGAATTATTGGAATGCCTTTTTGAACCCAATTCTCAAGATCCAGTGTATGTTGAATTATTAAAATTCATGAAAATTTCACAAAACTCCACTATTAAACCCCATTTTCCATTATATAACCAGCCTGATTTGAAAATATCTATTGTTCAAAATACAATGACAAGACCGTCCAATACTTCAACAGAAACTGAGGTGCAATTCTCATTAGAGCAGTGTTGGTGTGAAATTGACTTATCGCTTTATGACAGGTTATCTTCATTATTTTGTCGCCAGATTATATGTCACACTAATTACCCAACAAATGATTTTTTAACGAATACACCTTTTTATGAAGCCTTTGATAACACAACATTAACGAATAAGCGCATTGATTTGAAGGTTCATTGCCCTTTTTTTGTTCTAAAATTTAGGTTTCCTATACCTGATTTACGCCCTGATATCGATAAAGGCAGAAATCCTTGGTGGAAAAGATTGATACGAAAAGATATTTTGTATGTTAATCTGGTCAAAGCTACATTTGAAACTGAATTTAATTTTGAAGGATCTTTTGTAGATTATAATTTGGTGTGTGATCGTATATCATTACTTTTCCAAGAAGGGGATTCAGATATACCTGTTCCGTTTGCATATTCTGCACCAAAAAATGATAACGACGACTTGCAACAAGATGTTGAATTTCCAAGATTGTCCGTAACACTCAATTCACCGAAACCTATTGATGATATGGAAGGCAGTGGAGAGAAAGATGATTCAAAGGGGCTAACTTGTTCGTTTATGGAAACCCCGGCTCAAGAACCGACACCTTTTAAAACAAAAGGATTTGTATATAATAGTAATTCATCAGGGCATCCTTGCTCTGAATATGAAAAAGTAATCCTACCAGCATCTAAAGAAAAGTTAAATGAATTTATAAATGATACTTTGGAAAATTCTAAAATCAAAATCGATGTGGTATTACCATACCTTCATGTTGATTTCTCTTCAAAACATCTTTTTGAAGTATTATATAATAGATTCAGTTCAGATGTTTCATTGTGGCAGTCGTCAGTTTCCAAAAAAACTCATGTGAATCTAAATTCAGATGCTGATATTTTCCCCACTGGCTTAAAATCTAAAACAACATTCTCATTATGTAGATCTGGGCTTCACTTAGGAGAGGTTGATTTTGAAGATGAAGTTTCGGATTTGTTTGATCACAGGGCAATTTGTGAAGATAACACTCAAAGCAACCTAGCATTTCAAATACAAATCAACAAAGGATTTCTTAATATTTGTCCAAATCTAAAAGAACAGTCTGGTAATATTGTTCTTGATAAACATGGACAACTTCAGTTTAATTTGAATAAAGCAAACATATTCAGTGTAAATAATTATAAAGGAAACATTCAAAAAAATTACATATGTTTCAAAGTTGAAGACATACGCCTGGAGCATCAACCAGTTGTCGAAAATACAGCAACTCATAATAGTCTTAATGGTTTAAAACCAATAATTTATAAAAGTAAAAAGGGAATGTTGCACAATACAGCAGATAAACTAACAAATGACAAAGCTGATATGTTCACTGTAGCTATTAGTACTGCAGTTGATTATAGTAGAGTGAAAAAAATTTGTGTAGCGTGTTGTATAAATGGTGCCACTTTGAGACATAACGTTACTCCGTCAGAACACTCCTGGTTAACACAGCTGACAGACTTTTTTGATGTTGTTGATTATCCAGTAAAAGGATATGATTCTCCTCGAGCACAGACTGATTTTCATTTAAGTTTAGAAGAATTTGCTGTGGACTACAGGCCGAAATATCTCAAAACTCAATGTGTGGTATATTTTGGAAACTTTACTGCTTCCAGCACCATAACTAAATCAAAAAATTCATTCTTGAGGTTTGTTGCAGAAGAAACCAATTTATTTATTTCAGATAAATGTTCTAAACAGGATGACGTTAATTTAAGAAAAGATTATGTTTCCGTTATAGATTTAAACTTGTTTGAGTTGTCATTGCGACTAAGTGAACAGTCACATTTACCTAAAGTTGAGTTAAATGCTTCCAGCAATAAATTCAACATAAGGACATGCGCTGATTCTGCTTGTGCTTTAGCCAAGCTGATTAATTATTATGCTTCCAACGTAGATATGAACATAAAAGAAAAAGAAGAAGAAACCGAATCAACTGAGCCATACTTAAACCCTTCTACTTCTAGTACTTTGGATATGGAAGAATTGATGGAAAGCGCTATGAGAGAGAACAGTAGTGATGATTGTGAGAAACTATCTGATCACGGAGAAGCAGACGAAGTAGAAGTGTTTTATTTTCCTGATGAAGGCAAAACATCAGAATCCAAATATACATACGATTGGGCTCTCGGCGGTGATATGGATTCTGAAAATGAATTTATCTTTTTAGAGAAGGACTCTTTCACGTGCGCAACTACTGAAGCTGCTCCAGTAGCTCACAAGTATATTGATGTTCCTATCTATATTGAAGATAATCATTTCAATGTTTCTAAGGGAAAAACTGACCCCCTCACTACTCCAAAGGGTTATCCTTCTCCAGTATATAGTTATACTGTTTCAGATATCAATGTGGTCTGGCATATGTATGGTGGCAATGACTTCAGTGACACAACAGTTGCTAAGAAAACAATATCTTTTGATATAATAGACGACATCAATGTTCAGTTTAAAACAGAAGCTAATTTAGGAATACCACGTGTTAATATTAATAACTTGAAAAATGGTTCTGAATCAACTGTCAAGGCTAGAAAAAATATCAGTGAGCTCAAAAATGGAAAATCTCGAAACAACAAATGGTATATAATTGGTGGTAAAGAAAGAAAACATGATGTATTAATGCAATTAAACTGCAGTAAAGTACGTTTTCGACATGAGATATTTCCTGAAAAAACATCATATGTATCTAGACAGGTTTTATTAATTCATAACTTTGAAATAACGGATAAGCTGAAATCCTCTGAAATAAATAAATTTCTATACCAATACACCAGCGAGACCAGACCACGCTTAGCAAGTGCAAACATGTTAATGATAAAAGCAATTCACTTACGTCCTGACACAAGAAGAAATGTAACTGAAACTTGTCTGAAGGTCTCGATGCTTCCCTTAAGATTGAACATAGACCAAGATTCAATCGAATTTTTATATGATTTCTTGTATAAACTGTCAGTTATGGATACCGCAGGAGATTTAGAAGATTTATCTTGTAATGCAGGCGTGAGGAAAGATGGCATAGCAACTACATCGCCAAGTTCTGATGGACCAGTTGATACGCCTTTTGTCAATAACAGCAGAAGGAAAACTTCTAAATCTCGCTCTCCACCTTTATTTATTAGACAATTTACTTTCTCTCCTGAGGTAACCATAAGAATAGATTATGTTGGAAAAAGAGTAAACATGAAGCATGTATCAATGGCTGGCATTATGATGGGAATTGGACAATTAAATTGTTTGCAGATAAAATTAAAAAGACTGTCGTATAAACATGGATTATTAGGTTTGGATAAACTTCTTAAATATACGTGTGATGAATGGATCCAAGATATAACAAAAACTCAAATCCCCTGTTTGATTGGAGGTGTCGGGCCCATGCATGCTCTATTTCAGTTATTCACAGGAATTATAGATTTATTTTGGCTCCCCATTGAACAGTACCAAAAGGATGGGAGAATATTTCGAGGGATCCAAAGAGGAGCTAACTCTTTCACTACTTCTACTGTTATAGCAGCTTTGGAGCTAACAGCAAGGATAATTCAGGCAATTCAGAGCATTGCTGAAGCTGCATTTGATATGTTATCACCAGGGCCTAGTGTCCGAAGGCCACGTGGTATTAAATCAAAGAAAAAACCACATAGATATTCTCATCCAGCAGATATTAGAGAAGGTGTGACAAATGCTTATGCTCTAGTGAAAGAAGGAATCGAAGAGACAGCTGGAACTTTGGTTCGTGTAGCGAGTGCTGAAGCCGAACAGAAAGGTGTAGTTGGGGCTGTTGGAGGAGTTCTTCGCCAAGTACCACCATCAATGGTGGCTCCAATCATCATAGCAAGTGCTGCTACTTCCAATCTTCTTGGTGGAGTTAGGAACCAACTGGCCCCAGATTCTAGAAGAGAAGCTTCTTTTAAATGGAAAACTAATGACACATAAGGAGTTTTTTTTTTTTTTTTTTGCAAAATTAGTTCATAAGAATATATTTTAAATAGCTATGTATAAATTGTTTTTAGCTTCTATATTTTATTTTTTTATGCCTGGGCTGTCCTGATTTTATGCAATGCATACTAAAACATAGTTAAAATGTTGTGTGAAATATTTAAGAAAAAAGTGATATGTTTTCTGTAGGTTTCATATTTTTCCCAGATCCAATTTTTTTCACTATTGAGACTAAAGGAGAGCTGAGACAACTTGTTCCAAATATTATTTTTGTACAAAAACCTATGTATACTGACCATTTTGTATTCCACTTCTATATTTTTATCTGTAAGACCAATTGAAGGTTCAAAAAACTCTGTACATAGTAATAATTTTTGGACATTTTAATGTCCTTAATATGTAAAATAATTGTGTATTTAAATTTTATAAGCTTGTGTAAATATAAGACTTGTTCTCTATTTGTTTAGTTCTAAAACAAATTTCCTCCCCTATACCTTTATATTCTGAGTACAATCCTAAATGCTGCAGTTCATGTCATCTACAGTACTGAACTAAGGCAACCATTTCAGTCTAGGTTATTATTTTTTTTTAATTCTAGTACCCCTGGAAAACACATTTTTTTCTTTATCACGTGCTTCAATTGTATGATTACATGTTATAAATGTATAAGTATTTTAAAACGCTTCTTGGGTCAAGATGTTTTGATATAGACATGTGATATTTACACTATTAACAGTTGCTGTGTTCTAATATACTTATCTTGAGTCATATTTAATTATAGTATACCTCTAATGAAAGACCAAAATAAAAGCAACCTGCAGGCTTAATCATTAGTCCATCCCCTGCCCCCTCTCGTTTATTCTATCTCATTAATGAAACTCTAAAATGGCTCTCTTAAATTGTTGTCAATTGAAAATAAGATTTGCCTGAGAATCTATAATTGTCTGTAAAAAAAAAAAATGTCAATTGATGTAGGTGAAGTAAAGGGTTGTCACTGTATTATGTAATACATGGAATTTTTTAGTAACAAAACTTGTTTCCTGAACTATAAAAGAAATAAAAAGTGACTAAACAATATCCACAGAAATATCTTAGTTAGAAATGGTAGGTTACCTGCAGATGAGCTGAAATGATGTTAAAAAAATTATTTGGATGAAAAGTTTACTTGATGCCTAGATATGCTAAAAATAAAAGCTTTAGAATCAATAATTAATTACTTGTAATTGAAAGAATTATTATTCCAGTAAATTAATGATCTCTACATTCTTATTAATAATATGATTATATGTTGGGGCTTTAGTGGACCGTTAGCAAGCGCTTCAACAGCCCACATCTCTCATCCTCAGGCTTTGAAAATTAAACAAGGAAAAACATCATAATTTAAAAGATAAAATCAGATAAAATTTATAACACAATTGTTTAAATGGATTATGATAAGACACATGCTGTTAAAAGTGCTTGTTGCCTATTAAAGAAAAGCTTACGAAGAGAAACAAACATTAGTGTTATTCAAAACCTAAAAAATGTTTTTTATAACTAGGAACCAAAACCACATCAGGAACTGTCTGGAGTGTCACTATTGATCTTGGCTTTTACACATCAGATTTCAAAATATAATAATAATCTTATTTATGATGAAATCTATAATGGGTTGCTTATAATTGTTCGAAATCTAATGATAGATCAATATTAAGCAACCTGTAGACAACCCACCTTTTCTATCTAATCTTGGAGTGCAATAAGCTATTAATTGTTAGCAACAAAACAATAAATTTAATACCAAAAGCATTGTAGGTAGGAGTAGCACACCTGTCTGAAAATTTGAGTATTTAGCCCAGGAATTAAGCCATGTTTTCGAATTGTGCAAAAACTAATAACTAAGTAAACAACTGGCACATGCACATTTCCATCACTGCCTAGTAAGGTTTTGTGCTAATTTTTTTTATTTTCATTTGGAATAAAAATCTACCCTTCCTTATTTAAATGAAATTCTGTGGTGTCAAATCCTAGCCAAGCTTAATTGATGCTATCAACAGTTTTACGTTATATTAATACATAACACTGTACATTTTTATTTAAATTATTTACTATTGTCAGTAACACCCTACCAGTAGAGGTAGTTTCTACATAAAGAAATATTTCTTTTTGCACTATCACATACATATTTTCATTTAAGTAGATTTCAAGTGCAAAAGCCATAGGTGCTTTGGACCCTGATAGTCAAAACTGGTCGTTACCTCCCCCCAATTTAATGCAATGGTAATAAGAAATTAAATAAAAAATGTATTAATTTTTTTTAACTGATAAATCGACATGGCCCACAGAAGTAGTCAAGGTAAGCTTTAAATATATTCATAACTGCCACAAACAAGTTTTCTTGCCAGTGTGGGGTTGAACCTTGATAATTAATTGAAACAATTTATCCCCAATATATATATGTCTTCTAAGCACCTGAATATGATGTTTTAAGCCATCGAAAGCTTATTTTTTAGTTAGTTGAACATATGATTGTTTTTTTTAATCATTAAAAATAGTTGTAAAAAATCCCTATTGTTTTGATGTCATATCCTAATCTTATACAATATAATGAGTTTTTAATAATGATCAATCAGTTTCAATAAAATATAAACTGTTGCAATTTATTATTATATACAACATTTTTAAATACAATACAAATATTTAAACTTATTGATCAACTTCTCAATAACCCTGTCCGAGCCCCGTTCTGGGTTAGAAAAAAACCAGCCAGACAAAAGTTGTTTCAATTAATTACCACAGATAACAACTTAGTGTATTAAATATATTGTTTTAGTTTATAAAATATACACTCAGTATAAAGAGACTACACAGTAATGTGCATATATTATTGTTCTTATGCCATTATTGGTTGAATAGTACAAAGGAAGGTATGTATACCCTATACTGAGGTGAAGTTTTCAACATGGGAGGGATTAGAAGACCCAGGGACCTCAGCACATGTGAAAAAATAGCAGTGGACATATTAATAAGAAGTCTGTCCTAGTGCATTAATAGCAACAAATAGGTTAAAGGTATACTGCATTGAGGGAAAGATATAAATGGGTTGGTACAGTGAAACAAATAAAAGATAAATCAATAACAATTATTTTAATTTGAGGCCATTTATATTTTCCTCCCTTTATTTTTTTTATTCATATTTCCCAGGCTTTAAAATTAATCTCACATTTATAAATAATAAAAAAAATTTCCATTATGCAGGTGCTGATTCGAGAAAAATAAATAATAATAAGCACTATTAACAATATTACTTAAGAAAATATAAAATAAGCGTATGAAATAACACATTGGTTCTTTAAAACACTTACTGCTTTTCCTTAACATTTAAATCTATATATGAATATATACAAAGAACATCGTTTTATAAATATAACATAATAAATATTAGTAAATAACAGTTTAGAACTGTATAATATATCATTATAAATTTTCTTTGTTTTTCTTATTCTTTTCTTTCAATTAAAACAAAAAAAAAGAAATACAGATAAATACTAACAGCCAGTGTTAAAGTTAAAAAGGGCAGATATAAGGATGAGTAAGATGGCAGGGTATTATGTACAAAGTTTGTGGTGAGATAAGTATCTAGCACTAGTTGAGCGCTGTAGACGTGAGAAGAGCTACGCCTCTCTCGTAGAAGCTGTGAGGTTCCTGGCCAGATGCGATGTTCAAGTCCACGGTGAACAAGAGTTCGCTGCGCGTGGAATTCAGATAAACTGGCAGGGACAGCTTACCAGAGTCAATTTCAACACCAGCCCTGAGAAAATTGATAACAAGATTATTACCCATGATTGTATTATTACTATTATAAAAAAATAATGCAAAAATATATCATAGCCTTATTATTTCTTCATTAATTTAAATCCAAGGAACAGACATTTGAAAATCTACACCACTAGGCAACAGCTCAACTGCAAAATGCTTTAGAGGAGATAATAAAGGTCTGCTCAACTCAAACAGTTAGAAACCACCTCCATAAAGTTGGTTTAAGGGTGAGGTTTATTTTTTAATAAGACAAGAAACAGAGATCAGCACATCTCCTATAGTCTCATGAACGTGTTGATTGGACTGATGAGGACTGACAGTTGGTTTATTTACTGTCACATCAAAATTTGTTCATCATCATGATTGACATTTTAGAGTGTGGAGAGAGCAAAACCAGTTATTTAATGCAGGTATGACTGAGCCAGTCAGGTCTCATGGAGGACGTTCAATAAGGGTCAGGGCAGGGATATTGAATAATTGAAAAACTCAGCTGATAATGTTCAGGAATGAGCACATGACCGCCAAACATACCTGGACGTCATAAGCCCTGTTATTTTCCGTTTATTACAAGAAATCGGGGAAAACTTCATTCTTGTTGATGATAATCTTTGACCTCATAGAGCAAGGGTGGTTGAACGTTATTTAGACGAACTGGAAATCATGCATATGAACTGGCATGTTTGGGATTAACTCCAGTTACACATGTGTTCCCCTTATCCAGATAACTTGGATGAACTTGCAGATGAATTAATTAAGGAATATTTGTCCCAACATTATATTTAGAGCCTTATAAGGAATATGAAACAAACAACGTGAATCTTTAATTCACGAAGCAGAGGAGACCCAACACCCTACTAAAGACAATAAAAAATGAATAAATCGTTTCTTTCAACACTCGTTCAGTTGTCTTTTATTTAACCAAATAACCTCATAAGAAATATATTGTCTAAGCGGTCCACTACAGTTTGTGAGCAGTTTATTTTAAAATATTTTTTATATTATCGGATTATCAAATGGAACATTTTTGTGAAATTTTATGTTTATTGCTCAATCAGGGAACTCACAATCCCCAGAATTACATATCTCTGTGAACATGTAAATATAAGAACAAAAACAATAGGCATTAGTGCTTCCTTAGCTCAGCAGCTCCAAGGTGATCTAAAAATATCATTTATTTTTTAATTTACATATTATTAATCAGGACGTCAAGTTCATTAATTTTATACCCCACTTAAGTAATGAAACCTCATGATGTCATGTTTTATTCAGTGTGAAGTATTTTTCATGCCTTCAGATCATCACATGAATTCTCAATGTAAAATTACAAAAAGGGTTTCTAGTTATAAACAAAAATGAGAAAATAAGACATACAGGAAGACTGTAAGTTTACATTAATTTAATATAAAGTAATTTATGACATTTTAAATTTAACAGATCAAATTTTAATAAATCATTATATTATAAAATGTCGACAATAACAAACTCATAAATTTTAATTTGTAAAAATAATCTATGATCTAATTGAAAAAGTAAAGAAAACAATTAACATCAGACAAAAGGATAGTCTGATCGCTGTTATATTTTTTTACAAATATTAATTAAATGATTGTGAATCAATACTTAGAATTTTTTAATAAAAACAGTTAATTTAATTTTCAAAGCTCTTCTGTCACTGAAAAAACAACTAAAATCACAAGAACCAGTGAATTCAGTTTCTAAAAATTTATTTTATGAATATCATTGATTTGTTCTTAACTTGGAGAAAAAAAAAATTAATAACGAATTCCCAGTGTTACTGCTCTTAGGCAGTGAAACTCTCTCTCCACCTTATAAGTTAAGACCAACTAACTTTCATGACTTTTAATTTGCTTCTCATACTTCCTGTATGAAGATTCAGAAAGATTGTATGATTTTTATCATTGTTCGTAGAACACACAGCCAACAGACGATTCTTTTTTTTTTTTACCAATTTTGGGCCGTTCATAGCGGGAAAAATGAGGTAATGTCTATTTTTTTTGGAAGAATTAAGGTAATTTTAATTACATTCTTGGAGTTTGAAAAAATATGTTTATTAAAAAATAATTTTATGTAATTACAAAATTTTAGTGAAGATGAGAGAATTGACAAGTAAAATAATAAGTACCAATACTAATTTAATTGCATATGCTCTCCCCGCCGGGGCCTTCAATTTATGAGAGGGAAAAGGATCCAAAAGTAACTTACATAATTTTTGCATTATAAACCAAACCTCCTCTGTCTAAATGTATTAGATCATTTATTTATAATTGTAGTCAATAATAAAATTTGTTCAGTTCTACAAGTACGAACCATACATCTCTAGATAAAATTTTTGAGGTAATATTAAAAAGTTTTTTTTACAACTTACAATTAAAAAACCTTTTGCATGACTCTTACGCTGAAAAGTAATAACAATATGAGAGAAAGAGATAGGGAAAGATTACTTACCGATGCCACCTCAGTAATGTTGTTGGAAGATCCATCATTATTGTAGATGTAAGAAGAAGTTGATTATTTCTGCACTGTGCCCCTTGTAACTTAAGCCCTTCAATCATATAAAATACATCAGCTTATTAATAACTAAAGATTCCAAATCAAGGATCAATCAGGTAATAATAAATGAAAGAACCAAACTATCCTGAGGGATAGTTGGGGAATCCTAATGGAAGAATTGTTGATTATGGTTTAAAACTGATCATGAAGAGGACCAAATGAAAAAAAGGAGAATGAATTGCAATTAGACCAGGAAAACCTGGCTAATAAATAAATAAAATTTGCATTTGACTTTATTTATTCTACTATTTTAAATTTCTAAACAACCAATTTAAATTAAGTATTGCTTTTATAATATCCAAACATTATAATACAATGTATCTTAAATAATAATTCATAATAGAATTCCTCATGAAGACATAAGGCTGACCAAAGATAATCACCATATATGGTAAATGGTAACTTATCTCTCAATCTAATTTGACTTTATTAACTATATAGGTTATTTATTTATTAAAGTACCAATTCATTCATCCACATTAGTCAAAGTAAGTCCAATCCCCTAGAGAAAATATCCTAGGGGTAGCCAAAATTCAAACCAAGTCTTCACAGTTAAAAGTCAGCATGCTAACTACTAAGCACAATACATATCTTGTATAATATACGATATTTTGAGAAAAAAATTAACTACCATATTTACTATAATTCAATTATGGGTAATACATTTCTACTTGTAAAATAAAAATATTTTATATTTTCTTGTTCCAATTGGTTGCATTATTAGCAAAAAGATTGCTTTTTAGGTGTTAATGCTAAATTATTTATCATTATTAATTTATAGGTAGCAATCGTAATTAAAGATTTTTTTTTAAATATAATAAATTCATGATTATACAAAATAACAGCATTGCCAGGATAAATAGCACATACCCGTGACAGCAAAGCTGCAGTCATCAGTAGTGACAGAAGAGGTGGCTGATGAAGGCTCAGGAATGGTGACGTCAAGTATCAGCTCCTCAAGGGACCAGCTGTTTGCCTGAGCAATGCATTGCCTGGTGGCTGTCACATATGCTTCCGGGTTCATCAACCCACCCAACCAGATCGGAGTATTCTGTATATTGATAACAGTATTAATATCAATATTCTGTATATTGATAACAGTATTAATATCAATATTCTGTATATTGATAACAGTATTAATATCAATATTCTGTATATTGATAACAGTATTAATATCAATATTCTGTATATTGATAACAGTATTAATATCAATATTCTGTATATTGATAACAGTATTAATATCAATATTCTGTATATTGATAACAGTATTAATATCAATATTCTGTATATTGATAACAGTATTAATATCAATATTCTGTACATTGATAACAGTATTAATATCAATATTCTGTATATTGATAACAGTATTAATATCAATATTCTGTATATTGATAACAGTATTAATATCAATATTCTGTATATTGATAACAGTATTAATATCAATATTCTGTATATTGATAACAGTATTAATATCAATATTCTGTATATTGATAACAGTATTAATATCAATATTCTGTATATTGATAACAGTATTAATATCAATATTCTGTATATTGATAACAGTATTAATATCAATATTCTGTATATTGATAACAGTATTAATATCAATATTCTGTATATTGATAACAGTATTAATATCAATATTCTGTATATTGATAACAGTATTAATATCAATAAACAATGAATAATGTTAATCATAATGTTATTGACAACTTTACCTTTATTTCCGATGGCCCTCTCTGCGATGCCAGCTGAGAGATGGTGTCTAGCTGTTTAATCCTGTTGCTGAAGTCTGTAATCCACTGGATAACCGTGCAGCCCCTTGGAACTGTGTACCTATTATGAATTTCAAAATTATTAAGTGATATTAAAACAACTACCCTTTTGTAACTGAAAGTTTTTATACTTTCAAGCTGAATCGTTTGTGTTCGAAAGTTTGAAAATACCAGATAACCTGACTTACAAGATTTATTTTTAAAATTGAATGGTCAAAATTTATTTAAAATATGAAATAATAAATGAAAAATATCATTAACTGTTTTTAAAGCTAGCCCAGCTCAAATAAGAAAGAATACAGTTAAAGCAGCAAGAAGGCAGACAGTCAATTGACATAAATCTCTTACACGAAATATTAGACTTCTTCAAAATTACTAAACTACTTTAACCTTAATGGTATCTATGTCTTAACACATTTATTGCCGGCCCCGCGAAAATGCGGGATTTTGAGTCTATTGATCAAGTGCCAGCCCCACGATGATAAGGAATTTTGTTTTGCTAGTATGGGTGCCTTTCACATCGATTTGCATTCACTTTCACTGTCAAGGTTACGTCGATCTTCATTTGTTATACTCTTGAGCAGTGTATTCCCCAGACAGTATATCTTTCGTACGCTTACGCTTTGGGTTGAACAGTATAACAAGTCTTATTATTCTGTACCTTTTTACCCATATAATATGAGTGAAATTATTAATGAGTATATTGCTCTATCGGATTATTTGATACATTCAGAAGATTCTGATATAAAAGTCGAGGACAGTGATAGTGATGTGGTTCCAAGAAGAATATCAAGAACTGTTCTATTACAGTATTCAAATGATTCCAGTGATTGTGAAATGTCCACAGAATCGCATAGTTAGAGTGAATTATGGCCAGATGTTGATAAATTAAATGATTGGATTCAATTAATGGTAAATGAATCCAACATCTATTATCAGCAAAACAAGGGCAGGATGAGTAAGGGGAAGAAAACGTCTAAGTGGAATGATATTACCCTAGCCAATATGAAAACATTTCTTGGCATGATTATAATGATGGGCTAGGTAAAGAAAGATGTAAAAGATTACTGGTCCTCAGAGTTTTATACATAAACACCAGCATTCTCCATTATAATGCCACGTAATAGATTTTGCCAGATTTGGAATACATGTTTGAACAATCAAACAATAACCGGTTCTAATAAGCTTGAGAAGATTCAGCCCATACTCAGCTATTTAGCAAATCAATTTAAATCGGTATACACGCCTAGGAAAGAACTTTCGCTTGACGAATCCATGGCATGGAAAATTATCTATAAAAACATACAATCTAGCAAAAAAAATTAAGTACGGCCTACTTTGCCATATGTTATGTGAAGCTAGAAGTGGATATATTTGAAACATGGATAATAATGGAAAATATACTGTGCGGATGGCAAAAAATTGGATCAGACCATGTCATTACTTGATAAAAATACATGTTTGGGCTATCACATATACATGGACAATTATTATAACAGCATTTAAATCGCAGCATTGCTGATGAAAAATAGTACACAAGTTTGCGGTACAATTAGAGCAAATACAGGTGTTTCCGAGTCTTTAAAGCATTTCAGATTGAAAACAGGAGAATATGCATTTAAAAGAAAAGGTGAAATTTTAGTACAGGTGTAGAAGCCAAAACAGAAAATCATATACATAGTTTCAACAATACAATCGGGAGAATTAACAAAAACGAATAAAATACACTGGAAAACAAAAAAAGATTTATAAAACCGCGGTGTAGATTTGGCAGACCAACCAGTATTTATCATATAATTACATCTTGAGAAAAACAGTGAAGTGGACAAAGAAGAGGAATTCGCAAATACTCAAAATACTTTCGTACTTGTTCCTACACCTCGCACACCAAAGTTTGATCACCCCCAGAGACTTTCGTGTGATATGAAGAAACATAAATTTACCAGAATTATTGAATCAGGGAAAACAAACCGATATGTACGACGTCCATGTAAAGTTTTCTCTGCTAGTAAAAAAAGAAGCGAGAGTAGCTTTATGTGTGCTGAATGCTTAGTACCCTTACATCTTGGACAATGTTTCGGAAAATACCATACTTGCCTTAAATATTAATATTTTAGTTTTCTGTTTATGTTATATATACATGTAATAATCCCCCATAAAATAAACAATTGTATTTTTTTCTATAATTATAAATTAAAAATTTTGATTTTGATTGTTTTTTATTTCTGTTAAATTGTATATGACGAATATGTAAACAAAATGTACTATTTTACGAATAATGTTTCAAATACTTTTCTTTAGTTACTCATTAATCAGAAACAAGCGAATGAGGCCGGCGTCCGGGCTTGAAGTGGACAATATGTTGATGGCGATCAGGCGTTAAATGTCTCGTACGACTCCAGCGATCAGGTTTTAAATGTCTCGTATGACACCGGCGATCAGGCTTTAAATGTCTCTCATGGCCCTCAATGTGTTAAGGGATCAAAATAAAGCTATTCATAATTCATAAACAAAATATTTATGCCCTAAAACTTGCCTCCTCCAGCCTGAGGGAAGGATTCCTCGGACTAGGTCACCAAGCATGGTTCTATGATAGTTGGTCTGCTTTTTCTCTCCCTGTCATAAAAAAAAAAAAAAAGTTAGGCGACATACAATGTGATTGAAAATTTAAAAAATTGTATTTTATTAGAGAATATTTTAGTAAATAAGCTGACCTGGCAAATGGCAACTACATCAGTTAGATCATGAATAACATCCCTGAGAAGTTTGGCTCCTGAGTTGACTTCACGTTCGAAGTACCTATACAAGGGATCCTTGATGTTCTCCACTGTCCTCTTCAATGTCTGGTCATATAATATAAAATATTAACAGATTTTCCATTATCAATAAATAATGCAGATGCATAAATAGAATTGGCTAGGTTGTGAGCTTGTTGTAGGTCTTGGTAAGCACATTTCACAAATATTCGAATCATGACCCATTTAATCTTATACAAAGAAGAATTTAATTGATGTGGTATTCATAGACAATGTAAGGAATTTTATAGTTTAAAAATCTGATGTAATTAATAAATTTGTAAGAAGCGTATTAAAATATAGTGAAATAATTAAATGCGCCCAAAATCAACCCTTACAAACAGAATTGATAAAAAAAATTCAAGTACACAAATTGATAGATATATCACACAATTTAGGATCTTCTGGTCCAGCAGAAAAAAACCTCTATTGAGAGTTTAATGACATTTCACAATAATAGACCACTAAATTACAAACATAATAATACATTTTATTCATCAGTACTTCGGAACCATCAATGGGATACCCTACTTAATATGATAGGAAGATATTTATTTTTTAATTACAACAAATTAATCAATCAATGACCCTTTGTCACTTTTCATAAGATTACTTTAATCTTTAGTACCTTTGGGGCATCAAGTAGAACTTTCCTACAAAATAGAATCCCTATATATGAAAATGGAGTTACAAAAAAAATTATAAAAGCAACATAATTACTGTAAGTATAGTCCACTAGAGCACATAACAAATTGTGAGTGTATGGCCAACAGTGACCAAGCCAAAAAACATTTCGTGTAAAATCCCTTTTTAAAGTTCCAATTGGTACGAAAAATCAGGATTTAATATGTTCTTCATATTGCAAATTTACATCTCAACTTGGAAAGTTTTTTTTTAATATATAGAGTTGGTTCTCATAAAGGTCTTGGGCACTTCAACTCATTTTTCTCTATCTTTGACTTAGTCTCTTTTAGCAGAATACCCTTCACTAAAGCCCTACTTAATATGAGAGAAAAATAATTATTTTTTAATGCTAATAAACTTATTAATGACTTTTTATTATTTGTCATGGGCCTGGTTTAATTTTAGCATCATCAGGTCATCAAACGGAACTACCAGGAAAAACATCATTTCTAAAAAAGAAAAAAACACTGGCTTACTTCAAGTTACGACTAAGTTAATCAGGAGATTGATTTTTTTAAATTTCATATTCAACTCAAAATTATAGACAAATATTTTTTTTTGTTAATGCCAACTAATTAATTAATGACACTAATTCATGTTTACGGTTTTAATTAAAAAGTTTTTTAATACCTTTTTTTTTAAAAACCTTTTTATGTCCATATTAAACAGGATCTCCATGTGAAATTAAAAGTAAAAACATATTGTCCTATGTCTCACTACGTGATTTTGTCCATAACAACACTGTCACCATGAAAATGAAGAATAGTACCTGAAGGTTGGTAGGTAGCAACTGGAGCCAAGTGAGAGCAGAGTTATGTAGGGTCCTCATCCAGGCAGGCCTGCTAGGGTCTGATCCGGACTGGATAGAAGAAGGAGGACCAGTTGTTTCTTGCTCGGTGTAGGCCAGCTCGTCCTCATCTTCGAGCTGCTGCATTTTCAGCAGTTTAATAACCAAGTCGGTACCTATTGAATTATTAATGTATTACAAAAAAAATATTCATAAGGATAAAATAGCTTTAAAAAAAATTATTGAAAAATATTAAAATTTTAAATTAATTTCCTAGCCATGAGGTCAGTTCTTAAAAGCAATGTTTGACTGGGATATGGCTCAGTTGCCTGAGCCCCTGGAAGGCCCCAATATGAACTGTAAGCCCATTGACAATGTTTGGGGTATTGGTCATGGGTCTAGATTAGTCCCCATGTCATGCATTTAGTATACAACCCAACAAAGTAGTAAAAATGAATTTTTTTTTTTTAGTAAATTTTGTTTTATTAGTAGAAGATAAAAACAATGTTTTAATTACTAATTTCTCATTTATTTATGTATCTACTAGAATAATTTATTTTATATTCAATTTTTCAATTGAAAGGTAGGAACCCAATATTTTATACCTGGGTTTTGGTAGCAAGGACCAAAACACTACCTCTTGGCAAATTATCTCAACAGAATACTAAACCAATCTAATAAAATTCTAATAATAAATACTAATAATTAATAAATTCTAATAAATATATTTAATTTGCAAATAAAAATATCATTAAAACATATATATTTGCTTGCAGTAAGATCATCTAACTATTCACTAACCTTTGTTAGTTAAGAGAACTTTCTCTGCGTTATTGGGGAGACCCAGCCAAGATGGAGTCTGTCGGTCAGCAAGTGCCTCTATCCAGTGAAGGAAATGGTCTCGCCTTGTACCATCAGGCATTGTAATGTGCCTGTTAGTACAGATAAATATAAATAAACTAGTAATAGCTAGTGATTATCCAATCGTTGATTAACTTGATTTAAAAAAAATATAATGTTTTTTAAACCACAACAAATATTTTAAATTAATGAAATAAATTGAATTTATGAAATACAAGTAAATATAACAAAATGCATAAAAAACTTTATATTGATGAATGAATTTATACTTATTTCATTTGTTAAACTATCACAGTCAATGAAAATCCCTTCAAAATTTGCTTGACCAACAACAAATGGGGTATTTGCATTGTTGCTTCACAAAACTATATTCTTGGTATATCTTTAAAGTTTTTATTAACGGTCTTTAAACTTTCCTTGATCAAGAGGGAAAAAAAACAAACTTAAAATCCAAAATACATGTGAAATCTTAAGAGAAGCAGATTAGTTAACAGATATAGGACCGACTTTTTTTATTTTTAATAAGTAATATCGAAACTCGATCACATAAGGTGAACAAAAGGCCACTGCTTAATATACCAAAATTTCAGATTGATTGGATGTTTTTAACAGCAAAGTTTGACAAATATAAGTCCATAAAATTAACATTCTATTCAGCCATGACATTTTTTTTTGTCGAATAGCCAAATTTATTAACTGGTCACTGACTAAGCCATAGTAGGCAAACCAAATCACCAGTATAGCATTTAGATAAGTCGGGTTTGCTTCATATGATGAAATCTTGCTTGCTTCTAACTGCTTAAACCTATTTTTTATTTAAGAAATCTGGCAACTACTTACCTTTGACCACCAGGAGCCCCCGCATCAACATTTGCTACCAAAGCAAAATCCGCTTCGAAACTCTTTGGAGTAAAAAGCTTAGACAGGAATGAAGATAGCAGCCTCTGATCAAAATCATTGTCTATTTTACCACCATAGATACACTGAGACAGGAGAGTTACAAGTGCATCCCAAGGCACCTTCTCTGGTGGCAACTGAGTTCTTCCCTGTACCATAAAAATAATTTGGTTAGATATAAGCTTAAAATAATAATTGACACATCTCAGCAACCATAATAAAATACTATATAACAGCAATGTATGTCACTTACGACTGCTGTGGCATCTATCCAAGTGTCAAGTGTGTCACATGCCACTCTGAGGTCTGACTCATTGAACTCATAGTGTTTAGCCCACCCAAGAGGAGCGTAACGCAATCTTTCTTGCACTATTGCATTGAACCAAGCCAAGAGGAAGTAAAGCCTTGCACGCTCGCTTGGTTGCTTCATCATCCGTGATGCTGGCACTGTGCTGAATGTCCTTAAGAGGTTAGCCCTGATACCAGGAGGCGGCTCAAACGTGAAAATACGACCTGCCCTCAGTAGGTTCACAGGAACTTTAGGGTTGATCTCCATCGTGAGGAACAGCCTGAACCCAGAGTGTGGCTGCAGTGAATGAAGTTTCTTCTCTAGCTGAACAAGCCATTGAGGAGCTAGGTGGACGTTCTTAAGCAGCACCCATCTAACAGCATTAGGTTAGTTAGAATAAGAAACAATAACAATACAAAGTGATTTATAAAGATGTAAATATTAAAAAAATTAATTAATATTTGTCCCTTAATTAGGGCAAAGCATAGTCACATGATATGGCTGGGATTCAAACCTAGGACCTTCTGATTTTTTGTCAGCCCTCTCTTAACAACCAGAGAATAGATAATACCATAGCCTCGAGATCATAGGGATACCCTAGTTCAGAGGACCCCAACCTACAAGCACCATGGGTCCTAATGGCCGTTTTGTGTGTTTATTACAGCACAACCATGACAAAAAAATTTGATGAAAAATTTATTAATATTTAGCAATTAATTATAATTAGAAAAATACATGTGTATTTCTTTGAAAATAATTATTTATCTATGATATAACATTTGAACAAAATTTCTTCTATTAATCTTCACATGATGTGCAGGCCAAACTGCTCGACTATATGTGATGTTGGAGGTAACATGGATGGATAGCGTAGCTAGTTGAATAGCCAGTGGAGTTAGTGCTATGAAAAACATGTACATTCATTGTATCTTGTTTTTATTTATTCCTTGTTATATGGCCACATTTTCATTTACAGTTGTTCTACTTCATTGTTTTTAAATACTTCGATACTTTAATCCCAAAATGAGTGAATCAAGTAAAAATAAACAAATATCTAATTAAATTGACCGTGGCAGTAGCGTTGCAGCGTCAAAAAAAACAAAATGTTAAACTTCACTTCCACACAACTCGTGCCACTTTTAATGTAATACTTAAATCTGAAAGAAGAACCTCATCTGGCCTGTGGTAAAATCTAAAAATTCCACTCTTGTTTTTTTTTCAAAATTTCTCACATGCTCGCAAAGAAAAAGCCTTTCCAGGATGGTCAGTTGTGAAAAAAAACATTTATGACTGCTTGCTTATTTGAAGTATTTTATAACAAATGTGAGATTATATACCAGAAATACAAGATTTACAGTAGTCAGGTAACACTGTCACTAGAAGAATAGACCAATTAAAAAAAAAAGTAAACTCATTAAAAAAGTGACTCTCTCATTACAATTAGACGAGTCAAGAAAAATATCAGACACAGCAAAATTATCAGTATGACGAGATTGTTATTTATACTGTAATAGATCTACTAAAAATATTGCCAGCAAAACGACGAACAGCAGGTGAAGAAATCTATAACCAATTTGATAAGTGCTACACATGATAGATATGTGACTCGGGCACAAGCTGTAGGCAATGACTATTGAAGAGGCACCAGTAATGGCTGGACAAATTGACCTTTGCAAGAAACATAAATCATTTCAAACTTTATGTTGTATCACTGTACTTTCCACCAGGAAGAATATCACTTTTCGGACATGTTATGAAAATAGTCACAAAAATCCTTAAGATTCTGATTCACCCAGCACAATTAAGTTCATTTCAGTTAAGACAACGTTTTTACCTATTTAAGGTAATAAGGTAGATTTAAATAAAAAAATAAAAAAATTAACTCAATACCAACAATCAAAATTTTGTTAAACAGACCCTTGTTTCCTGGTCGAATTGGGTTTTATCACAGACATAATGGAAGAAATTGAATTATTTAAACTTAGGGGGAAATATAAAGATATAGACACACATTAAAAGCTAAATCAAAGTTCTGAATGTCACTTCTGTAGATCATTTGTGCATTTCTCAAATATGAAAAAAATGATAGGCAGCGTTGAAATTAACTTATCAACATTCCATTATTTCAAAACCAGTTGAAAAATCGATTCCAAAAGTTATATACAATTGAGCCAATGGTCACCTTTTTTATTAATAATTCTACTTTCCAAGTAAATGTAACCAAAATAGATGCATGTAATGTTGGTTCGAGTAAGGACAGAAGAACTGGAGCTAGAAATTTTGGATTATCAGAATATATCAGATGAGAATTTATGGCATACAGTTGACAGAAACAACTTCCATTCTTGAAAAAAGCATAATATAAAAGAAAATTGTTCCACATACATGTATGAATCATTGTTTTCAACAATAAATATAAAAAAATCAAAGTACAGATCTAGACTTATTGAACATTGATAATTGCTTACGAGCTGAAATGTCATACACTCTTCTTATTATGAAGCAATGACCAATGAAATGCACTCACAAAGATCGTATTGACTTGGAGATTTATATTTTTGCAAAGAATTTTTATGCCATGTGATCTTTTGATTATATTATTAAATAATTATTTAATGTACTAAGAATATAAAAAATAATTTGTACACGTTAAAATTATATTTCTGAAATTAATTTTTTTTATATATATATATAATGTGAATTATTGGCTATGTCCAATTATACATTTAACTTCAAAACAATTGATGGTGCCTGACTCTCAACCAATATCCTAGAATATGCTCTCAGATACTAAAAGGTTGGGGACCCCTGTCCTAGTTGGTAAGAGAATATGAACAGAAATTAAAAGGTTCGAGTCCAATGTTGTCACTATTTTTTTTCTTTTTCACTGACAGTAATTGTGAAATAAAACATGATTAGTATTTTTTGGATTAATTTATACTAACCTTCCTGATCTTACAGCCATATTGATGATAGAGTCTGCCTGGGAGAACCCTTCGGCAGAACCAATAGCTATAGATGCTATCTGCTTCCCGGATTCAGCTGCTAAGTCATCAACCCTGTTTTATACAAATAAAATATATGTAACAATAAATAAATATATTTAAACATCGGATCACAATTAACCTTTTCTTTTTGATTTTTATCAACAAATTTACAGACTACAATTCTTAAAAATTTAGCAAGTTTTGAAGAAAGTGTCAGTTTTTAATGGGCAATTGTGAAACTTTTAAATATTATCATATACTTCCACAAAAATTTTTAATATTTAGTCTGAGAACTTTCAAATCATTTAATGTATACCTTGAAGTAGCATCAAAGCCTGGTACAGAACAAAGTAGAGCTGGTACTCCAGCAGCAAGCTCTGACTCCACTATATGAGCCAGGTCCAATTCTCTTTCAGCATGAGCAGTGAATCCTTCACCAAGCACCGCACTCACCAGACTAGCCCCTGCTGCAGTCACACGGTCTCCTCGCACAGCCTAGAGTTGACAAAAGTAATTTAAATCATATTAATAACAACCTACCTTATTTGTTGGCTGAAGATTAAAATTAAATAACTACCTGAATAAGAAGTAGCCTGTTCATAGCAGTAGCAATTGGTGATAAAGGTTTGTCTTCGTGCCATATAGTAGGGACATTCTGTTCTGGTGTTGACTGCTGAAGCCATGCCACAAACTCGGGCATTTCATTCACCTTCTTCATCAAGTCCTTGAACTGTGTCAGCCTGAATAATTACACAAAATATTAATACATAAAATATTAGCTAATTGAACAGACATAAAGTTTGAATAGAATTTTGTAGAGACAAATTAAAAATGTCATCAAAATTTGCTCATGATTAAACACGTTAAATCTAAAGGTACCTCCAATCATCATAAGTTTGAATCTGACAGCTTTTGTTGCCTGTTGGACAAAGATCAATTGCTGGTGACTTTTGTCATAATAAAGCCAATGTATTGTATACACCACTTGGTTGGTCTATACTAACTTAGATCATGATCAAATGATTAGAAAGGTTTGTTTTGGTACTAGTTGTGAATTCAAGATTATATTAAAAAACAAAATGTCCAGCAATTATGTATTTAAAATACTTTCTACTGTGTACATTGTCACCTTCAGGCTATATAATTGCAGTTGATTTAGAACAAGGTTCCAAGAGTATAACAAAATTTTTAAATATAAGTGGATTACAATATAATTGTAATTGACAAAAATAGTATTTTCTACTAATATCTCCACTTATATTTGGAAATTGCTACTATTTTAAATGTTATTGTAAATCATATCATTTTGCCATTATAGAGCCTGAAGATGAATGTGTAACACAGTCGAAAAGATATGTTATCCTTTTAAGTAAATAATTTGTAGACAGCCTAATAAATGTTTATTTATCTAATTGCGAGTGTTTTACCTATTGCTGAGTCTGACAAGGGCTTCCAACTGATCACTGGACAGTCCTTCCAAATGTGAAGAACCTCCTCCATTGGCGATGACACCCTCTTTGCCCCTGAGGAAATGGTGGAACTCAGCCTCCAATTGATCCTCTTGAGGGAGCCCTCGAAGATATATCCTGGACAGGATCAATGCCAGTGTCAATCTGTCAGTATGCAACATACCTCTGGCAACTCTCTCATAGCACACCTATAAGGGAAAATTCTTTGAGATGAGATAAGAATAGCTATTAGTTTTATCAATTTATAGCATTTAACTTGACAATAGTACTCAGAAGTTATAAGGTAACTACTTAACATCTATGAGTTTAGTTTCTTAAAAACTTATTGAACATCTGTAAAAAAAATACTAATTTTTTTACAATAAGATAAAAAGTACTTCATTTTATTCGTTGAAACATCTCGGTCACAGAAAATCATCTCTTCAACAAATAACAAAATAATCAAAAGTTAAAATATGGAAAAAGAGATTAAAACTGGATTAGAAATTATTAATTGTATGATTGCTAATGTTTCAAAACTTTTTTTTTGTAATATCTTTTAAACTATTTTTTACTTGCAATCTAAAATGTGTCCTTGAGCTTTGAATCTTTAATAGCTGCTGAACTTGGTGTTGAGAAATCCTAAAATAAGCAAAACGGCCCAACATAGGAAAAGATGTTGTTTCATGTTTATTTTTTTTCCATACTTCCCGTTAACATGTTTGAAACAAAAAGTAATTACTAATGACATCATTCTAGATGAATAAAACTAATTAGCATATTTGAAGTTATTGCAGATGGATTATCATTTAAAAATTTCAGAGCTATTGTATCATTTTTACACTCATGGCTTCTTGGTATTAAAAGGGTCATATTTGCAATTTTGACATGATTTATATAATGTAATGAAAAAAATCTTTATTGTGAAACTCTGCCCTCTATTTTAGAGTAATTTGTATATACGGAGTAGTTGACATGTTTGATATGGGTGGATATGATACAGCAAATTTTGTTTGATATGGGCGGGAACAATTGAATGGTTTGAGGGTGGCTTTAGATTGAGATATGAGATTTGTAGTTTTTCCAGATTATGGTTTGTACCAAGATCAAACCTGTATTTTTGACTGAGGTGAATAAGTTTATAGGATGGGAATTGATTGAATTATGAATTTGGGAATATCATTAAAGAATTTGAGGAGGTGACATGAGCCAACAATAATTGCTTTGAATTTCTCTGCATTTAATTCAAGTATGTGGAAAGAAACACAGGTCCCGATTCGGTTCTCGATAGAGAAGCAGAGCTCACTGGGAGGAAAGGATTGGTAGATTTGGGCATCTCCGGCATAAAGATGACATGAGCAGTTTTGGACAGATGATTGGAGGTCGTTAATATAGACACATATGAGTAGTGGAAAAATGGATGAACCTAGTACTACACCAGAGCACAATGGCATGGGTTTGGAGGGGGGTTGATCAAAGACAAGGACTACTTGGGTGGGGTCAGAGATGATTAATTCAAATCAGCCGACAGCAGTGTTGGATATCATTAATAGTTTTGATAACAGGTTGGCGTGCTCGATGATGTTGAATGCCTTAGTGAAATGTAAAAGGATAAGGATAGTAATGGATTGTTGATCAATCATAGATTGGTGGTCTTGCATCATTTTGGTGACAAATCACAGCCAGAAGCTGGATTGGTGGGGATTGAAGTGTGTTTCTAGAAATGTGGAGACTTGAGATTGTAGAAGTCATTCAAGGGCTGTGGAAGGTTGGAGAGTATTGATATAGGGCTTGGTCAATTGGGGAGCTGGGATTTCAAACTTGATTCAGGGGATGAAAATTTCCCTTTTTCCAGGAAGAAGAGAGAAATTAAATGGGGATGCCATTGGGACCTGCAGATTTTGTTCTTGATTTTTTTATTGAGGAATACAGATCAGAAGGAGATATTAAAGAGAAAAAGAAATTTTCTGGATTGAAGTTGTAGATAACTTTGAAAGATACAGAAGGTCATTAGGAGAAATAACGCAAACAGATGTGTTTATTACAGGAAATTAATGGAGGCCCCATCTTTAGCAGGAGTCAGGTGCTACTGATAGGGACTCATGGAAGAATTGGGATTGGGCACTACAAGTTTTGAACTGGGTGAAGTTGCACAGTTTTGAAGAGAGATTGGTCTTCAGGATGCCTGGTATGGATGAACTTTTTTCTAGCTGTATTCCAATGACTCATTAAGTATTTTATATCCTAGGTCAAGCAAAAGAAGCTGTTTTATATGAACTCAAAATCATAGCCATCCATGAAAATTAATATGACTAATACAAATTGAATACAAACAAAATACTAATAACTTACAGCAAACAGCTGCTTTGTTATGATCCCCAGCCTCTGAGTATGGTCAGTGATGCCACCTAGAGCAGTGTTGGAAAACAACACAGCTGAGAAGATATCGAGGAAGAACTTCAAACTATATTGGTATAGGAAGTGTATCTGGTGCAATGAGTCCAGAGTGAAATACATATTGCTGCAAGCCTATCAACAGAAAAAAGTGATAAAATAAAATATACAAACAATATAATTACATAATACACTGTCCCACAAAAAAAAGTGGCACTCTAAATAAAATTTGTTATTAAAGTAATTAACAAATAAGTGCACAAAAAATGTTAATTATTTAATAAAAAGAATGTTCAAAAATAATTTTTGGAGGGAAGCGGCTTGTTTTCTTTTCAATAAAGGGGTTCGTTCATCTTTTGTGATTTCTTGGATAACTGATCTCTAAAATTTAACAATAACTTTTTCTTTTTAATTTTAATTTAAAAAATTGTTTTGATGGTCGAGCAAGTAGCAGGTGGACAGGTTCACACCACCCTGACTTTTTGTCTTGTTCTCTTTTGAAAGAAACATGGTCACTAGCAGTATGTCATATCATAGTAAAAATGATTTGTCTTCTTAAAAATGTTAACAGTATGACCTTTATCTCAATAACTGTCATCCTATACTAAATAATATACCTGTGAAAGAGGTTTATACTGCTGCGAAACTGTTTCGATTTCTGCTATGACCCTGTCAGTCTCTTCAACCTTTTTACTGATCTCGGCAGCTTCTTGTTTTAGAGTTTCCAGCGTTGTGATGACTGAATCATCGTCCAAGATTTTACCCTTTGCTTCATTCAAAGCTCCCAGTAAAGATTTTTCTAATTGCCTGAGTCTCAGATGGAATTCACCTGTCAAAAATCCATTTCAAATTAGTATAAGCATAAGCTGTAATGAAATTTTATCTATAATTTTTTTAAATCGGGAAAATTTTAATTATAAAATAGCAATTAGAATTTTTTCACTTTCATTTTTTCAGGGAGGGAAGTTTCACTGATACATATCAACCAATACAGATTAATATCAACAATGTCGGAAATAAATATTCTGGCAAACAGAAAGCTATAAAATAAATTATTTCATGACATTATATGTCATATTTTATGACATTTTCAAAAACACTGTCCTTATAAAAACCTCTTAGTTATAAATTCATCTATTATTATAATATTTAGTATTTGTTTGTGTTTAATAATTTGTACATGACTTCTTTTGAAAATTGTATGATTTTATTTGAATTGCCGTTAATTAATTACGTAAATTATGAAATTCAGTACAAAAAGCAGTGTTTACTTAGAATATTAATAGTTTACATTTGATGAAAATAAGTGCCAAACTTACCCTGCAATTTAAGCAGATCTGACCTCTTCTCATCGATATCAGACCTTTCTGCTTTGAGAACTTGGTTGAGACATTGGGATTGCAGAGAGGACCTATGATGTAAAAGATATAATAATCATAATTAACATAGAATTACAATGATCTATTCAAGAACTTTTGAACTGTATAGCAACAAACAAACCTAGTGACAGTGAAATTGACAAATGTCACTCGAGAGCAGATGTCTGGTGGGAACTCTACAGTCGGATCCCTTGTTGAGAGAAATATTACAAATGATGGTGACAGATCAATGTCCTGATCACCCAATGATATCAAAACTCTACCTCCAGTTCGTCTCACCTCCCTGTTAAGTACTGGGTTCAAGATAGGATCGTAGTTTTCCACATCCTACAAATTAAACAATTGTTCTATCCCATTGTACTGTTTTATGTTAAAATTAACATTTAATAATAAACATAGATAGATTTAAAACTGAAAATTATACTAACATTTTATACTGTGATAAATTTAAAAATATATATATATATATATATACATTTAAAACAAAAAATTGATAGTTCTACTCTACTATATTCAGCTAGGACAAAATAAATTATATTTAACTGAGAATATAACTAGGAATTGAATAATTATGAAAGCATTACCTGAACAAGCAGTGGATTTCCGAATCGAAGAGCAGACTCAAGATTTTTCCTGAACGAGTCATCAAGGAAACTGGTCTTTGTAATTTTGTCTCTGTATTCATTCATGATAAATTCAGTAGCCTGACCCGATGGGTCGATAATGAGTGGGTAACGGTTGAACCTCTGCGATTAAAAATTGAGTTAGTTATTAGATGAATTAATGTTAGGTGATGAGTTAATAATAATTGCAATCATTTTCACAAGGTTACCTTTAACATGATAGCATTCTCTGTACAAAGATCATCCGTAGGTAAGCTGTTAGCCTGCCACCTCAGTCTTTCGTCTGGATTAGAGAGGTACTCAGTAAGAGCCATATCTGGCCTGAATTGGATACCTGCAGCACCAAGGTGCTCAGTCCATCGGGATAAGAGGTTATGACGATACTGTAACAATCAATATATTATTATGAAGAAAGTCAGTATTGGAAAGATGATAAAATAATGAGTTAATACACAATAGACCTAAGACCTAGTTTTGGAAAAATAGAAATAAATTGAAGGATTTACAACACTACTTCTGTCACAACTGTAAAAAAGGAAGTAGTTCCCTTTTTGTCAATATTCCCATTGAGTAAATTTAAAAATAAACAGCTACAATTACCAGTATTTTTAAGGTAAAATTTTAAATGAATATAAAATAAAAAAGTGCATCAAAGGCCACACAATAGAAGCAAAATTTTAATGTTTCAAAACAAATTAGTAAGTTTCATGCAGGCAGGAAACTTTTAGGGTAAAACATTTTAAATCACAACTTTATTTGCGAGCATTTCGTAGGCTCATGGGCTGCTAAGGTTACCGACATAGTAGAAATGTAGGACTGGTATCATTGTCTACCTAATGATTTTCTCTAAGCCAAATTCATAGATTATCTATTTCAACTAACACTAAGCAATTTCCCCAGTTGATACGAATTACAGCTGGAATAGAACTAGTTCCAAATCCACATCAGAACAAATTTTTCATAGGGAGCAAGTATCAAGGATTTCCACAAACAACACCATCATGATAAAAACTAGTAAATTATACAATTTAGTTTACAGTCAAAAACTCCCAACTATATTTGAATATTTGGAAAGCCCCTAGCTAGTTGGAGTCCTGATACAGCCAGTACATTTCTTGTTTGGCTAATTATAATTGGTGGTAATAATAATTTAATTATATACTTACATGTTGGTCGAAATAACCGGCGTAGGCGAGGTAAGCTGAAGAAAGTAAGACATCTCCAATGATGGTGGCCATTTGAGACTTGAACGTCTCAGAAGTTGCTTCCCACCTCGATCGTTCAAGAGCTAATGATTTCAACAGCGCTATTGATCGATCAACCTAAATAAAATTCAGGCATTATTAATGATCACATTAATATGTTATATAAAGCATTTTTAATTTTAACATGGAGAGATTTTCTTGTAATATTTTACAGTATCCATTTTAAAGTTATAATAAACTATCTGTCTCTGGGCATATACCAGTAACTAAGACTGTAACTTGCTCATGTCCATGTACTAGTACAAAAGCATATAGACTTTTTAAGGCCTGTTTGAAATAAAGTCGTCTCTTCACCACCCATATGAAAATTTTTTCTATGTCTGAATCTAGATAAATGCACTAGATGCAACACAAAAGTTGGTTTATAAAAGCCATTATTACTTAATCCTTTCTGCTTTTAATGATTATTTTTGTTAAATTTCAAGATACAATACATATATACATGCCTTGGCCTGGACATTCTCTAAATCCTGCTTGATTGCCAGACCTTCCTGGATCAGCTGTGCGTATTCCTCCTTGTAGGCCGCAATACTCTTCTCCAGCTGGGCGATGAGTGTCTGAGTATCCTCACCTTTCTGCTCATTTTCCCCTGCCTGCTCTTCTAAAGACCTCAATTCTTCTCTTAGTGGTTCAACTTTCTTCAACATATCAGCATAACTTATCTACAAAAGAACACATACCATATAGGTAATATGTAATGAATATTATACAATTTCAATCACATATTATTAAATCAAATTGAATAATAAATACAAACAACCAGTAATCAATTGAATGCCTTGATTTTTTAGGTGTAGCCAGCCCTACGACCATGTTCGTAATTAGTAGTTATTACAACCACTTCATGATAATTATTATTTTAGTCTCTAGTAATTATATTTTAATTTTAACAACTGTTTATTTAATTTAATTAATAAAGATCTGTATCACAAGTCAGAAAATGAAAAAAACCTCAGAACGTTCTAATTTTAATTCATTTGGTTTTAGTAACAGTAAAAGCTATCACAAAAAGGATTTGAATAAATGATTTATTTTTATTTAACTTAAAATAAGAAAAGAGAAACATTTTCCAAATATTCAATGTAAACCATGTGGGGAGAAAGAAAGTAAGGTCATTTGAAAGCTGATGAACTATGCAACAAATAAAATTTTGCTGATTGAAGTAAGACAATATCACCTGCCATATTAAACTTTGCTTAAGAACTTGGATCATAGTCTGACATGAAAAAGGGGGATGCATGGGAAAATTCTGCACGTCCTAAAAACATTGAGGTATAAAGCTTGTTCTTTATTTTCAATTTTTTTTAGTTTGTTCTATGTTATTTAATATAGCATTTAAACCCATTGCCTGCACTTAGTTCACCCTAAGCTTAAACGGACTGTACTAGATGTCAGTTGAGGGGATGTGTGGAAGCAGTCTCCATTTTTTTTTTATTCTTTCTTAAATTTAACTACCCATTAATAATTTTTATGCTGGACAAAATACATACATATTAATTTCTAACACCTATTATACAGTGGAAAAAATATAAAACATTTTATTTTTAATCATTACCAGCTGATTAAATTATTACCAAAAATGTATAACAAACACTTGATAAAAAAAAAACATAATGAATGTTTGAGTATACCTGAGCTACAGCCCATTTCACCATAGGCCCACAGGCCATACTGGCTCGGTTAACCTTTTCAAAAGTGTATTCTGGATTGCTCAAGTATCGATTGTGCATCTTCTCTCTAACTTCATCACTATTGGATACATTACAGATAATAAATATATGTAACAAAACATTTTAAATTTAATCATTACAAATGTTACATAATACATATCCTTAACGGAATAGTTCATATCATGGGGTTACAAGTGAAACCCACAAAGTCAAAATAATTTATTTGCAAATTTTCAGCTTTCCTTGACGGAAAAAAGGGAATATTTCGACTGGAATATTACTGGTGAAACCCACCAAGTCATATCTATATTTTTTTTAAAGTTTTGTAATCTCACTAAGTACTCAAGCCTAGTAATTTGTACAAGTGAAACACAATAAGGGACTTAGTGGCTTAATGTATTTCACTTGTACCACCATGATATTTGATAAATAACTAAATGATATTTATAATTAGACAATGGTGTTAGTTGATAATTTATAAAATTTGCTTCTTTTCCTGAGTGGAATTTAAATATTTGGAGCATAAAGATGTTCCACAAGGTAATCTAATGAACTGAATTCTTCTTTAGAAAACTAATATAGAATATGCTTTATTATTATAAGCGAACAGAATTGTTTACTACACTGGTAGTGTTTTCGGCCTTTTACCTAGGGGTGTTAGTAGCACCGGCTTCTCTCTCAAATCTTCTTCAGCTGATTAGTTCAGTAATTGACAATTCAGTAATTTGCCTAATTAATAAACTAAACTAAATAATGGAGAGCATAAAAGCAATGGCAAGTGGAGAGAAGAAAAATATGGTCATACCAACAACTCCGAGGTAAAAGCCTAAATCACTTCTTTGCGTCCAGATAACACATAGGTACCACATTTTAACCATTCACAAATAAGAAAAACTATTTACAAATATACTAAAAAAAATTGTATGGGTAACCTACAATTGTTTTAAAACGTCAAATGTTGGTGTGATACAACAAGAGCATAAACGAAAACAAGCATTAAATCTAGAAAGCTGTGGGAAACATGCTACTAAGTGAATAGCTGAAGCTACTTCAAGCAGATAAGCAAAATTTGTGAGAAAAATACTGACAGAAAGTATATAATTATAACAGCTGTCCCTCCTTTTGCCAAAAGTTAATGATAAAACAGTAATCTTTTTTTTTAATAAGTTATTTACTGTGTTATGTACAAATTATATTTTTAATTAAAGAAAGGTATTGCTGCTACGGCATGATTTTAAGACTATATGTTTTTTGTTTTTTTTTTTCAATTTTTACAAATCAGAAGAAACATTGCGACATTTTACCCGTATTTTTAAACTGTTTTCAGTTTTAACATTTATATTTAAAAATTCAAATCAATAAAAAATGGAAATTATTGATGCCCAATTCTTTGCAATAATTACGCTCAGCATATAAGCTTAATAAAAACTAACTTAATAAATTTGATAAGATGTACAAATAAGGAATTTAATAGAAACTTTGCTATTTCTTCTATTAATGTACTTTATATTTTTAACATGATTAAGATTGGTTAAAGCCAATTTATTAGACTGGAAAAACAAAATTTCATCCTAATTAGTACATATTTTAAATATTTAAGAAACATTCTTAAATATAAAAATAAATAATAATAATAAAAAGAAATAATGCTATTTCTTAGCATGTATAGAAATATGTAATTTGTTTAACAGATCAGATATATTTTATTAGAGCAAGAACTTTAGTATTAGATATGTATCATATAGCTTGGAGAACATTAGTGATAAACCCAGAATTGTTAAACTAATTTAAGAACATAAGAGTTACTTATGCTAAGATTTATTATATGTTTATAGACTTTCATTGTCTTTGAGGTTATCTTTATAAAAAATTTGTTTACCATAGAAATTACAAATGTGTGAAATTCACAGCAGTGGTCATAAAAACTTTAGAGTAGAATCATTATTACAATAAATACCGGACGAATTATGCAGAGAAAAGAAAATGTAAAAATTACCTCACCTTATCACAAATATACGAATGTCAAACAAACAGGAAACACAAGTACCGATATTATTTGCTATTCGCAAAGGTGTCTGTTTGCCAAGAGAATGACTATCCAAGATGATTGCACGACTATCCATCGCTCCCTTACATCTAACCCCCCACCCACCTTACTAACTCATCATGTACTGACCTACCAACGTCACCAATCTTTTGACTCGTGACTTCTCTTGTCAATTTTTTTTTCTTCCAAATTCCAACAGCAGTTCAGTTTCAAAGGCACTGAATTATAACAGCTGTCCCTCCTTTCGTCAAAAGTTAATGATAAAACCGTAATCTCTTAGCGAACGAACTGTAGTCTAGTACAAGAGCTACTAGGTCAGTTCACACCCTAAATGATCTCATGTTAACATCACATTCATTTTTGATAAAAGTCATTTGTACATCTTTCAAAAACAGTGATCAAATCGCTCACTGAACTTGTAGTATATAATGCTTGTTTATATACAAATTTATATTGATATTTTATGTATTAAATTTTTATTTTAAATTTACTAATAGGTATGAAAACTGAGTTGTGTAACATTAGTATTCAATAAATTTGTTTAATTACATACGATATGTTTTCCGTAGAGAAATTGTTGACGATGGAATTGATGAAGTTGTCTCTCATGACGACGGCCCTGATGGACTTCCAGTCAGTAGCACTCTCTCCGAGCAGGAGGCAGATGGATTCAAGTGCTAGTTTGACCACAGCAGGAGGATTGGCCATAGACCTAACCTCAACCAGCTGCTGCTTCTTTATCTCTTTCACAGCTGTTGTTTGTCGTTGGGCAAAGGTACAGGGTAAAATTGAAAAAAAAAGAAAAAAAAAGGAGATAAGCAACAAAGTTATTATAAATGAGTGATTGGACATATACACATGCACACAATAATAATATGCAAAATAAATAAAAGAATAGAGGAAGACAGTGTAAAAATTAGTAAAATGTTGTTCATATAGTTATTATTTGAAAGAAAGCTCATCGTACATTATTATGGATAATTTCAAAAACAATTTAGTGTCCAGTTACAACTATATTTTAAGGATTAGTAGGTAGTTAGTGAAAAGTGATGGATACTGCTATTTTTATGATCCTTGTAACTATGAAGCTTAGATTAATGTATTAATGCAGAGCAGATATTGCTGAAGAATTAATTTCATAATTTTTTTTTTCAAGGTATCAAAAAGTCAAATGTTTATCAAATCAATTGTGGCCACTTTGAAAAATTTTGAATGGCTGTACAATCCTGAAAGATAGATAAATATTTGAAGAAAAGTAAGGAAATGTTTTTGAGGAGGGGATTAATCAAAGCTTCATTTAACTGGTTTGTTACAAAGAATCATAAAACAATTGAAACGTTGGATATATTTTCAAGCAGATTATTATATTAATTGGTATTCATTCTTTTAACAAAAATAAAAACAGAACAATTTTAATTTAGCAGTTAGCTTTTAACATAATTTAGCTATTAATTTGTTAAAAAAAAGTTGAGCTTGAACCCCCCCCCAAAAAGGTCACTAGAATAGGTTGGTTCAAATTATTATTCATTTAAATACCTATTCTACTAATTAGTTATTTTTAGTAAACAATTATTTAAACAAATTTCTTGACTAGTAATTTTTTATTATTATTTGGTTTTCAAACTAACCATTTATTTACAAAAAATTGATTATTGTGTAATTATCTTCCTCATAAAAAAATAATAAATATAATAATAATACAAAACAAATTAAAATATAAATGTATATAATAATAAAAATTAGAACAAGGAGAAAATAAACAAAAGCAGAAAAGAAATACAAAATAACATATATGTGGAGTGCAAAAGTAACAAAACAACAATCCTGCCAAAAAGCTGAGGAATTACACAAGATATGAATGATATTCACATGCCACAACAATATAACTTATTAAATATGCATTATTTATTTTAAAAAACGATTGATAGACGAACGTCAGATCATCTGTGTTGAAGTTGACTATGGTGCCGATGAAGTTCTCCCTCATGATGACGGAGCGTATCGTCTTCCAATCAGTAGTCCCTTCTCCCAAAAGCAGGCAGATCGACTCCAGAGTCACTTTAACGATGGCTGGGGGGTTCGCCATCGATCTCACTTCAACCAGGTGCTGCTTCTTTATTGACTTGACAGCTAAGCCAGTATCAACATCAGCCCACAACTTATATATGATCCAAAGGAACAAAATACATTAAAATACTCTATTGATTATATGCATCTTTTACAATTTTTCACTCAGTATTTTAAGGTAGATTATTTCAGCACTGTCGGGTAGACCCAAGGGGAGTTCTCTTCGACCCAGCCGCTGTCCGGCGGGCGTAAAGAAAGAAAGAAAATGGGTGGACCTGTGGTATTTGACCTTAGCTGGGGGCCTAGTCGGCAGGCAGCTTTATTCATATTGATCTGACTCCATAAGATCTTAGAAGGTGTGCCCCGACAGTGCACTATGTTCAGGAGAAGAAGAACAGGGTAGGTGTTATGTGGTCTTGGAATGACCATGAATTCACACTCGGTATCTAATGGTAGGCGAAAACCGTCCGGATCCCAAAGGCGAGTGTGAACGGGAGAGAAGCAGGCTGGATCGCTGGGGGGAGACGCTACTAGGTAAAGTTTAAAGGACCCTAGGGACCGTCGTCCGCATGGAAGAGGTCTCTTCCAAGGAGGTGCTAGTTTTAGCGAGAAGAAGGCAGAGAATCCAACTAGGAAGGCATGGGGTCTGACAACACCGGACTAAACATAGGGAGGTTAGGAAAGAGAGATGCAGAGGTAGTTCAATAAGAAAGCCATGGTTTGAGTAGAGCAGCAAGTGCCAGTGCAGAGAGAGAGAGACAGAGAGAGAGCAGTGTTCACTTCAGGTGCCGGGTTCCAAGTATGGGAAAGCCCCTAATCTCGGTCTTATATAGGCAGGTCAAAGGTGGGGCCATGTCCATATTTAGTGAGCTGTCGTGAACTACTTCCTCCTCTCTAACTGACGCCTCAGGTTGTTATCATTACAATATGAAAACATATGTATCTTCTGGTACGATAAGAGGGGAACTTCTATTTATTTGTGGAGAAGAAGTTGGTACAAGTATAATACGAGCTTTTAATGTGGTTTTAACAGGAATATGACTGATTTATATTGACAATAGCAAGAAATAACTGTGTGAGAGAATATAACAGAAATTTGAGCGTATTAACTATCATTTAAGTTATCACTAGTTAGCCCAGGTGTATTATTATTATTATTGAAAAAAGAGACTCTCTCTCAGCACTCAAGGGCCTAGCCAATATGTGTAATCTATCAACATAAATAGTGTAGCAAATTCTGAAATAACTTAATATAGCTCATAGGGACATATACTAGCCCATCTCATTCTGCAATCCACTGTAAACAGTCAAATAAATCATATCGAAACCCTATAAATAACATGTTTGATTACATTGATAGTTAATCATATTTAAACCAATTCTTGATAAAGAACCCAATTGCCATAGAGTGAATACTGGACAACAAAAGAACTATAAAATTCATATTAAAAATACACAAAATAATAATTAATATGGTAAATGTTTACTACTTACCCTGCTGGGCATCTATGACTGCTGGTTCAACTTGGGCCAGATCCTCCATTACCCCTTCTCTCTTCTGAGCAATGAGGAGTTTCTGTTTCTCTATCTGTGACTGGATTTCCTGCGATTGCATCTTCTTTTTCTCTGCCTCCTGTTGATCTTTGACCATCTGTTTCAGCTTGGCATTGGCAGCTTCGTTCTTTGCTTGCAGTTCCTAAAATATTAAAAAATCATATCAAATCTTCATTCAGTAGTTAAAATGTATATAACAATATGTACTTTAACAGGCAATTTATATTACTGAATTAGTATAAATGAACATTTATAGTTAAAAATATAATGATTTATAATTTTAAAAACCAGTATAACATGTTAGATCTCCACTAGTGGTCTACATTATGGGAGGATAGATAGATTGGATGAAAGAGCACTCTAAAATACCTCTTAGGATATATTACCTGCATTATGTACCTGTAAGAGGAAGGAGATGAAGGAAATTTTCTAGGTTTTGGAGGAGAGGGAGGATTAGGATCTGGTTCATCTCCATCAGCCTAGACAAAATATGGAAAAAAGTATGCAATTGTTTGAGAGTATTTAAAAGAGTGTTCAGTTTGGTAAACCTAATATTTGAAACTATAGTAAGATTTTAATAATCCGGATTTCTGATCAACACATAGCAAGAGTTTTTTTAAATAAACTAATCAAATAAACATTAAAAGGAATTTGGAGCAAACTTCATCTGCAATTAAATTCTAGAAACCCGACTTAATTATTGCTCCAATTTATCAGACAGCAAATTATTTCTGAAACTGAAGTCGAATGTGTTGATTTTGTATTAGAAATCTGTTAAAATAAATTCTTTCAAATAGAAACAAGTAATTCTAACAGTTAACAGCAAAACTAAAATAACCTATTTGTTATAAATAATAAATTCTCCATATTTTAGCCGTCAGAAAAAAAAGTTCAGATTAAGGCAAATGTTAGACAATATGAAATTGAAGCATTTACACAACATTTCAGTATTAAAAATCCAAGGTAACTTGACTTCCACAGATGAATAATGTGTTCCTTTAGTCCTGATTATCTATTTTACAACAGTATTAGAGTGAGTTGTTGACTGTTTTTGCTATATGCTACTTAATACCCATCACACAAGTGTTCAGTATTTTGAATAAATTTGCCCATGTAAAATCTTTTTTCGGAGGTCTAATCCACTTTGGTGTCATGAACATAGCTTGTTAATTTTTTTTTTCAAACAAACATCAATTTTTAAAATTAAGAAGATTCCATTTAAAAAAAAAACTCGCAAAAGGCGACACTGTGCAATCTTGTTTTCTCAGTCTGAAAGTTATGTAGGAAACTGATAAGGTAGATTAAAGTACGTATAGATGTATAGACAAATACGTAGAAACTTTTATGTTAAGCTAGGGTTCATAGGTTATGACTAAGTTAGATGTAGATACAGTTATAATTTATAAGTTTTTTTTCCAGAATCATCACATGAAAAACAATAATAATCAAGAGTCACAAACCTGAGATTTAACTGCCAAAGATTTCTGCATTTCTTCTACTTGTTCTACAGTCTCTGCAATCTTACCTAAACCAACATTGAGATGAAGTTGCTGTTCTTCCAGTTCGGAACATTTTTCCCTGTACAACTTTACGAAATGGTTGATGAAGTCCAAGTAGTGTCTAAAAATTCAAAAGGGCTCGTTAAAATATAATGTGCAACAGTTAACAAAGTTCAATAAAAATTAATTTATCCATAAGACAGTTGACTTTGTCTTCCAATATTTTTTTCTGACAATGAAGATTACACCAGAGCATTTATATTCATTGATAGATTAAAATATGCATCAATCAATAATAAATTATACATTTTTTGTATTAAATATCAGTCACTTAATGAACAATTTTATAGTGCAGCTTCATTTTTATCACATAATTGATTATATATGATATAACTCACTTTGTCCATAAATGATAAAATATTCAATCAGTTAAAATATAAGATATTTCTATTACCTTGGAGTGATGGCCATGGTGCGAGCTCCACGTTTAGCCAGCCTTTGATTTGCTTTGTGCAATGTTTGGTGAACAAAAACGCAACCATTTATAACTGCTTGCCTATGATTTGGTGAAGATGGCAAATTGGTATAAGCGATTGGGAAAAAGTCAGGAGCCTTCCATGTTGGTGGCCCGTCCAAATCCAGATTGTTTGTGAATTCCCTACCCACCTAAAAGAGTTATAATAATTAATAAGATGCAAATCTAATTATAGAAAAATAATGTAAATACACAAAAGCAGCATTATGATGTATTAAAAAAAAACACGAGTAAAACTATATTTTTAAAATGAAGTGAACCTTCACTAAGTTAATACAATCTCTACATTAATGGAAAAAAATTATTCTGGGCTCTTAATTTATTAAAAATATTTTACATCATAAAAACTTGTTCAATGCAAATATGATTAAAATCCATTTACCTACTATGTTCAAAAACATTTTGTTAAGCATTATGGCAAAGATAATTATTAAAGAATAGGTAATTGGTTAAAATAGATGTTATTTACCTGATAAAGGGCACCATCAGACCAATCACCAAACCAGTTGAGTACACATCTGTTGAAAAGAGCAGGTGATGTAGCAGCCCTATCCTTGAGCCCTTCATGACTCGGGTTCATCGTAAAAACAACATGGAGGTTCCTCATTACTTGTCCAGTAAACCATTTATACAACTCCTCATTTGAATCAAGCATGAGACCCTCCCTCTGGGCTCCTTCTTTGCACTGTGTCATCAGTGTACTATACTCATCACCCTCAAACAGACCAGGAACTTCTCCGTTTGCCAGCAGAGTGTTCATCCTTTCGAGAAAACCTGACTCTAGCACATTAGATTCATCTAATATAAATGCAATTTTCTCATTTTTACAACCAGATCTTCTTAATACAGATCTCAGATCTTCATCAAAATCCTCGCTTGTGTATTTATTGTGTACCCTAATCTGGAAAACGGACAGCCCGTTCATAAATGCAACAAAACGAGAAAGAGTTGTTTTGCCAGCACCAGAAACACCAATTAAAAGCAAATGCCCCTGTGGTTGCCTGAATATCCTGTCTATCCTGAGTACATGCTCAAGAACTTCATCAAACAATACAAGAGGAACATCTAATTCTTCATCGTAGAATACTTTAAGCCTTGCTTTCACATAATCCCTTAACTGATCTCGTTCAACAGGGATATAGTCCTTCGATAGCCAATTGGAATACAGAATTGGGCGTCCGAGAGATGATTCCTTGTCAACAGATGGAAAGTGTTTAAGAGCAACTTTGTCAATGTTTTCATTTGTCCACTCTCTTTCGGAAGCGTCAACCAATCTGTCTTGGAAGAGGCGTAGAGCTTCATGAGCCCATAACCTTACAAGGCCTTCCACCTTAAGACTATCCAATGGCCTACAATAAAAGTAATAAAACTGTAAATGTATTTTTACAAAAAATAGTCAAGCTATAATTGAGCTAAAAAATAATTTAATTAATATAAAAAATAAAATGTATTTTGTCTTACCTAATGGCTTCACATATTCCCCTAACCCATCTAGTCATTTCCCTAGGTGAATATACATAGTGAGGCTGCATGTCCTGTGTAAACCTTTCCTGAGATGTGAGGTAGAACTCTACCATAGCGTTGGTGAGTGGTTCTGCGTAGCCACGTAATGCAGGAATAAGCCTCAGCATAGCCCGTGAAAATGTGCCATAAATCTATACAAAACAAAATAAATGTAATCAATAATAGAAACAGATATGTACTTCAAGTAAATGAAGTCTCAAAATTAATTTGTAATAAAAATCTGTAGTATAAATAATACCTAAGACATAATATATCCTAGGCATGACATTATCATTGTAATGATTCTTATCATTAGTAAATTATTATTATTTATTAGGCTGAATTTAAAAAGGAATTTCCTGCGGAGAGATATTGAAAAGTAGGTTGTTTTTACCTGGCCCAAATCAGGTAACCCTATAAAACTCAAGTATACAGGAAAGGCCCACCTTGGCCGGAAGGCCTGACCCCATGGTAAAAAAAATGCAAGTAGAAACACGACTCCCAAGACACTACTCATTTTATGTAGCGGGGGGAAGGCTGACTACATATATGGCAGAGCAAAAAATCCTCGCTCTCTTTTTTAGTGTCAGCAGCTATGAGGTTGAGTGCTACCAAGCAGGAGAGCCCGATAATCAACAAGTGAAGACCACGTACTGAAGATGCAGCTTTTACAACAACCAACAGAGCAGAACAATCATATTTTTTAGATATTTATCATTTTTATATTTATTTGTAATTGTGAGGGTTTATAATTAATTTTAAAATAAACTATTATATGTTATGAAGTTTTTTCTTTCTTGCCTCTTAATAAATAATATATCATAAATAGAAGGAATCAAGACAATATAATATAGTATACCTGCTTGAGAGATGTTTCTCCAGGGTAGTCAACATATATGACAGGTACATGTCTGAGGAACCTGTGAGACAATGGCTTTCTGCCAGGATCAGTAGGCGGGTTACATGCACCAACAAACTGGATCCTCTCAAGTGACACCCAAGCCAGGTCTGTCGATCTGTAGAATCCTCGCTGTTCAACCAGCTGCCTCAAGAAGGAAATCACTCGCTGGGTACCGTACGCATCCATATCCGGCAAATTTATTTCATCACAAAAGAGAACTAACCATTTACCCAACTGCAATAACAAAAATGTTACATTGTAAAGTTTTCAAAAACGGAAATGTGATATGTAATGTTTTAGACTCGTTAAGAACTGGAACATTTATTATAGGCCAGATATTACCTGTACAGGAGCAAGAACAACACCATTTGGTGTCTTCCTATATTCGCAGTAGTGATCAAAAGTCTTTAGGAGCAGCTCTGGAGTGGTAGCGGAGCTGAAATTAAGGCCTACCACTTCCATATCAGGCAGGGCTCTCAATGCAGAGAAAAGTGTCATTGTTTTACCTGACCCAGGTGGACCACACAGCACTAGTAACAAAATACTTATAAGTTTGATGATATTGAGAACAACTTTTTCTGATATTTAGATTTGTGTTGTACATGTTAACATAATTGATTTATCAGGTAAGTAGAACATAACAGAACATACCTAAGGGTCTGTGTTCAGCCAGCCAGGTATAGAGGAGAGACTCATGGCGTACAGTGTCAAGAGTTGGAACAACTACATCAGGCGCAGCCACTTTGTGAGTCTCCACCTCAATCTGTGGCACTTTGGCAGACCAAGCGCTCCATTCCCCGGATATATTAACCTGAAATCATCAACAAAAATATTTACATATATATTTTCTGTCAAAGTAACAAATAACATAATTGATGTTATCACTGGGGGGTAATAGATAATAACAGTCATAGTGATCAATTGGACATTTATTTATGTACCAAACTTCCGATGGTCAAAATGATCTGATGTATTTACACTGTGGGATTGTCCAGTTTCATATATCTTAGCAGTATTTTGATTTTGAATACAAGATTTCCATGAATCTAGTATACTTCAATTAAGTTTTCTTCTGATTAAAGACATTTGATTATTCATTTTGAATCAATTTGTCATTTTATCAATGATTTTGAATGGCTATTATTTAACTGTATAATATTCAATATTATTTGCTTATTACCACTAGTGCTACAATAAAACTATAATTATCTGGTGGCTCAGAAGTGATGTAACTAAGATGGCCCCCGGATGGCTACATATGGATGGCAAGAATTGTTTTTGAATTGTATCATTCCTTCTTGAGTCAAGAAAGAAAGATTGATGGCTTCATGGTTACTTCAATAAACACTGATGATGGTTAGTTGCAGTAACAGAAGGTTATAAATAAAATCTGATTGATTTAATAAATGTGTCAGTACTCATCACTTATACAGAATGACCTGATGAGTGCATATAATTGTTTACGTTTTTATAATACGATTACGTTAAACATAATGACTAAATGTGTTATATTACGTTATAAGATATTTTATTACAGTCAGTAAACATTGAAGTATATAATTTTAATAATAAAAATTTGTTAATTATATTATATTAATTTATACTTGAAATTACCTCGTAATCGATTATTGGTATGTTAGGGTTATTCGGTGGCAGTGGGATAGTTGTAACAGATCTAATGAAGTCCCCTAAGTCTGAGCGGACTTTAAGCTTAGCATCTCCTCCGAATGACCACAGAAGAGAATAGATTAGAGTCTGCAAAAATCAATGTAATTAATAAATAATAAATGTAACAGATACATAAGTTATTAAATAAAATAAGGCAAATATCACAAACAAATAAAATAATAAGTGACCTTTGGAATGTATCTATCGAGCTGCTCGGGTGGTAGTGGAAAATCAGAATGGCTCTGGTTATATTGTATCACCGTCCTGAAACAATAACATTAATCAAACCAGGCAAAGTGTGTAATAAATATTAACTGTGAATTGTATGACAGGACACTTGAGGGAGAGAGGGAATGCAACAAATACACACCTTACTCCATGATTGAGCATTGAGAACAAGGAGCCAAGAGCCCTTAGCCTAGTTAGGTCCATTATGTGCTCTTGCTTGAGAGCATATTCAAGGCACTTAACAACCAGGCCGTCTGGTGAGAAGTAGCTCTGCAAGATGTTAGCAACATCTTTTTGTACCTTAACAAACATTTAACGTTAAAAAACCAACGATTATTGTAATAGATAGATGATTTTAGTATATTATATTTTGACCTATAGTATTTCAACATAATCTGAAGCATGTAATACATCTTTAATATTTCATATTTATCAGATTCTTTTGACCTCTACCATAATACATAAATATATCTTAAAATTTGCATACAATACCAGATATTGTAATATTCTGGATATAACCGAATATAATATAAGATTCCGAGTGATGTCTTTGGTAGGTTTCTTACATCATTCGCAGTAATTATGTTTGGTTACAACTATCCTGGATACAACAATAATCTGCAAGTACTGATCTCGTTTGGGGACAAAAAATGGTCCTTACATTACCTTATAACAATTTTATAATATAATCCCCCCTCCCTTTGCAATTTCCTATGTAATGGTAAAAGTTAACAATCCTATTCAAACTAAGTTTTCTTTATTTAGATTATATGGACTCCACTTCCAGCATTTGAAACCCAAATACAAATTATTATTTTCCCATTTTAGCTCTGCTTCAGTCACCTTTTTGGTTTCCTACTACGAAGACACATTTTTTGTTTGCGTTAAAAATGTCAGAGTGACAAAACATTTTTTTTTTTTAAATATCTGAGTAAGTGAAATAATTTAATGGTTAGAAAGTGGTGTTTCTGAACTTGAGATTAGCCAATTTGCCCACCTTATGGAAATCAAAGGACCAACAGGTGAATCCCTTTTGGAAATGGACGTCACATCAGAAGAGGATAAAATCTAGATAACATCAAGATGTTAAACAGGGTCTCCTCCCCTGGTTGAAAATTCAGTAATATAAAATCAATAGTGCTCCAATAATTCAGAAAAAGTGGCTGAATTTTGTAACCATTTTAACAAGTCATATTTACGATTTTCTTCTATTTGGATCATGCCCTTTCGCCAGAAGCACATTTATTTACATACATACATACATATGTATTTGTACTTTCATTATTATTACATTTTTTCTTTAATCCAGATACAACAAAGTTCACACATAACGGTCAGATTTCCTAGTGCCTTTGAAGATTGTACGCGAATTCTACAGTACAATGATATATCTATTTCAAAGTAAAAGCCTCTCCTTTCAGGCTCAGTAACTATTTGATGTAATTCTCAAAATTCAGAAATAAGTTGTTTAAAAAAATCTTTCCAACACAAAAATATTGAAAAAAAAAAAGCGAGATCTTTCTAGATCGCTTATTTACAACATGAATGAACAAGATGAATTATTATAAATCCGAACTAGTATATTATACTCCCAATATAGTTTGGTATGGATATAATACCACTAGTGAGTCATGGGAATTTGTATAAAAACATAACTGTGCCAAGTATCTGTTTGAAGCAAATAGTTGTTTAAGAATAGTCTGAATGAAAGTGTAATTCGTTCATCCTAGCTATACATGTTTATTATTTCAATTCAACTATACAGGGGGGGAGAAAACATTACCTGCATAGCTGGAGACACCCCTTCTTCTTTTCTTTCACCGCCAATCTTTTTTAGCTGTGGGAAAGAAGATTCTTCTTCTGCTTCCTCTAGCGGTATGTGTCTAAGACGAGCAAGATAATTTTCGAAAATCATCTCTGTCGATAAGACGTCTTCTGAGAACCACACCATCCCACAACGGGATACAGTGGCAAGGGTGGCATATTTCAAGTCTTGAACCTGGGTTACAATGCGTTATTACATTCATTATTTTTAACAAAATAACACAATATAAATACTATTACAGGAGGAAAACTAATACATTTAAATGGTGTATTACCTCAAACATAACCCTGACATTGGGTGGCAATGATAACCTCTCTCCGTTGGGCAAAGTGAGAAGTTTATTGTCATCAAGTACCGAGTTCAAGTTCTCGACCCATTCAGGGTCAACATCTCCGTCAAATATAATCCACTGCCTCTTATTTATTTCTCCTCTAACATTGTCAATTATCTTCCTAAAAATACAAAAAGAAAATTTGATAATTATAATAATGTATGAGCTTTATGATGTTTATACCATTAAATTAACACACGATATATTTGAACACCAGTTAATAAAAAATTACTGATTTCAATAATAACTATACCAAACGTTTTCTGGAAATGTCTGAAGTGCTCCAGCATATATGCATATAAGAAAAATAATTATCAGTAACAAAAACTCCTTTATTTTGTACATAACAGTGAATTTTTTTCATGAACATGACTATCTAATTTTTTTCCAGCTTTAATAACCGTAGATTATCTCAGATTTCCGAATTTGTTTTTGTTTTGATGTTACACCAGAAAATAATTTTTTGAGAAACTAATTTTCATTTTTAGGGGCAAATGTCCCAAGTCACTGTGAGAAAAAATGAAAGTGGCATACAATTCAATAAGGTTTTAAGTAAAACATCATTAGCGGTGCTATCTATTAAGTCCACACTGGAACTATTCAATGCCCCGCATTTGTTCAGGGACAGCCACACTACAAGGGGCAATTCTACTCGAAATGTCTTGGGAGTTAGCCCTTGCGGGTCTCTCTGTTTCGCATTTGATTCTAATTGAAAATCAAAATAAACAAAAACAATAAACAAAAGAAATTAAAATTCAAGATAATAGTACAATTTGTAACACTCCAATATAAAAATCAATGTCCTATGACCAAAATTAATTTAACATAAGACCATTCATAACCCGAGCTATGACAGAGGTCCACCTCTCTTTTTAGTTTATAATTGTCACTAATCATCCTTCCTCTAGCCAACGATGGAGTGGTATTAATCTATTAATATCGGTAATTGATAATATCATTGCCGAGTCTTAGGTAAAGCTCTATTTTCAACAGGTACTTTGAAACAAATAAACAAACACAATACTAAAAATTAAAAAGCATAATAATGACATGAACACCATTACATAATTCTAACATACAAGTGTAAACTACACAAATTTTACATCTCTTTGTAGTTGGATACATTGAATCTATGATACACTCAGAGCAAGAATCGCTTTCAGACCTGAGGGATGGAGAAGTGAAATCATTATTGTTATTTGCTTGATAAACCCCTCTTTGCAAGTTGATTCAGATACTGGTAATATATTTTTTTGCTGCTGTTATTTCCGTATTCGGGCTATTGCTCATCATCAATGAGCCCACAACTAAGTTCCCAAAAATTATGAAACTATTTCTATTTGTTACTGATTGATGCATAGTTTTCATGGATTCCATTGATACTGGGGGGCTTTTCATAGTGCGAATATGCTTTCTCCAGTTCCACTAATGAAACGTCAAACTTTTTAATGCCTGTCTTCGTTTGTAGCGGTTTCCGTAGTGGATATGTGTGATATCCTACAAGCAGCAGAATTTGAAGATCTTCAATTAGTTTTAAAGTAACTTCAATCGCCCACATATTGAAAAATATAAAATACAGCAAAAACCACAGAAGACGACAACAACACCATCAACACTATGCGCCAGACTGAGCCAAACGCATACAGACTTGCAATGTTGCACAACATTGTTTCAGTAAATCCTGTTTTGATAGGATTCAAAATCTTGTATCACATATACATGCATTACACTCAAGGGACATGAGGACATGTCGAGGGTCTGGATCGCAGCAGTGCCTGTTGTGGACTAAGCTTTAAAGTCCATTTCAGCTCAGAAGAATTTGAGGTAGTAGGTTAATGGTTTCTACAAGTACAGACTAATCTAAAAAAAAATTGACCTATGCTTTTGATCATTTTATATGTGAAAGTTTTTAAGATAGGTGGATTTTCCTCCCAAGCTCCACTTCACTATGTCAAAAACTCAAGTACCAAATCTGGTTTAGAAATAAATTTTGAGAGAAAATAGCCCAACACCACTAAGACAATATTAGAAATAAATGGTAATACATCTTGTTATTTTTATTTCTGAATTTAATTTTCCTTCAATACTCGCCTCAGTACATGAGTGAAGAGTCCATCAGTCCATTCCCTTGTATTAGGATCCAGGACACCATAAAGAGCTTCTTTGGACATTGCCTTTGGGTCTATGACATGGGCTACTCCTTCAGTGCCCTCAAAGCGCTCGAGTGACTTCAGAAGCACTCTCCAAGCTGAGGACTTTCCGGATCCGGAAGGACCTACCATCATCAGTCCATGATTGAGGTTGGATATCTGATACAGCTGCAGAACCTGTAAAAGGAAAAGTATAAGAAAATGCAACAGCTATTTGATTAAATATTAGCTGGCCAGCTAAGTTCTTTCCCCTGGGTGGAAAAAAATGATATTTAAAAAAGGGAGTTAGATTGTCCACTGAAAGAGGATGTGCCAAATGCAAAAAAATTTTTAGTTGACACACTGCAAAGTAGAATAGGTGATTCAACATGTCATCCCATGGAGCATTCCATTCCATTTGCCAAAAGCCTTAATATTGATCTTTCCAAAAATCCCGAAGTTGCTTGAGCAGCTTGCATTCAATTATTTATATACAAGACAATACATGACTAACACATTTCCCCAAATAAAATCTTTTCACACCAGTATGACAAACACAGGCCTATAACAAGTAACATGACATAACAAGAAATATTGCAAATCATTGATGAAAAAGAAATAGTCCATGGAAATTCTATAAAATCAAATTGTTAATTGGAAGAGGTGGTTCCTTTATGTTTCAATGACAAAAACTTATTCAAGTCATTATATTTAAAGTGAGGGCTTTTAACAGCCCATATCTGTCATCAGTGCTTCAAAACAATCTAGTTCACATAGTAACATCCAGAGGAGTAGTAGTCGCTTTTATGTAGCAATAGACATACTTGAATTGAAAAAAAAATTTAAACTAGACATACCTTCAAATGTTTTTTTTTACTGAATATAATGGCTATAAAATGGTTTAATTAATTCATGACCCGCATGAGGATTAAACTAAAATTGATTAACTGCTATGATTTATTATATGTAATGCAAGCTTTTTGGGATAATCTTGAGAACAGTGGTGAGGTGTAAGGGATCAAACACTGGTTCAACATTTTTTAATAAAATTCTGTGGGGAGACAACAATAATGTAAAAATCAAAATCTGATGCTTAACATTTTTACAAGAAAATGTTGCAAGTGAAAATTCAAGTAGTGGTCTAGTGGTTAGCATAACTAGCCTAACTAGAAGTTTAACCACACTTATCGGCAATCCAATAATTTAAACTGAGTTGTCAAGCAATTGTTAATTTATTTTCATTCCAGTTTTACACCTATGGTCAATCAGGAACCCTTCAATGGTAAGAACCACAATGTATATAAGAGCTCTTTACCTTTTCGATCCATGTTTCTCCCATATACTAATAGGTCGGCATGAAAACAGAAATATTCATTTTTTATTATTAGGTATTATTTCTTAAGAATAATATCTTAAAGTGATTACTTCAACATACCTTTTCCATCCAAGGTCCACCCTGTTCATCGCCTTCCCCACAAACGAGGTATTCCTCTTGGCACACTTTTCTTATTTCATCCTTCAATTCTGTAATAAAATAATAAAAAAACCAAACAATTATACATGTATAAATCCATTTAAATTATGTAGTAATAGAAAAATACTACAATTTTGAAGTTAATAACAATTACACAAATTATCTCAAGAAACAAAAAAAAGCACTAAAAAAAAATGTACTTGTCATTTCTGCCCTGGTGTATTGGACCTGAGGGAACACATCATTGAGGAGAGAAAACAGCAATGGAATATCTTCAGCAACCAATTTGGGTACCATGGTTTCACAAACTGATTGGATGAGGATCTGTTAATCAATAAAAATAACATATTACATCAATCAAAATGGCATAATGCATTAATACATGCAACAAGTAAAATATTGAGATCCCAAGCCTCACAATACTTTAAGAAATATATTAATAAATTTGATATGAATAGATATCATTCTCATTAAAGACAATTTCTGCCCATAAATTAATATATTTTGTTAAATACACTAGAGTTTTCAAGAACCCACACTGTTGAACTTATCCATTTCCTTTTACTCCAACCGAATAAATTCCTTTATTTTAATTAAAATCCGTCTCCTTTTATT